>NGBS01000293.1:0-527778 GCA_002245135.1 Proteromonas lacertae
GTGATAAAGCAATGAATAATTTAGTTGAAATATTAAATCCTAGTATATTTCCTAATTTAAATAAAATCAATTTATCTTATAACAGTTTTACAATGATAGGATTTAATACATTAATAAAACCACATTTCACAATTACATATTTCCTGATTTAACTTATATAGATTTACATAGTAATATTATAAATAATTAATCTTTTATTGTATTAATAGATAATGAAATAACTGAATATGGATGGTATAATTTTATTCCCAAACATGGTTGTTTTGAGAATCTTGCTTATCTAAACATCTCCTGTATTTCTTAATTTTATTTAATATATATTTATATTAGCAACTAATTTAAAAGATAGAGGATGCGAATGTATATTGCATTTATTAGAAGAAAATGAACTACCAAACTTAGAAGAATTGTATGTTGATTGTATGTATTTGAGAATAATCGTATAAAAATAATAGATAATAATATAACTGATATTGGAGTAGAAATACTCTGTGATGGTTTTTCATTGGGAAATAGTTATTCAATCTGTGTATTATCATTAGTTGGAAATAGAATCTGTGATCCAGGTGTTTCAATATTAAGTGATATTTGTATAGAAGGATTATTACCAAATCTGAGAAAATTGAATTTAGGTGAGAATAAGATTTCCAATGAAGGAGCAATAAAATTATGTGAATATTTAGAAAGTAATAATAGTAATACATTAGAAGAATTGTATTTAAACGATAATTCAATTGGTTATGCTGGAGGTAAAATAATAAAAGATTGTTTAATGAAAGGTGGAGGATATTATTTAAATAATATTGTTTTACATCGAAATTTATTAACACCAACAATGTTAAATCGATTAAAAGAAGCAATAATGATGAGAAGAAGAGGTTTCTCAGTAGAAGAAACAGAATTATAAAATTTAAAACAATTACCGAAAATATATTCGTTTCATTTATTTATTTTTGTTTGATAAAATGCCAACAACTCATATTTGTCTTGATAATATCAGATCATTTGAATTAATTCACTTTGATATATCTCCTGATGGTGTTCATTGTTTAGTTGGAGGAAAGAATGGTATTGCTTCTTACTTAATGACTTGATCTAGTGTTAAATTACATTGAATTTGAAAGTAACAGTAACTGGAAAATAAAAGATAGAAAAATCTCTACGAGCCTCTAAAAGACAAACAAATAACAAGTATTTGTGATATAAAATGGAATCCAAATGATAGTATGATATATATATAATAATAATAATAATAATAATAATAATATATGGATGTATAGATTCTGTAGTAGCAACTGCTAGTCACTCAGGACAAATAATATTTTGGAATGTTCATTTATCTGGTTCAAACTATGGTTCAAATATATGTAAAGATAATTGTGATAATGTAGCCTGTATAAAATGGTGTAATAGTGATATAAATATATTATATACAGGATGTAGAAATGGTCAAATCTACAGCTTTGATAAAAGAAATCTATCAAGTAATTTAATCTATTGTAATAAATATAACAATTGCATTAGAACCATTGAAACTGATCCATTTAATAGTAATAATATAATATATGGAACAGATGATGGAATAGTGATGATATTTGATATTCGAATGAATAAAGATAGTGGTTTTGAGAATAAAAGTCATAATGGTCCAACATTATGTATAAAACACAGTAAAATAAATCCCAATATAATAGCAACTGGTGGAAGAGATAAAACTGTAAATGTATGAATAGTAATTTAATATTATTATTTAGATATGGATGTGAGTGATTTTAGTAATTTTAAAAGAATAAATACATTATATGCTGAGAATAGTGTAATATCGATGGATTGGAGACCAAACTATGAAAGTATTAATATTTATAATATCAATAATAATAATGAATAGATCAAATAGCGATAGGTTCAATGTTATCACCAGATACACATATTTGGGATACAAGACAAAAATATCGATTCTGAATATATAATTGAAACAAATCGATTTAAATCAACTGAATTGAAATGGACTGGAATTCCAGGTGATTCAAATAATAAAAGTAAAGAAGATTATATAATAAATATTGGTGAAAGTGGAAATTCATTAGAAGTAAGCAAGATAACTGAATCATTATCTGTGAAGAGTATTCTACCAATGAATTGTTTGTATTATGATAAATCAAACAATCTCTATAATTATAATGAAGAAAAAGATAGAGATAACACAATTAGAACAAGAAGTGCAGTATGTGAGAATATAAAGATATATGAATTGGATAGAGAATTGATAGGTTTACCAGAAATAGAAACAATAAAATATTTAGTGAATAATTATAAAATAGGAAATACAATAGAAATATTAAATCACAATAGTAAAATAGCTGAGAAAGTGAATCGAAATGATATAAGTGAATGTTGGTCAATATTAATATCAATAATTCCATTAAAATGTGAGATATTCAATGAAAAAGAAAGATTAGATTTAATAAAAGAGTTGATATTGTATTATATAGAAGAAAGTGATATATTTCATTATATATTTATAGTGTTGTGTTTTCAAGATTATTGTCTTAAAATATTTAATAAAGAAATATTAGAGAATTGGTATAGTGAATTTATAGATTTGTTAAGATCATTAAATCTTCATACTGAAGCTACAAGAATGTGTTCTTTGGATGTAAAACCAAATCTATTTGGAAGAAATCATGATCATGAACAATCCAGTAGAATTGATCAAGTAAAAGGGAAGACAATATGTATGTTTTGTCATTTACCAGTAATTGGTATTTATATTTGGTGTAGTGTATGTCATCATGGTGGTCATATGAAACATTTTACTAAATGGTTTGAAGATAATGATAAATGTCCTGAATGTGATCATGTATGTAGAAATATGATGAAAATAACATCTTAATGTATTTATATGTTGTGTAATAATTGTGTTTTATGAATTGTAATAAATAAAGCCGTTTCTATTTTTCATTTTAGATTTTAAAATCTTTGATTTTCTTAATTACAGATGTCTTCAGAAGCTTCACAAAATAGGTATTGAGTTATGTTATATTTACATATAGTTGGCCAGATTTAGTTGGTCATGATGCTGATGAAGTAGTAAGACTAATCAAAGAACAAAACCCATCTTTGAATGTAGTGAAATTAGGTGAAGTATGTTATTAAAAGAATGATATTTAAATTAAATAGAATCAACCAGCTACAATGGATTATCGTATGGACAGAGTTCGAGTAGTATTTGATAGTGCCAATAAGGTAGTAATTCCACCAACAGTTGGATAGATTGAATGAATAATTATGTTTTAGTGAAATAATAATAGTTATGAGAAATTCATAATTTTATTTCGTTATAGAAGAATTTCATCATCATAATATAAAATAAATAATCATATATTCTATTAAAGAAATGATAACTAAAGTGTTAATTGTAGAAATAACACTTTAACTTACTATTCAAAATTCTCACTAGTTAAATAATATATAAAAAAATAATTCATTCTTCTTTATGTGCAAACTATGGTGAGTTATGTAAAATAAAAATTCAAGCTTAAGCTTGCTCATTTTCTATTTTTTGTAAATATGGATAATATAGAGACTTTAGTGATTTATTATATTGATGAATTAATTAAAATTAGTGAATGTAGCCCAAACCAAAATCAATTTACTAATATGCTTTGGTCTATGAGTAAAGATGACTTAAATAGAACATTTAGTGTATTAAACAGATATGGAATGTGGAGAAAATTCCAATATCTTGCGAGATGTTTAATTCCTATCCTATATGCAAAGATTGTCTTACTTCAACAATATAATACTGGTTTATGTAATGAATGTGCTGAAGCATTGATTATGTTGTTAAAATATCCAATAATAGACTCAGAAGTTTTGATTAGTGTTAATTTTATTAGTTATTTGTTTTCAATAATAAGAACATAGTATAAATAATATATTATGTAATGTATAGTGTAAATAATAAACAAATGGATGAATATATAAAAAAGTTGATAATTTTGACAATGCAAAGATTACCTTTATACCAACAAAATAAATTATATTCAGCTATGTACATAGTATATTTTGATGTTATATATATATGAAATAGAGATACTTTAATTCATCACCATTGGTGGATTTATTCTATTTACAACCTCAAAAATCACATTATCCAAATGGATTATATGGTTCTGCACTTGAAGATCGTATTTTCATACATACAATACCATGCGATGATGATAATATAGCTTATTTTGAAGGATGTTATTTAATGACAAATGAAGTAATAAAAGGTAGAATAAAAAAATCTACTCGTTATGGTTATGAAGGTAAATTTGACCATAATTCCAAAAGTTTATTGGAAGTAAAAGAAAATGGTGATAAATTGATATTTCATGAAAAGTATAATCAATATATTGTTATATATTTGAACAATAGTAAAAGAGATACTGGAAATGAGAAAGAAAGATCAACAATTGAAATACCAATAATATATAATCATTATAATGATCATAGAGTTGGTATTAAGAATGCAAATGCACCTGGAGTTCAAAATGCATGTTATATGATTAGTGCGTTACAGGCATTATACCATTCTAATGAAATATTAGAATTATCATACATAGTAAATACTTCAAATGATTGTATAGTAATGTTATTATTTGAATAGTTATAAAGAATATATTTATTGTTCTTCATGAATTAGATATAGGATATTCAAGTGTATTACCGAATAATATAATCGAAAGTCTTAAAAATATAAATGGGGGTGATAGATTTACAAAGAATAATCAACAAGATTCATCAGAATTTATTCAATTTTTAGTTTCTGATGTTTTACCTTCAACATGTAAAGAAATATCTTCATTATTATGTAGTAATGTTTGTCAATCAGTGTATTGTATGGAATGTGGGAATATGAGGAGTAATGATGCGAATGAACAATACATATTTGATAGTAGTTTACCAAAGAATTTTTTTCCAATATATGATGTAATTGTCTTGAGTTTTGTATATCTTAATTATGAATATATATATATTATAAATAGGAAGAAATAAAAAATAGATTGACTATTATGAACAATAATAGCAATAATAATAAAGAATATCTCGATGTTTGTAGTTCATTTTATGAAAAAGATGTATAATATTAACAATGATTTATAAAATACTAGATAAAAGAAGCATTATGTGTATTAAGAAGTAAAGAAAAAAAAGAAAAGTATTTAACATATATTGGTGATAAAAGAAAGCATAAGAGTGATATAGAGATTAGATTTAATGGTAAAACAATCTATTGTAGTTATAAAAATGATGAAGAACCAATTACAGATTTAATTGTTTTAGAGAATAATAATGTAACTCCAAATGGTTATGAATATTCATGTGAATTACATGATTATGTATAACTATTAACATTAATGTTATTATTTATAGATGTATTTATATTATAAAAAGAATTATCCAATAATACCAAATTGTTTAACAGAAAATGAAATATCAAAAGAATATTATAGAAAGCAGAATATATACAATCAAAACAAGAATATAAAATACTCAAAAATCCCATCAGACATTAAAATATTACATAAACAGAAAGATGTTCTACCTGGATATGAAATAGTGAATTACAATCAAATGTATGTTATTATGTATAGATTATAATATTATAGTCTTCCTCTTCAATGTGGTGTTGAATATTATTTTAGTTTTGATAGAAAGAATCGAATTAGATTTGATAAGCCATGTAGAATATATGAAATCTGTTTTAATTATTATGATAATAATATCAAGACAATGGAGAATTATACAGGTGTATTTGGTATATCAGGTGATGAAGATAATTATGGTTTTAGTTTTTCAAATGTGAATGGTAAATGTAATGGATTATTATTTGAATTTCAAAATAATAGAAATTTATTGCATATTCATAAATTGAATTATGATAGTGTTGCAAGTATTTCTTTTAAATCAATATTTCCACTATCACTCAATAATGAAACTTCGTCAATTTATGAATCTTATTCTGTACCTAATATCAGAATAGATATTACAAAATGTAAATATTCATCAATTGGATATATCGGTTATTATATGAACAAAATGATTGCTAGTATAAATAATATATTTATTAAATAGTAATTGACAATAATGATAATAAAAACTTAACAGTTGATTATTATGAAAAAGGAAATATATATTCTTATAATTATTTGAAAGAAAACACAAATGAGAAACATAAATTAGATGTTTATTCACCATCTAATGAATTAATAGGGAGTTTAAAGATGAAAGATATAGAAATGTATCAAGTGAAATATATTGACAATAAATATTTGTTTATGAACAGATATTATGAATATGTTAGTAAAAGTTACTCATTGGAAGATATCATCACATCATGCTTGTATGATATAGAAAATAGTGAAAGAGAATGTAAAAGATGTAAAAAAAACACTTTATCATATGTTTGTATATATTTTTAGTAATATTTACATCTATATATTTTAGATTCAAATATGTTTGTATCAGATAATATGCCTCAATATTTATTAGTGAATATAGAATCTGTAATTCCAGGTGATATGAATAAGTTAACAAGAGTATATACTATATTAATCGTTTTTATCAAAATAGTTTATCAATTTAACAACAAATGTGAATTTAAGTAATAATCATAATCAAACATATAAGTATGATTTATATGGTGTGATTTTGCATTGTGGTACTTATGAAGCTGGTCATTATACATGTTATTTTAGAAGAAGTAATAGTAGAAATATGGAACAATATGATGATGAAAATAATCCTTGGTATTACTGCAATGATGATAGAACAGAGAAGTCTTCATGGGGAAGAATTATAAAAGAATTATTATTTACTCCTTTAACAACAATCAAAATGGTATTTCTGAGTAAACATAATGATTTTAATGAATGTGATCATAATGGTTTAAATTATATTCAGCCGATGAATAAATCACTTAGATTAGAAGAATATGAAAAGTATTATCCTGAAGATTTAGTTGGTTATGATGAATATTTTGCTGATCATCCATATCCTTCACAAATTCCTTTACTCTCTGTAACTTATCCTCCAGTTCCATCAACCAATGTTGTTAGATGTCTCAAATGTAGTAAGTATTTTTATCCATTTTAAATCAAAACATAAAAATATAAAATACGATTAAGTTTAATTATTCCATGTTCTACAATCTGGGAAAGGTGTTGGTTTATTCTTTAATATCTTTTCAATCTATAAAAATGAAATAAATAATTGAATATACATCTTCCATTACTTCTTTTGTTAATTTTGGTAATACTTCAAGACATTTGATATTTTCTTCAAGCTGTTCTACTTTTGAAGCTCCAAGTAACATTACACTCACATTTTCATTCTTTAATACCCAAGCCAAAGCTAATTGAGCTTCACTACATCCTATTTTATCACTTATCACCTTTAACTCTTTGCATAACTTCTGAACATCTTCAAATTTACCAAATCTTGTACCATCTAATATTGAATCTTTTAATGATTTCATTTCACTTAAATTCAATCTACTTCCTTCAGGAATTCCATCATTATATTTACCTGTTAATACACCACTGGCTAAAGGTGACCAAATTGTTAAACCAAGTTTATCTGTTTCATACAAACGTAAATATTCTTTTTCTACCTTTTCACGATGAAGCATATTATATTGTGGTTGTTCAACTATTGGACCAATTAATCCCAATCTCTTACTAATCTCTTAAACACAAGTCTATTAAGGAAAACTATCAAATTCATATTTTAAAAAAGATATTATTGCTTCTCTTACTTGTTCAGCACTCCATTCACTTGTTCCCCAATATAACGCCATTCCTTTGTTAATTACATAATGAAAACCTCTTACAGTTTCTTCCATCGGCGTATACATATCAGGACGATGAGCATATACCACATCAACATAGTCTAATTGTAATCTTTTCAAAGACTCTGTTAATCCTTCAATTATATGTTTTCGAGATAAACCAAAGTCATTTGGATAACTTTCATCTTCAGTATTTCCCCAAAACAATTTGGTTGTAATTACATAACTACTTCGTCTTAAATTCAATCTCTTAAACACTTTTCCCATTATAGTTTCAGCTACACCTTTATTATACACTTCTGCATTATCAAAGAAATTTATTCCACTATCAATTGCTTTCTTTATTATCTTATACGCTAATTCTTCATCTACTTGACTTCCAAAACTTACCCACGCTCCATATCCAATTCTGGACACTTTCAACCCTGTATTACCTAAAAAGCAATATGGCATGCAATCAGACATGATTTTTGATAAAATATCTTTTTTCAAATCTATTATGAAATGTTTTTATTCAAAATACATTTTAATGATTCGAATATGACGAAAATGGTGTGAGATATATTTAAAAGAATAGATATGTCTGTTTAGATTGTTTTGTCACTACAGATGACAGAAGAAAATTAAGAGATTGAAGATCAAGATGTTACTTAATTAAATATTTATATTAAAACCATATTTTTCTACATAATTCAATTTACTTTATTTCCCATACATAACCCTCTAAAATCGAAAAAAAAACTCAAGCTTTATTCAAAAGCTTGAGTTTAATCATTTGAATTTCAGTGTAGAGGTTGTGTAAATGGTTGATAAAGCTAATAATTGTAATACAAATAGAAAGTTGGACTTACAATAAACAAATACATAAGTATTTTTGCATTTTTTGTAGAATCTAAGTTGTATCATTCACATTTACAGGATGTAGAATGGAGAAGATTGAGTTCTTAAATATTTGAAAGAATGATAATGTGTATTATAAGTTAAAGATATGTGATTTCAGAAAACAGAAAAGATTGTGATAGGAGAATATAATATACTATTAAACAGTTTTGAGGGAATAAAGGATTAGAATTGAATGAGAGAAGTGTAATATTATTACACATTTGTCATTACATTCTAATTCACACAATTCTTCAGGACTTTTAAAAGTTTATGTTGTATATTCTTATTTTGTTCTTTTAGACACTGAAATCACATATGTTTATATTCTATACATTACCACTTTTCATATATTTAAACTCTGCAATTACTCATTCTATAATTGTGATTGATTTAGTTGTAATAAAGTAATATTTATATTTTTTTATTGTTATTAGAGGTATAAAAACATTTTAAAGTACTTTATTAAATAATAAATAATAAAATATATAAAACAACAACTAAAACCAATGAAGGAATAGCAAAATAGTGAATCTCATTCACTTCTCTTTTTTTTATGTAACAATCTTTCAATATCGAAAATGTAGTTGAGTTATTAATTCTATCTCTTCTACCAATTTTATATACCACATCTATTCTCACAGTTCCATTTAGTTTACATTTAAATTTTAATGTCAATTTTGATGTTTTATCACTCAATTTCTTAACATGCAATATTGATCCACTTACTTTAACTTCACTAAATACTTTCATTGTTTGATATTGCATAAGGTTTATCGATCACTTCATATTCTACTGATTTATTTGCTTAAAATGAATTAAAACCTTACTAATACGAATCTATTTTAAAAAAAGATATAACAAAATGATATGTTTTTTTATCACAAATATATCTTATAAATTCTGGTTTTGGATTGGCTGAATAACAATCTTTCTGTACATAACCATTGTATACTACATAATCTTCATAGTAATCGTAATAACATGTATAATCTTGTAAATCTTGAAGATTAAAAGTTAAAAAAGAAATATAAAATATATATTGTAAAAATGATATAAAATGATTCGTTTTAACAGCATAAAAAAATATACCTTTTTTACAAACTAAACTAAATGTGATTGGAGTATCTTCTACTAACATCTCTATTATTATCTTATATTCACCATCTACTTTGCATATACAATATATATTCATTTCTCCTCTTCTATTTTCTTTAGTTAATGTTATTCTTTCTTCTTCACTTCATAATTTACTAAACTTATTCCAGCTTCAAGACTATTATAATATACTCCGGTTATAATTCTTGGGTGTGATATTACCAAATCTTCATCTCCTTCATTTTCTATATAATAACGAGATTTAATCTCATTTTTATTAACTAAACCATCTTCAATCAAATAACCAGGTGATACTATTCCATTCTTTACTACATAACTATCAGATTTTGAATCTCCACAATCATATGAAGTTATAGTAATTGGATATTTTTTAGATAATTTACATTCTTTGTTATATTCAAAAGATAACTTAGGTAAAAAATCAATTGTTTTAGTTTTTGTAGATAATACATCAAACGACACTCTAACTCTTTTTATTCCATTTTCATTACATTTGTGATAAATTATTAACTTTTTATTGTCTTTTCCAATACTCATTATTTTGGATGATTCTCCTATTATTCTTACATCCATAACATCGCCTGTTATTACTGGATATGTAATATTTGTTTTTCCAAAACGACTCTATTGATATAATATTTAAATATATTTAATACTCGAATATGCAAAATTAAATAAATTTGGTTACTTTCTAATGTTATAATTTTTTCATCATTCTTTGAATATGGAAATCTAACTACTCCATCGTTTACAATAACACTATAAAAAGCAAAATTACTTTCATCCATTACAACATCAAAACCAGGAAGTGGACCTACTCTATAATCTTTAATGAATGAAAATTCAATTCCATAATAATAACTACATCTAACAGTTACTTTATATCTTTTTATGGTTCACCTGAAAATATAATTCTAATTTCACTTATATTATCATCTCGATCATTATGTACATTCTCTATTTTTATTTCATCATCATAGTTAAAATCCTTTAATTCACAACACATGTTATATAATACTTTACCACTTAATAATATGCTTGTTATTGAACCAACATTATCCATATATAAATCTTCATTAGAAGGATCAAAAATTGGATTAATTAAACCTTCATGTGAAATTGTATTATTATTAGCTTCATTATACTATTATCACTGTATAACATAATAACAATACTATATATATATTCTCATCTCTCATATCAACAAAAGTACAACTCTTTATTACAAATAAATCAAATACAAAATTATATTTATCTTCTAATATCAATGACATTAGGATTTTAACTGTTACTGTTACAGTATTTTTACATCCACAGTTAATTGAAAAAATACCTTTGTATTTATTATCTTTTACATTAGATATCTTATTTCTAGCAAATGGAATAACTGTAACATTCATTGCTTTAGGATATTCTTTTGCTTTTATATTAACTGTAAAACATTATGAAGGATGCATATAAATTTTTAAAGAATCAAATCAAAATGATATATTGGCTTAGTTTTACTGATCATCTCATAATAACAATCAAAATAAGATAATGTATCATAAATTTCATTCTTTGGAGGATAACTAAATTCATTTCTAGAAGAAAATAATAGAGCTGTATATACTCTACTAAAATACCTTCTGCAACTATGTTATCACTCTCATAACCATTACTGCAATACATGTCCAGTTCAGTTGAAAGCTATGTATAGTTTGATTATCTAAAAAATATATACTAACTTTTGCCTATCTAGTCGAGATGATTTTGTGAATACACCACCACAACTTTTAGTTAATAATATTATCACAATAACTTTAAATATTGATTTTATCATTTTTGAAATTGTTGAAATAATGTTTAAACATTTTCATTTTTTCGTATTTTGAGAGTTTCAATGTGAAATATGTGATTTTTATATATATAAATTTAATATGTTTTGTAATGGAATGAATAAAATAGCTAATGGTGATATGATTTTAAATCTTAATAAATAACCAGATTTTGATAATAAAAATTAAAGAAAGCTTAGAATAGAATAATTATTATGATGTAATTCACCTTCCTGGTGATATCATTTAGAAGAATAAGAAAACTATCATGGAAATGAATTTATAGACAGAAAGCAAAGAAGTATTTGACATTTCAGAAGAGTTTTTAATAATGAAAATATTAATTCAATAGCTACGTTTTAGTTGACTAGTTTTTGTCTAACCATAATCAAAATTGTTTTTTAATCTAATTGTTAAATTATATGCGTTACATTTGCTTGATTTGAGTTAATTTTTTGAGAATGAATTTAAACTCGAAAATAAAGAAATGTGTCTATTTAAATAGTGAAGGATATGTAATAAAAGCGATACCATACATTAAGGAGATATACTCGCAACTTAATGATGTTGTATTGTTGTCTATTATTAGTTTATAGTCTAAAATCATTCAGAAACTATCAAATACAAATATATTAAAATATGAAGAAATAACAGAATGTGACGGAGTAATTAGGTGTAAATCTGATTTCTACACCCCTCTCACTAATATTCACCCTTATACCCTAAGTAGAATAGATATTAGTATGGATTGGATAATACAAATAGGAAATGCATTACAACACCTCCACAATTCAGGATTATATCATTATAACCTGAAAGCAAGTAATATATTAGTTGATAATAATGGGTATTTAATGTTAAGTGATTATTACAAAAGTGAAATACCTTCATCATATAAATCAATTACTTTTTTACCAATTGAGTATATAATAGGTAAGAAATATACTAAAGAATCAGATGTATATTCATACGGTTGTTTAATGTATTTTATATTAACAGGAGAAGCACCATTTACTTCAAAATCAATAAAAGAATTAATAAAAATGAAAAAATTCAAAATTTATAATCGTTTGGATGATAATTATCCTCCAATGTTGAAATTAATTATTGATGCATGTTTAAATAATGATCCAAAGAATCGTCTCTCAATTGAATCTGTATTGTATAATTTACAACACATTAATTCGAAATCTATCAAGCCTGTCAAACTTAGGGATGAAAATACATGCAAAGGATGTGAATGTAAATTTGCTATGGAATGTGATAGTTATAAGATGAAACATACAATAGATAAGAGATTATTATACAATTTTTATAGAGAAAATAATACACTTACTTTACTTCCTATTTTAGACTTTTTGTTAGATAATTACAGTGAAAAATTGGAGTTATTATTACTTATTTCTTATGATAATCCATTATACAAGTATTTACCATTAATAGAGAAAAACAAGAAGTTTAGAATTAGATGTGATGTTGATGATATAAATAGAATTAAAGAAAATTATTATTTCATAAAAAATTTAAAAAATTATGATGTATTGATAATGGAATTGCATTTCAATATTTCTACATTAAATTTCTTAAAAGGATTAATAGAATTACCAGTAGATCGAGAAAGAATAATACATATAGTATTATACTATGAAGATTTTATTTACGACTATGTTAAACCAATAATACAATGTTTAAATGATTTATTATGTAATAAAGAAATAATAATTACATTAGATACTAGTAAAGTGAATGATATATTTACTGCAAGTTATTATTTGCAGATGACTGTGAATGTAATTAACAATTTTAAATCAATACATCAGATATATTTCAATGGTAGTAACAGTTCATATTTTGTTAATGTTATATCCAATAATATGGATTTGATTAAAGATATTCATGTATTAAGCATCAATGGAAGTTGCATTGAATGTTTTGATAAAATTGATCCAATAGTTACGTTATCTTCCAATATTACATTATTCAATAATTTACATCAATTGTCTTTTTCGTGTATTTATCTATTATTCTATTTATTATTATTTTATATAGTTAGATGTAGTAAGATATTTATGTACAATTTGTTACAATTAATACTTGATTTGAAGTTTTTAAGGTGTTTAAATATGACAGGTAAATATTCTTATCAGTTTTTATATACATATAATAATTATAGATTGTAGTTTTACTCATAAAGCCTTAGACGTATTATGTGAATATGAGAGTAATTTGAATCACTTGGATGAATTGATATTACAAGGGAATTTTGTTGATAAAAAGCATGTTAATGAATTTACAAGAAATATTAACTCATTATCAAATCTAAAATCATTGTGTTTAAGAAGATTTAATCGTTTTAAATCAAAAGGATTTTTTGTTTTGAATATGAATAAATTTAATAGTTTGATTTCATTGGATGTTAGTCGTAATGGTTTAGACCAATATGAACAATCTATTTTATATAGTAATTTCAAATATATGCCATCTTTATTGAAGTTGGATTTATCATGTATATTTGCAATATTGAATATAATGTTGTAATAGATAATGAAATTAAACAAAAAACAATGAAATATTTGTGTAGCACAATAATACTATTATCGAAGTTAGAGTATCTGGATATTTGTAAGATGGATATTACTGATAAAATGATAAAATTCCTTAAACCATCTCTTTTACAGCTCAAAAGATTGAAATATTTGGATATGAGAAAAAATAAGGTTGGTAAGAAACTGCTCGTTGATGTACAAAAAATAAAAGTTTATCTTACTGAATTAATAAGGTTTTATACTAATGATATATAATTACAACAGAGGTTGTTGATAATTATAACACTTAAACATTAAAACCTACTGTGTTCGTTTATTTGTTTTGTATATTTATACAGAATATAATGATATGTATTATAATAAAACATTTAAAATCATGTTTTACATAAATACACATGATATAATCTTTTGTAATTGAAAGTCAAAATTTACATTTTTTCTGACATTTTTTGTATTTTTCTCAAAGTGTGAAAATATATAAATAAAACACACACAATTGCCATTATTTAGTATATTTACTTATAAATATCTCATATTGGTGTTAATGTCTTCTGGATTGTGTAATAAGAAGACTTCAGGTAGTTCTTCATCCTCAGCTCGTGGACAAGTAATTAAATCCGCTTTAGGAATGCATAGTTCTCCAGCCAAATTCTCTAATTTCCCACATCTTCAAGGAAAGTCATCCAAGGGGAAAGCAATACTAAATCAATTGTATGGAGGTTGTAATCCAGGAAATTCAGTATGTTGTGACGATATTAGTGAAGTTTCAAAATCTTTTAATGGTTTTGATATATCTCAAAATCATTCTTCTAGACGTAGTTATGGTCCTATGTCTAAATCCAATATAACATTAAACAGTCACAGTTCAAATAATTTAAGTGATTCTAGTTTATTATTTCACAAAAACAACATGAAAGCACCTCCTATTCCTTTTATATCATATCCTAATCCAATAGATCAACCGAAAACTAAAACAAATGTACAACAAAAGAATACTTTATTATCAGTAGTAAATGATAAACCGTTTTCATTATTTTCATCTGCACAAAATAGTAAAACAGAAGCGCTTATGTTCTCTAACAAAGTAAATGCTAACTCATCTGAACTACCAAAGAATGCTGAAAAGACAATGAAATTTGATGATATATTATCATCAAATGTAGTAGTTCCAATGTTTGAAACTAATAGAAAAGTGGATGAAAATTATGATCAACAGCAACAACAACAACCAAAGATTAGTTTAGCTGATGTATTATCTGATAAAAGCAAACCTCTATCAATATTCAATGAAACTGAATCAATAAATGCAAATCAACAACAACCTCTCCTTTCTATTCCTCCTCCTCTTCCTCTACAACAACAACAGCAGCAACAACAACAACAACCAAAGATTAGTTTAGCTGATGTATTATCTGATAAAAGCAAACCTCTATCAATATTCAATGAAACTGAATCAATAAATGCAAATCAACAACAACCTCTCCTTTCTATTCCTCCTCCTCTTCCTCTACAACAACAACAGCAGCAACAACAACAACAACCAAAGATTAGTTTAGCTGATGTATTATCTGATAAAAGCAAACCTCTATCAATATTCAATGAAACTGAATCAATAAATGCAAATCAACAACAACCTCTCCTTTCTATTCCTCCTCCTCTTCCTCTACAACAACAACAGCAGCAACAACAACAACAACCAAAGATTAGTTTAGCTGATGTATTATCTGATAAAAGCAAACCTCTATCAATATTCAATGAAACTGAAGCAAATGAAAGAAATTTAAATCAACATGTTGTTTTATCTCCGCCTTTGCCACATCCACCGCCATTGTCACAAATACAACTGCAAGATCTACAACAACAACTAGAAGAAAAACAAGATAAACATAAATTATCAGAATCAACAGAATATTTGATGGTTAATCCAACATCTACTTCAACAGCACTGCCCAATAATTATCCACCACCTGTTTCAGTTACTCCTAAGATGAAACAAGATATTGAAAAATATAATTATTTATTTGATAAGTTTTATAAAATAACTAACCAAAAGTGATTATTTATTGATTATATTTATATCTAATGATTTGTTTCGTATATTTGAGTTTCAAAATTATATTCGTTTCAGTCCTTGAATTTAAAATTCAAATTTCTATTTTGATGTATAAAGCAGATAATTTACACGATGATCAACAAGATGAAACTATAGATATCCTTAATAACTCAATGGGTATAATTTTTGTTAATTTTGTTATAGAGTTATTTCAATCTGTACAGGACAAGATTAAAGGAATTAAAAAACAATTTATTGATTTAAATTTACATAGTGATGACGAAAATTTTCCCATTTTCAACCAGAATAGAAGCAGTAATATTCTTACTACTACTTCCTCAATTGAAACTCCATACATCAAAAATATATCATCTAATTACAATATAATCCATGAAACTACCAAATCTGGATGTTCAACAACAACTTCTCAAATTAAGTCTTTTTCAATTCCTACTAATTCAATTTCATCCTATGAAAATATGAAATTAGATCATATACTCTATAGTAATCCATATCCAGCTCCAAGTTACAGAAATTTACACAATCAGCTGAAATTACTGAAGATTTTTCAAAAATGGAGAAAGTTCATTAAAACTCAAAATCTAATTCGTAATATATTGAAGTATATATAATATAATAAATATAAATAACAATAATAGAGAATGGAAGTATTATGTACAACATTATAAAACATACTTACAATTTCAAATCCAATACACAAAAATAATGAATAATCATTTAATAAGAAAGTGTTTTATGAAAATAAAAAGCAATGTAATACGATACAATAATATTAATAATATAATAAATGAAAGAAATAGTATGAAAATGATAAAATTAATGATAAATATAATGAGAGAATGGAGTAATTATTCACATTACCAATCAGTATAAATAATCTATTTTTATTTTATTTTTTATATTATTATGTATTATTTATATATATATTATAGATGCTAATATCATTGTCATTATCATTTACATTGTATAGATATCAACGAATGATACACTCAATGTTTGTAGAGTGGTATGATTTGTTTAAATATCAAAGAAAGATAAGAAAATATGTTAATAGATGGAAAGGAATAACAAAGTTGAAGAGATATGTAATTAAATACAGAAAACAGTTTATGTTTACTCAGTGGAAAGAATGGTATAATACACAGATAGGAAATCTGATTATAAAAGAAAAAAGATTCGTTACAAAGAAGTATTTTAAGGTTTGGAAAATACAACATCAAAAGAATAAGTTAGTGAATGTTATTATGAGAATATATTATAAACATATGATGAAGAAATCATTTAGAATATTATGTTTCGAATGGAAATATAAACAATTTATAGAATTTAAAAAATTACATGTATTTAAGACTTGGAAAATAATCTATACAAATACAACAAAAATAAAACAACTACAAGAGAATAGAGATTGCAACTATCTCAAACAAGGAATAATTGGCTTTAAAATCAACAAAATGATTAATTATCATTTAAAGTCAAAGATGTTTAATAATTGGGTTGATTATCATGAACATAATAGAATAAAAATAGATAACTATACAAAAATAGATCAATTTCATCAGAAATATCAATTAATACATTCAATTTGTCAATGGAAGTATTACTTAGAGTCAAAAAAGACATATAAAAGAATAGTATAGATATTATTATTATTACTGTAATTATTCTATAGTTGATTGATTCTTATCAATGTTATACAATTTCGCTTACAAAGAAAGCCATTAGATATTTATATCAGAATAAGCAATATAGAAAATACACTAAAGAATTGAATCATAAAGCAGATAAACAATTTAGACAGTTTAAAATGGTAGAATATCTCAAGTATTGGAATAGAATAGTTAGATTTAAGAATTTTGTTGATTATTTAGTGAAATGGTATAAAGGAATAATGGAAATATTAGAAAATGATGAAATAAAGAACAATTCTAATCTCAAAATTAGTATATATTTTCTATTTTTATTGTATGTATATAATATATAGAGTATTTTAGTAATTGGAAAAGTTATTTAAAAGAAGTAAAATCAGAAAAAGAAAATGAAAAAATAGCACTTCATCACTATCAACATCTTTTATGTAAATATTTATATCAAGTCTTCTATGTTAACTGGAAAATGCAATTAGCTTTAATGTATAAACTCTTCTTATATATATTATAGTTATAAAGCTGATGATATAAGCAATAAATACATACTAAAAAGATACTTCAAAGTATGGTATAAAGATTACTATAAGCCAATAAAAAGAGATAGAGAAGTAGTGAAAATAATGTATCAAAAAGCAAAAGATAATTTCAAAAGAATAATTAAAAGTAGAGGAACAAGTATATATATATATATATATATAATAGAATTTATTTTTATCATTTTAGAAGTGTTTTATAAATGGAAAGATCTGACAGTTTGCCATAGATTATTTAAAACATGGAGAAATAATATAATGGATAGTTTATTGAAAGAAAAAGAATTGATGGAGAGAAGTAATCAATTTAAAGAGATACAGAATGAAATAAGAGTAAGATATGCAGTTGATGTATATATATAACAATTATCTAATTATCTAATTATGTATAGAAGCTAAGGAATTATAGAGATAGAAACCCAGATTATGAGTATAACAATGAAGTAGCAGATGATTTCCATAAGAAATATACATGCCATATCATAATCAAGAAATTACTTAGAAATATTCATCCCAAATACATACATATTGTTAATTACAACAAACAGTTTTGGTATAAAGTATGCTTTTACAAATGGAGAAAATATGTTTATGATAGTATATAATATATTCATTATTATTTATCATATAGAATATCATTCTAATCAAGTATTAACAAGTTTAAGTGAATTGACACAATCTAAAATACCTTTTGTTACAAGTGATAATCAATCTACAATAACAGTATCAAGTTATTCATCAAAAGAATGTAATGAAATTAATATTAGAAAGGATCTGTTCAATGATACAAAACATAAACAATCAAAATACCTGCCTCCTTCTCATCCAGTAATATTACAGAAAAAACGACAACATCAAATTTCTTCCTCTTCATCATCATCATCTTCTTCTCCCTCTTTATCTCCTGCTTATAGACCTTCAATAATAACACCACAGTCAACACAAAATGAAGAAACAAATGAATCAAATACTCATCTACAATCATCTAAATCAAATACAAAGTCTAAGGCAAAACCAAAACATTCACCAACAAAAAGAACTTCAGTGAGTAAAAAGAAATCACATTTAACTTCTACAACAACATCAACACCAATGTCATTATCAACAGTAAAATCAAAGAATTCAAACAGATCAAAATCATCCAAAAAACGATCATCTTCTTCAACTGTAACTGTCAATACTTCTTCACCTTTTCATTTACTATCTGATAGTTCATACAGTGAAGAATCAAGCAATCAATCAAGCCTTGAAGAATCAACATCCTATAATGAACCAACACAATCAATCCGTCAATTATCAGCTACAATTGTTACTCCTAAAATAGCTCCTCCAGTTTTAGACAAATCAGAAAAAACAATTAATCACAGTAATATTGATATAAAAGATATAGAAACAATTCATTCACTATTTCCATTACCACCACCACTTCTTCAACAACAGCAACAGTTGTCTACAACACTTCCTTCACAATCAATATCAATGTCATATTCAACTAGAAGTGAATCTAATTGCAGTTATTATTATGAATATTGTAAAGAATTAGCTAATTATTATCAAATTTCACCCAATATTAAATATTTATACATATTTGAAGAATCAATTGAATATTTTAATTATAATAAAATATGTTTCGGTGATTACTATATAATATTAAGAGAAAGTCATTTGTTATTAGATTCTTTCCAGCTAAAAGATGCAGAAATACTATTCAATGAAATAACAAGATGTTATAATACAAAAAGAGAGATGAATTATGGTTTGTTGATGTTTTCTTTTCACTTTATCGCTGCAGAAAGAGATTGTGATGTTGAAGAAATATTTAGTGCAATTAGTCGATTATCAACTTTAAAACCATACTCATACAATTGTTCACTAGATTCATTGAGATTGATGTATAGTTATCAATTACTATACAGTTTATATGAACATTACAGCGATTCTTATGATAATAAATATCGTCCAATAGTATTGAAGAATAAAACATTTGTATATATATTCCTTATTATCTATTTAATAGTGTCAATTATGTATAAAAATGAAATTATGTACAAGAATAACACCTTCTCAATTATATTTACTTTATCGTAGATTTGTTAGTGATGTTAAAGTAGGAATGAATTATCCTGAGTTTATTGAAACATTACTTGCAATTAGTGAATTGTTATATCCTAACATTATGACTTTGAAAGAGAAATGTGAAAGATTAATGAATGAAATAATAACGCCTTATCTTAAAGGAATGAAAATAGAAGAAATATCATCATCTTATTCTACTTCTATGTCTTTACCAATATCACAAAATTTATCTTCTTCATTCAAAAAACAATCAATAAAAAAGGAATTAGAGATAAAAGTAATAAAACATAAAAATCCAAATGATAAATCATCAAAACTATACAAGTACTTGAGTCCTAAAGATGTTGATAGAAAAATAAAAGAGAAAATAAGTAAAATAAAGAATTTTAAGTAAATTTGGAATTGTTTTTCTTTTTAGTTATAACAAAACACAAATATAAACCACAAACCTTTTTATATAAAATAAATTCTAAATTCATAATACTTTTTCTTTATTGTTGTTGTGGTGGTTGAAAAAATGGAGGTTGTTGTAATGGAGGTTGTTGTTGTTGTTGTTGTTGATCAATTACAGGAATAGGTAAGTTATTATCTGGTTGTACTGGTGTAAATGGTGGTGGTGGTATAAATCCTGGTTGTTGAGGTGGTTGTGCATCTCCTGATTGTGGTATAAATGGTGGTGGTTGGTTATTTGGTGGTGATTGTGGTGGAATATATCCCATTGGTTGATTTGGTACATATACACTTCCACCAGGATAGATATATCCAGAAGGCATACCAGGAACTGCACCAGGCATTGCACCAGATACTGGATTAAATGGCATGTTTTGAGCTGTCATTGGAACACATTGACATATATATTCCCAAAATTGTTGATCTTCAACTATATTCAAATTTAACAATCCTTCTAAACATTGAAAATCATTTGCATAACATACCTGCTTTAATCTTTCACACATTGTAACAGCATCTTGTTCTTTTAATACACCATAATATTGCAATATTGTTACTAATTTTGCACTTCCTAACTTATCTCTTAATGCTTCTGCATCTACACAAATATAAAAATAATTGATTAAATACATTTCATTGAAAACAGTAAAAAACATTCTAATACATTGTTTTCTGTATAATTCAATTGATGATCTTTAGTTACTTTATCATATAAAATTATAAGTCTAGTAAAACTGTCAATAAAATCTTGTGGTTCTTTGAATGGTTCTTCAATTTGACATTCTAATAAAATAGTCAAACAATTAATAAATGTTTTATCATTCGTTTCTTTATCTGTTACAATTGGTAATATAAGATCAACTAGATTTCCTATTTTCTGTAATGTCTCTTTCATATTCTCAGGTAAATGAAAAGCATTTTTATCACTGTTATATAATTCAATCAAACAATTATTAATACTATCAGTAGAACTTGGTTCTATTCAAATTACATTATATATATAATATACTAAAATAAACTCTATTTACTCTTGTAGATTCATCAGTATCTTCATACAATCTTAAGCGATATAATTCACGAATACAATCATCTCCATAATGTATATATTTTATTATATTCTTTATATTCTCTGTAAATTCTTCAGCTTCATCACCTGAATATCTTTTTCTCATTTCATTATAATATTGTAGAATTCTGTCCAACAAATACTTTTCTGATGGAATGATCATATTTTCGATTTGACAGATATAATACAATTCTTGAACAGATAATAGATAAATATGATCTAAAACAATAAAACAAATGATTATACTGTTGTCAAAATATATATGACCATGTTGTACTAAATATTCTACCATTTTTTCTTCTACTCTATCAACGTTTGTTAATATCTCAAGATTCTTCAGGAATTGAGTAACAATTTGTTCATTGATATTAGCAATAATAAATCTACAATTAAAAATCATGATTATACTCTGAGGTTTTACTACTAAGTATATCTATTTGGAGTACAACTGCTGCAACTAGTAATTCTATACAATTTGCTACAGAAATATCAACTTTTGCTCCACCTAATAATCTCATACATTGTTCAAATGCAGCAGGTGATACTCTTTCAATCATAATTTGATTACTACCATTAGATGAGTCAATCATGGCTTTTAAATATGAGTTAGTGAATGGATATAAATTCTCTATTTCCTTTAAATATCTTCCCATTAACAATAAACTCGACATTACCATAACCATTGTTTATTAACTCATATATATATCTAATACATTAGCAATAAGTAATAATACCCATTTATAGGTCTATCAATTACAACATAACTATCAGACATCTATAAAAGAAGAAATTTTAAAAAATGTGAAAAAATCTTCAATTCTATTTTGACAAAATTACTTATTTACATATCACTTTTTACACCACTGCTACATTGATTAACTCAAAATAAAAACATTATTTATGCTTAGAATATGCTAATTCATATTTCATTTATCAATAACAACATATTCAATAAATTAAAAACGAAATTTACATTAACTATCAACTAATTTCTTTATCCATATTCATTACATATCATTCATTAAGATCTAATTTATTCATACAAGCGATATTATCATTTTTGTTACTTAAAAGTGTTGGAGTAGCAGCAATTCTAGAAGTGAAACCAGCTATATTATCTGAGTTAGATCTTTTGGGTGGATTAAAGCGTATAGGAGAAGAATATTTTCTCATAACACTAGAATTCGACATTTGATTAACTGATTGAGTAGATATTGGACTGACATTCTTTTCTAATGATTCTTTCTTTCTGTGAAGTTTGCATGAGTTTAATATATGTCTAAACAAATAAAATTGAGAAAAATACCCTTCTGGAGTAAGTTCTGAATTTTCAATCTTATAGTGATGATTTCCTAATGCACATAAAACATAAATTCCCTTTTCATTGACTTTCCAATCAATACCAGAGGAAAGTAATTCTTGTGCAGTTAGTTGAGTGTGTTGAAGCAACTTATCTAGCAGTGTCACAACTTTTAATGACATATTGAAGCTTTATAAATGAGATATGATAAAAAGAAAAAAACAAACGATTATGACACACTAATGTAAATTACATGTCAGATATTTAAAAACCTTAAAAACACTCAAATCAAATTAATACATCTGTTTAGATAAATTAACCAACAGATTCACATAA
The DNA here is from genome assembly GCA_002245135.1 of Proteromonas lacertae. Taxonomy (NCBI): domain Eukaryota; class Bigyra; order Opalinata; family Proteromonadidae; genus Proteromonas; species Proteromonas lacertae. The sequence continues at coordinate 23,683 of NGBS01000293.1, forward strand.
TTTGGATATAATTTCATAATATTAAATGAAGTGATTAATCCATTCAATAAATGAATATTTTTTGGTTTAATAATTCTTTGTAACATATTAATAGCATCACATTGAATAACTTCTGGATATTGAAATATCATTATGACATTATCTCCTAATACATTTACCATTTCATCACAATAACTATTTTGTAAAAATAATGTAAAACAGAAGTAAAGGTGATTCATGCATATATTATTTGGTTTATTATTATAAACATATTTCAATCTATCAAATACTACTACTTCTATATTATTGATCACTTTTAGTTTTAATTCAATTGAAAAACTTAACGCTAATAAATATATTTTATCATCTACATGTTCTTTATCCAGTTTTAATAATGAAACTATATTGTTATGAGTAGAACTATCTTTTGATAAAATATTGAAGTCTTCTTCTATTCATTATTACTTATACAATAATTATACTTGATAAATGATATTTATCTTTATTCTCAGTTCCACACATATTAATCAATATCTTGTCGATTGAATTGTAATATGGTTCTAAAATAAAAAGTGAATATATATATATATATATATATATTATACGATAAACTATTCTTGGAATTATTATATTCATATTTGAAACATTATTATAAACTTCATTCCATATTCCCTTCAATTTTAATTCTTTTTCATATTCAGTATAACTCACATATTTGTAAAATGAACATACATCATTAATTCTATCACTATGATAATCATAATATTCAAGTATTTTTCTATTTATAAAATCTTTGTCTTTTACAACTAAATAATCTATTTGAATTAGGTAACTGAATATTATTGGTGAAATATTTCCAGATAATTCATTAGAACCATAAAGAGATAGATAATCTTCCATACAATCAATAATTTGATAAATGTTGGTTGTAATTTCTAAATAATTTAAGTATGGTTTAACATACTCTTGACGTACATTGGATAAAATATGATTAGTACATTCTTCAACTACAATATTCACATTCAACACAAATGAAGCAATCAATACATTCATAACATTGTTATCGTTAATGTCTAATTTTGAATAACCTAAATACTTCAATAAAACACGAAGTCCATCGATAGGTATTCTTTTAGTCAGCTTAAATATTCCGTTCTCTTCTATCAATATATTCATTATTTGTGGACAAAGAGTATGTAAGAATTCATAATTTACTAATAATTGCTGATTATCACATGAAATCACCTTTTTATGTTGACAATCATAATAATTAAATAAAATTATACTATATGAATAATAAAAATATATATACCCATCCTCTGGTATTTTTTGTTGAAGAGTAGTTCTAGAAGCCATTGATTATGAATATTAGTTGTTTTTACATACAAAACATAAATAAATAATATGAAAATGAATATATTTATATGTTTTAAAATAGAAGTATTTAACACAATGTCAATATTATTGTCGTACAAACATAATATCAGCATTTAATCTAACTTAAAAAAGTATAATTAATATTATTAAGCTACTAAAAATATAGTAGCGATATTTACTCTCTATATATCGTATTTATATATCATATTAACTACTTATAATGAAAATTAGCAACACTTTAAAATACACACATACAATTCATAAATAAAGTATATCACTAAATAACTTTTTCTTTTTTTAATGTTAACGACTTCTACTTCTCAGAAATATCACACTATTGAGTTAATCAATACTTTATTAACTCGTTTATCATTAACGATCACATTTAAAAACAGTTCAAGAAGTATTTATATATCACAATGTTGTATGCATGAAGTTATAACATTCAAACCATTCAAGCTTTGAAAGATATTATTTTGAGTAATGTCTCATTTTGATGTAGATTTTAGCAGATTTCCATATGAAGCTGATACAGAGCTAATTCCATACATCGCTATTATAGGAGAAACTGATTATGGTGCAAAGATTAAGGAATTGATAGAAAAATCATCATTTAAATGTCATATGGATGTAATGAAAGATGATCATGTTACATTTGAGATGAAATCATCTAAAAGTAAAAAGGCACCATATGATGGTATTTTAAAAGCCAATTGGTATGAAAAGCATCAAACAAAAGTACCTCATGTAGTAATTGCAGTTTTTGAAAATGATTTTCTCAAAGACTTTGATAGTTGGGATGATATTCAAGATGATATATTAAAAGACATTAATGATTTAAGAGATGATTTTGGTAATCATCCTATAGAGATGATCTTAGCATTTGTTCACAATGGTGAAGAAATAGATTCATCTGAACAAAAGAAAAAATCTGAAGGTCGATGTACAATGTATATAGTTTATATATAATTTATAATTTTGCAGAATAAGGAGACAAGTTGATTTAGACTCAAAGGCATGCGTATTTTTCACTGAAGACACTTTGACCAAAAAATCAGATGCAAGTAAGAAGTTATTTTCAGCTCTATCTGATTTAACTCATGACTATTACAAAGCTCAAATTAGCCAATGGAAGAAAGATAAGAGATTATCCAAATCAAATATAATATCAACAAGATTATATCTCAAAATGGCATTTTATTATCATTATCTAGAAGAAGAAGAAAAAGAGTTCAATTGTTATTCAGAAGCATATAAATCAACTATACAACTGTTAAATGAAGTATTTAATTAATATATATATTTTATAATATAATATAATAGCCTGAAGAAACTACACAAGGAATAGAATTACTGATAATAGGAGATTTCTTAGCCTATCAAATATGTCATTATCATATTACCAATAATCAAGGTGAAGATTTAATTCAATTTTTTGAAAATCATATTAAAGGATTTAGTAAAAGAATATTGGATAATGAACATGTATATATTATCATTATTATTTGTATAGAATTACATTCATTATTCATGGTTTGCTTGTCAATATCAAACCATAGTCAAACTTATAACAGATAATAAATTCAAAAGTAAAGATTTAAAGCCAATTAATTTACTCTATTCAGCCGTTTTATATGCACGTCGTCGTAGATCATTGGTGAATGAATTAGGATTATACAACTTACCAGCTGTTGAAACATTACCAGAAAATCAATCGAAGTACTGGGGACAATATACAAACAGTGATGAAGGTAATGATTTATTAAAGGATATGGAAAAAGGTATAAACCAAAGTGACATAATATTCAATATATTTAATCAAATTAAAGAATTAAGTAAAGTTGAAAAAGAAAGTGGAATAGAAAGTGATGATAGTTATCTAGATTTTATGATGGCTGAAGAATATTTTATAATCAAAGAATATCAAAAATCAATCGATTTGTTACAACCAATTTATGATAAACAGCTTTACAAAGGATGGAGTTTGTTATTAAATACAATTTATTACAAATTATTAGAATGTTATGGAAATATCAACAATGCTGATGAGTTTATGAATTATTTGACATTGTTATTATCTCCAAATATTTCCCACAATGAACAATTAGTAGAATTAACTGATTACTTCATTCAGATATTAGATAATCCAACTGTTAATCCAATGACAAAAGATAATTGGAGTTTATCGAATGTAAAGTGTGATTTATTAGATGAATCTAAACCATTTATTACCTCCTGTTTGTTATTCCCTAATGCTCAAGGTTACTGTGATGATAAATATGAATTGACATTATTATTGAGATCATCTCTTCCTAAAGATTTAGAATATGAATCAATTGAAGTATTCTTTTCCAATAATGAATCAATTACATTTAATAAAAACAATGTATATTTTAATTTTTTAGTTATTTTCATTAATAGGTCAATCACACAATAACAGCAAACACTACAGTATCGATTCCAATCGATTATAAAGCTCCAAACTCAAGTTGTGTATTAGAAGGTAAATACATATTAATCCACTTGAAATCCAATACAATTACATTGAATATACCTATCTTAATATCACCAAAGTCTCATTATCCATATCCAAAACATCCACCATCTGAAATAACTAAATATTCACATAAAATACACATTCAAGCACATCCAACATTATTAAATGCAAAATTAGATGTTAATGAAATTATATTAGTGGATGATTATACTGAAGTGAAATATACAATAACAAGCATCAAAGGAGGTATTTCAAATCCAGTTGTAGAATTAGATGTTAGTGGAAGTGCTAAAAAACAAAGTGAATGGTTTAAATTAGAAAATGGTAATGTATAATATTTATTTTTTATATAAAATCTATTATCATATAGTATATTTCTGTATCAGATAAAGAGAATAATGCTCGAACAGAATTTCCAATAAGTGATATATCAGTAAATGGTGAACAAACAGGTGTTTTATACTTAAGAACAAGAAAAGAAGGTGTTTGTACAATTGGTATTAATATAAATGTAAAGAAAGAAGATGGAACAATCAACAGTTTAACATCAGAGAAAGTGACAACCAAAAGTCAAAAGCCATTCTCCATAAAGTGTCATTATTCTACACAAAAGTCATTACCAAGTATACTTGGACCTCCTTCTGAATATTTCACCACTTCAATTGATATTCCATTTTTAGTAAGTTTGAAGATTAAATGTAAAGCTCCTCAAGGTGTTATTTTAGATAATTTCAATTATTCATCACCAAAAGAAGAAGATGCAGAGTTATTAGCATTTCATGGCGAATTATCTGAACCGATTAGTATATATATTACACATTCATATATAATATATTCAAAATAGATTTAAAAATGGATGAAGTTTATCAATGTTTAATTCAAATCCAACCAAAATGTGCATCTGAGGAATGGACAGCTACAGTGAATATTAATTGGAAGAAATCTGATAACCATCCATTAGTTTGCACTCCCTATTATGTAGATCCTGTTACTATTAGACAACCACCATTTGGAATTGATATTAGTATATATATATTTTATTTGTTTATATATATTTTTTATTTATTTAGAATTACCAAACGTAATGAATTTGGGTGTTCCAAACAATTTGGTATTTGAAGTATCCAATAATTGTTCAAGATTACAAGAAGTGAGAATTAGCTACAATCCATCCAGTGCTTATGCAATATCTGGTTTACAAAATATGCAAATAAAGATTCAAGCTCATCAAACTGAAGAAGTTCATTTTACAATTGTACCTCTATTATGTGGACATCAAAGCATTGGTAATTTGTCAATCTTTTCGTTGAGATATTGTCAAGAATTAGTGACTGAAGGAACTGTTCCTGAACCATTTATTTTACCATAATTAATAAATCAATAACATTTATATTTTATAAATGTTTATTTTAGGGTGAATTGATATTATAATACTGACACACAAATAAAATATTATAAATTTTTAACAAAACTACTAGCCTTAACTTAGATTTAATTTAAATTACATATATACATCATATTACCGATGAATCAACACTTAGAACACTTAATAAACTTTTTGGTCCTACTCTAGAGACAATTGGCGAAGATGTTACACAATATTTTGAAGAAATCAACAAATCTGAAGAATCTCTATAGCTATTCTTGTTATGACAGAGATTAACTGTTCTTTCTTCTAGATATCTATGATTTTTACATGAATGAAAAAGAAATCTATTCTTAATAATTAGATATTATATACCCTTCACTATTAATTTCAGCTTCATTTGCTAAATAATGATGATCTCCATATTCACAAAGAATATAAACTCCTTTTGGACCAACTTTCCAATCCAATTCTGAAGATATGATTATTGAGTAGTTTAATCCAGTACCAACCAATAAGTTGTTCAACAAATTCTCAACTTTGTTGTTCATTGTTATAAAATAATGATGTGAATAAAAATTCTAGAATGGTTTTTGAATTTTGTAGATTTAAGGATCTTTGTGTGTTTTTTGGTAAATACTAAATAATCGTTACAAGTAGTCTTATTAATAAGAATACAAAAATGATAATTTTATAACATTATTATCAGCAGATGAGTATAAAAATCACTCTTAAAAAAATGATCAAATCAAACATGTTTGATCATCATTTTTTCAACGAAGATAGTTGAATTGTTATAAAAAGTTTTAGAAATAACATCCAATTCAAATATATATCCCATAAATAAAATATAAAGCAAATGGCAGTTACACATTATTTTGAAAATCATTGAATGTTGAATGAATATAATTATTGAATACATAATATTTTTAATTGATGATCCTAATGGACCTTATTGTTGATGGATTAGTTAAATTAGTGTGAAATGTTTTTTATATAGGCATTTTCAAGTATTTTTAGTTGTATCTTAACTATTTATACACTATAAGGTGTTAGATCTTTATGTCCTACTTGTAAACACCAAAAACAATCGAATTTAATCACCTCTTATGAAGCTAATTTTTTTCACACATATGTAAAGCAGGATGATAGTCTAAAATATCACATCAGATGCTATTAATACCTCACCCTCAACGAATAATTGACAAACTTTTATTTATTTTTATTTTTTAATTTTTGCTTAAATTTTCAAAATATATATGCAAACTCCTTTTTATATCACTTCTCAAGGAATGTTTCAAGTATACTTTTTATTTTCATATAAAAATGCTTAGAGCATAAACTTAATTTTAAAAACATGCTTTGGTGAAATAGTACATGCATTTTGGGTAGAGCAGGGTGTAGAAGTTGCCTTAAAAATTACTATATTAGTATTAATGCCGTTATTTATCTCTAGGGACCTCATGATGATAAAGTTGAAGAAGATCCAGTAAGTGAAAGTGAAATACTTAGAATGCCAGAATTGCAGAGTTCTACTTGCTTCCCTAAAATATATACCGTGTTTAAAGATAAAATGCATGTTTCAACATATAATGAAAAAGTGATATGCCATATCTGCGTACAAGAGTATCTAGGTTGTGTGGATATGCTATTATTCTCAAATATTCTATCAACAGCTGCATTTAAAAAACCGGACAAGCATACAGTGATATTTGAAATAACAAGAATGGATGCTTTATCAATGGCATTATGTATTCAAAAATTACATTCCCTTAACATATGCCATTTAGATGTATCTTTAGAAAACTTCATGATGAAAGAAGGTCAAGTCAAACTTATTGATTTTGGATTAGCAAAGAAGGTAACTGACAGTAATCACTTAGTCAATAATAATTACGGGAAACAGTTCTATTTCTCCCCTGAAATGATGAATGGAGGACAATATGATGGTATGAAGAGAGATATTTGGAGTTTGGGAGTGTGTATTTACGCATTATTTGCACATAGAATGTTAGCTAATACTCAAGAGGAAATGTTATTAGCTTTAAAACATATATCTGCTTCGTTTAAATCTTATTTAGCTCTTTATAATCCTGAATTTATTCATGAAGATCCTGATTTGATTGATTTACTTTCTAATTGTTTAACATGTAATCCTGAAAAGAGATATTCTATTGATGAAGTAGTTAATCATAAATTCTTTTTCGTTGAAACCAAGAATCAAGTTGATCTCAATGAAGTATATCCAAATTCATTTTTTCCTGCTGCTTCTTCTAATCCAAACCCTTCATTTATTAATATACCAGAATTAGATAATTTGAATATACCTCTTGTTGATGAGTATGATGATTCAAGTCCTGATGTTGAGTCACAGATGTATTTAAAGAAGAGTAGTATGCGTAGGAGGTCTATGATGATGAGATTGATGGAAAGTAAAGGGTGGAAGACATTAGATGATAAAGAAGAAAAATAAATTAAGTATGTAATGAGCAAGTATATATTTTAATTGAGTTGTTATTGATTGTATTGTTATGTTGTTATTTTTTATTTTATTTTGGAATTAAAACATTACAACTATTATAAATAAATAAATGTATTATTAAGGTAAAAGAAATGATGATCTACACTAATATTCCACCATTATGCCTTACAGGGATTAAAGGATCGAACAATTGCTATAAATAATATTATTTGAATGTATATACTTGTTCTGCCATTCTTTCTACTTCTTCATTTATCAAATTTTGATTTATAATCACTTGATTAAACATATCAATGAAATCTTCAAAATCTTCTCTTTGAAGATCAGCATCAAACTTTTTGATGGGTTTTATTACTGTTTTAGATTCTAATTGCATATAATAATATATGACATACTCTCTTTTGATGAAACTGCAAACCATACTTTACTGTTTGTGTCTCTTTCTTTCAAAATTGGTTGTTTACGTTTTGTTTGTCTCACTGGGATCATTGAGCTCTTCTTTTTATCTGAATTCATTGTGCTGAAGGTTTTGAAATTTCAAAATTTAAACTCCTACTTTCTTCAAGCCAAAAGCTCGTTTATTTAAAATGCTTTTCTGAATGAACTAACTATTTCTGACACAAAATTCAATAAAATAATACAATAATAATAATAGGTTTTATGGAAAAAAACAAAAATTATATCTACATTCCAAATTGTCTCATCATATCCTTCATTTTACCACCACCCATTCCACCAGAGAATTGTTTCATCATATTCATCATTCCACCAGCACCACCCATTTGTTGCAACATCCTAGGATCCACTGATTTCATTAATTGTTGCATCATTTGATTAGGATTTCTTTCAAAGTTCTTCATCATTGCAGCATCATTCAATAAATTGCTCTTACCCATTTTACCTACCACTTTCTCCATAGATTTATGGCATGTGAGTAATTGTTGTAATTCAGCAGGATGCGTGCCAGAACCCCGACAAATTCTAAATATTCTTGATTCTGTCATGGGAACTTTACAATCTAATTCTTTCTCTGTCATACTATCCATCATATAAATAAATCTCTTCACTCTTTCAACACCTTCCTTTTCTTGTCCTTTCTCGAACATCCCTTGGGGTAAGCCTGGTATCATAGACATAATTCTATCCATTGGACCTAATTTCAAGACATTCTCAAATTGTTCCCTCATATCCCTAATAGTAAACAGACCTTTTTGTAATCTTTGCATACTCTCTTTATTTCCATCTAGTATACCAGCATCTTTAATTTCGTTCATTAATCCTTTCACATCACCTAAACCCAATAATCTACTAACAAAACTATGTGGTTCAAATAATTCAAGACTATCAAAATGTTCACCCTCTCCCAAGAAGATAATCGGAGCACCAGTAGCAGCAACAGCACTAAGAGCACCTCCACCTTTAGCATGACCATCTAATTTAGTAATAATTACAGAACCGATGTTAACTTTGGATTTGAAAGCTTTAGCTTGATTCTGTGCCATTTGACCTATTGTGCTATCTAATACGAATATAATATCATCAGGATGGATTGCCTCTTCCACTTCTTTCATTTCATCTAATAATGCATCTTCCTGCTTATGTCTACCTGAAGTATCGACAATAATTATCTCATAGTTATCTTTCTTAAACGCATCCACACCTTCTTGAGCTATTTTTACTGGATCTGGTTCTGTATAACTACCATAGAATGGTACTTTTACTCTTGTGGCATTTTGCTTTAATTGATCGAATGCACCTGCTCTGAATGTATCTGCACATACCATACATGTTTTCCAACCTTTACGTTTGTACCAATTAGCATATTTTGCTATTGTTGTTGTCTTACCGGCGCCCTGTAAACCAACAAACATGATTACATTCGGTTTGCCTTTCTTTGGTTTGAATGGTTCTACTCCAGGTGATAGTAGATTAACCAATTCATCAAATACAGATTTTTCAACTATACGTCGAAGATTTGTTCCTGGAGCTTCTTGTAGAGCTACTGTTGCTTTTATATTTTTCCTTATTTTCATTACTTCAGATATATTTACATCTGCCTATCAATATTATTTCATAAGAGTTAAATACCTTCAAAAGTGCATTACCTATGTCTTTTAGAAACTCATCTATAACAGTATCATTTACATTAAATGATTGTTGTAGTTTTGATATAGCTTGAGTTAATTGACTGCCTAGCTCAGCTAAAACCATGAAAAATTAAATGAAGCAGGGGTTTGAAAAATAGAAATATTTTGAGACACCTAAATATTAAAAATGATAAATTCACAACAGCATGTTCAAAGTTTGTCTGATAAGACTAAAGATTTAAAAGTATTAAGAGTGCATATAACATTTAGTTTATGAAAAGAAGGACAGAAGAAGCAGAAGCTCGTAAATTAGAAAGACAGAAGCAAAAGGCTTTAGCAGCAAGTAAATGGAGTATAAATACACAATTAGAAAAGGATATACCGTATATATAATTAACAGTTTATTATTTAACAGATTTACTTGTCATTCCTACACATCAGATCCTAGTGAAATGGATTATGGAAGACTATCGTTCAAAGGTTTTAATCCTAAATTAGAAGTATCCAATTAATTGTTTATTATAATTAATTAGGCAATATTGAATGAAAGATATAAATTTTTCCATAAAATACCCATGTTTAGTAATAATAATATGGAGGAAGAAGATAATGAGGGTGAGGAGCTTGAAGATAGAATAGATGAAGAAGAATGGGAACAAAGACAGAAAACACTAAAACACAAAGCAGATAAACAACAGCTGAAGTTTACTCGTAGTTCTAGAGGAGGTAAAAGGGAAAATGGAAATAGAGGAAGAGGTGGAAGAGGAGGAAAAAGAAATAATCATTAATTATCTTTTATGTTGTTATTGTTCCTTGTTATTATGTTTTTTAAATCAAAAAAAAACAGAAGCTAATTATATATAGAAGTTTAATTTTATTCACTAAAAAGCATTTTCCAAAATTTATAAACATTATTAAAGTCACAAATCATTCATACATTATATACATATACAACCAATAGAATGATAATATTATTTAAATTTTTATAATATCATCCTATATAGCTGTTTAAATGTATATAAATGTAATAAAAATGAAATGATGTATATATATATATATATATATATATATTAAAATGTGTATGTATGTGTGTGTAATAATATATATATATATTAATCATTCCAAATCAACTCAATCTGTTTTTTTGATATATCATAATTTGGTGATACATAAAATGCGTGTTCTGGAATTTTCTGTGATTTTAATAATTCAGTGATTTGTTCTTTTGCCTTATTTCCCATGAAATGTAACAGAGCAGTTCCACCTTTAGTACATTGTGCAATTATGTAAGGTTTCCTGTTAAATACCTTTTTAGCTTCATCTTCATCAAACATCTTATAGCCTGTCCTTATTAAATACAACGGGGGATCCCATTTAGTATCTTGGAATTCATCTGTGAATTGTAAGCCAGAGGAGGAAGCAGCAGATGGCATAAATGCTAAAAAAAAATGCTATACATAAGTATATAAATGGTATATAATTATATACATTAACTGCTGATTCATCTCTACATCTTGTCAAGCCATATGTTTGAGGTATGATTCTTAATTCTGGTTGGAATTTGATTTGATCTTTAATTTCTGCTGATATATTTGGCATAAATGATTGAAATTTTGTATCTAAAGGTAAATAATCCCAACTATTACCACCAGTATAATTTGTTATTTCACTCCATCTATTACACCACAACGGAAGTCTACACAATTCCATTTGTTCTAATTAAGAGTAAATTTGTAAAAATATATTATACTTTGCATTTCAAAATATGAAAAATCATAACATCCGAACTTTAATAAATTGCATCTTTCTAAAGATGGTTTATCTTTAGTGTATAACAAAAATTCACAGTTTGAACTGTTAGTTACTCGGACTTCTTTTGCTGCTAGTATGAATTTGCAATTTTGGCAATCTTTTATTGATATTGTATCTTCTGTTGGTCCAATTATTATATTACAATTTTCACAATTCATTATATATGTTGCTGCAGTAGCATCACAGACGTAAAAAGTTGAACTTTTGCACTGTGATATTTCAAAACTCTGCATATACAGTGATCTATACATATTATCATAATTTGATAAAATACCCTGGAGCTTTACATTCGGTACAATTATTCTTATTCCTAAAATAAAAATTTGTGGCTGGAACACCTGGAGGAGGTCGAAAGATTGGTCTTGTATTTCTATTAGATATTCTAGGAGCACGTGCTGGCTTTGATGATTTACAACCCATATTAAATGTGTGTGTATATATAAATTATTTATTTACTACGTTTATCCTTCTATATAAAATAGAAGAAGTTTTTTAAAATTTTTGGTCCAACTTCATTTATGTCGTTTTTGTAAAGACAAAGTGTTTATTTTATACAAAAATGCATTTTGCATGAATTATAAGCAATGAAAAATGTGGATCTTGGATTGTTTAATCAATTACAACCAATTATAAAAATGATTATCATTAAAATATGTATTTAAGAATTAATATAATTACATTATGCAGCATAATGATGGATGAACTACACTATAATGATCACTTGTAACATCAGAACGATGTAACAATGGACACTTTTTCAATCCATTCTGCAAACGATTATAAGCAGACATAGTATAATTGCCATGTATCATTATTGCTAATAATCTTGGCCATTTCACAATACAATTCAATAAAGGTTCTACACATTTATCAGACATATCAGCTCCATTAATACAATATGTTCTAATGGGATGATGAATCAAACTATTTGTTACAATAATACTGCCTTCATCTCCAATTAAATTCCCTGCTAATGTGAAATATTGAATTTCTTTCATTTGAGTCAATGAATTTCCCAAAATTTCACATAAACTATCATCAAAATGTTCAGCTATTTAAATATAATATATATAAAAACATCAATATATACACATAATATCAATTTGATTTAAATTGGGCCATTTATTTGGCATTTCTAATAACAATTTCTTTAATAACTTATATCTCATATTTGGAATTCTTATACCAATACCACATACATCATTTTTACTGTTCTCCAATACTTTTATCAACAATTCACAACTAACATCTGTCAATTTTGGACTATCAATGTAAAGTATTTGTAATTCACATTTCTCTAAAGTTTCAGTTAAAACAGTCATTCCAATATCAGTTACTTCTTCACTGATTAATGAAAACATATGCAAATTTCTACATAATGATAATCCTTTAGCTATAGACTTCAATCCTCTATCACTTACTAATGGACTGTCTAATGTAAATGATCTTAAATTAATATTCGTAACCATATGTTCTCCAAGAATAGAAATACCTTCATCTGATACATTATAAGCTATAATAATAATAATATGATTTTATATATACATCTAATATGTAAATATTGTAGTTTATATAGATTTCCTATGGCTTTTCCTAAATCTGTGATTCCTCCATCTCCAACATCATCTAGTAATAAAATTAAAGTATTTAACTCAGTCAATTCTGGTAAATTGTATATCATATGACGAAATCCCATGTCATTCAATTTAAAAGCTATAAAGAAATTAAGTATAAAGTTAAATACTATTCAAATAGAATGATTCTAATGATTTTAACTTAATAAATGCTTCACCTAATCGATCAGCTGGTTTATAACCAAACGAAGGAATATCAAGAAATAAATTAATTAATTGATTACACTTTGCAATATTATCAGATAAACAAATACATGCTTCTTCTTCACAATGACCAGCTAATAATAATAATAATATAAATATATATATATATATACCATTAATTATTAATGACTTTAACTGGTTTAATTGTGGGAGAACATTAGATATTTTCTTTAAACCTGCTGTATCTAATCCTTTCAATATCAATCCTAATGTTGATATATCACCCATCTCTGATAAGCTTTCTATGAATTTATCAATTATTCCATTTTCACTATTTACTACATTTCCTGCTATTGCTAAAATTTGAAGTTTTTTACAGTTTATTAAACTATCAAATAAATATTTCATTCCTTTGTTTGTTAATTCTGAGCCAGCATAGATTAATTCCATATAAGGTGATAAATGTAATAATCTTAAATTCTTTGATATATTTTCGGCATTTATATCGTACCAAGTTTCATATATGTATAATTCCTTTAGATTTGTATAATTACATATAACTTTTGACAAATTAAACAGCATATTGTCATCCATATTACAATCTATAACAGTTATATATAAATAGATTGATCATATACCTACAAAAGATAACTTCTCGATTTTAGGCATGAAATGTAAAGAATCACAAAGTTCGCTCATTCTTTTCTTATTTAAACTTATACCTCGGAAACTAATTTCTGTCAATACTCTGTAACTCTTTAAACGATGAGCGAATCTACTGAACTGATTGTCAGTCATATTACCTAATTACTTAATACAATTTCTCTAAATACGACAAAATGGACTGTTACCAAAACCAATCCAAAATGAAGTGGTAGTCCACGGATTGTTTTCATCTAACAATCTATCCATAATATGAGAACCAATAATTTCCTTCTTCTTTTTTGATCCATCCCAATTCAATTGCTCATCTTCAAACATTATATCATCAAGTGTTACTTCCATTTTCCCGATTTTTTATTATTAAATTTTCAGGTATATGAAAATGTTGTAAAACCCATTTGAGTGTAATTTTTTTCATGAGATATATTATATATACAACGTTTTTGATATTACTTCCTATTATAATTTGTGATAATGTTTATGCAGAATATGATGGTAAGAATGAAACTGGTAGATTGAGAAAGACTATTCGACAGTTACAATCTAACGATAATGAAGAGTTAAAGTCAATGTTAATGAGTAGTGGTGAAATAAAATTATGTAATAAAAGTGTAATTGATATTTCAAGTTGGTCAGTAATAACTCCAAAAGTATCCAAAATAATCGGTGATGGTGAGTATTCAACAATAGAAGTATATGCAGATACGTATGGTTCTATTGAGTTATTTGAAAAGCTTGAAAATATCGAAATATTGAATATAAATATCGAAATTAAATTCTCTGATAATAGTGACACAACTTATATTCGTAATGGTATAACGAATGAAATAATAAATAGCACAATAAATGGTTTTCATATAATAGTTAAAAATTTGTTATATATAACAATGGATAAAAATCATGTTGGATTAATAAGTAATAGAATATATGATAGTATATTGAGTGATGTGGGAATAATGTTTAATGAAATTAAACTATTTTTTTCCGATGAATATGAGAATCTAAAATTCAGTTTGATAAGTAATCTAGTTGAAAGTGATAATCGAGTGATGTATAATGGAATATATTTAAAAGGTAAATCACTTATATTGGAAAGTGGTCGGAATACAATTGAAAATGGCTTATTATTTGGATCAATATTAAATATAGATTTTAATTATGTAGTAATTGATATAGAAGCAATTTATTTTAGCTGGGTTTGTGCATCTAAGCTTTCATTATTTATATATTCAAGTAATGAAGGTTTAACATTGAATAATATAATAATTATTATTCGAAGAAGTTTTTCTTATAATGAGAAATTGAGTCTTAAGACAGATTTTTACTTGTCATGTTTAGTATATTTAACTGAAGTTAAATTAACCATAAACCATTGTTTAATCGATATTCGATTTGGTGAAATTGATTTTGATTATTATCATGCAAGTAACAAGGATGAATATTCAAAAAGAAGTTTTTTGGTAGCTGGAGTTTTAGGTGAAAATTGGGTAATAAATGTAATAGCTAATTATTTACAAATCAAATATTATTGTGAAAATGATTTTATAACAAAGAAAAATCATGTATGTCAATTCTTTCCTCCATTTACAGTTACATCATGTAAAAATGTAATGTATCCTACTTTTTTAAGTTTAATTAACAAAGGAGGTCGTTTTAATCTAAAGAATAGTTACTTTTATGTTGATAAGAATGAAAATGCAAATGTAGAAGTTCAATTTGTAGATTATATATCAGAAAATATTTATTCTGAAAAGAGTTATATTATTATGACTAATGGAATAATATCATATGATGGTATTTATTCCTTAATAACAGGAAGTGTTGATAGTATCTATCCTTCAATGAGATTAATTGGTTATTCTAAAGTAGGATCAATCATATTTGATTCTTCTCTTCCATTTTATGATTATGAAACTGATAATATAAACTATGAAAGATTTGAAAATTTAAAACCTGTATATGAAAATATTTGTAACACACCAATATCTGATATACCAACAACGACCACCATGACAGAGGATACACCATTACCAACTAATACTGCAACTGCTGTTACTACTACACCTATAGAAACAACAAAAGATGAGCAAATAACTACAATAATTGAAGCAGAATTAACAGGAAAAGAAGACACAATTCAAAAAGATGAAAGCAGATTATCTGTTCTACTGATTACTATAATAGCTGTATCGTCAGTAATTGTAATATTATGTATTTCAGGAGCATTATGCTGTTATTGCAGATATAAATATTTATCAGAACAAAGAGTAAGTCCTGAAACAAGAAAAAAGAAGAAAAAAGCAAAAAAGTATAAAAAACGAGGAGTGTAATAATTTAAAGCAACTTCGTATTTAACTCAATCAATATTCAGTATTTTAAGTATATTATTTTCGTCTTCATGATGAACAACTAAAAATACTTCATCATTACTCTTTTCAACCCTCTTTTCTATCTATAAATTTAAAATTACAGACATACATTAGCATCATATGGTAAAACTAAGGATAATATATCATCTTCACAAGATATTGAGTAATACATAGAATAAATGTATTGGGTTTATGAAAATATTTTCAAACACCAAAAATAAGAATTATTTTTTTCATGAGATATATTATATATACAACGTTTTTGATATTACTTCCTATTATAATTTGTGATAATGTTTATGCAGAATATGATGGTAAGAATGAAACTGGTAGATTGAGAAAGACTATTCGACAGTTACAATCTAACGATAATGAAGAGTTAAAGTCAATGTTAATGAGTAGTGGTGAAATAAAATTATGTAATAAAAGTGTAATTGATATTTCAAGTTGGTCAGTAATAACTCCAAAAGTATCCAAAATAATCGGTGATGGTGAGTATTCAACAATAGAAGTATATGCAGATACGTATAGTTCTATTGAGTTATTTGAAAAGCTTGAAAATATCGAAATATTGAATATAAATATCGAAATTAAATTCTCTGATAATAGTGACACAACTTATATTCGTAATGGTATAACGAATGAAATAATAAATAGCACAATAAATGGTTTTCATATAATAGTTAAAAATTTGTTATATATAACAATGGATAAAAATCATGTTGGATTAATAAGTAATAGAATATATGATAGTATATTGAGTGATGTGGGAATAATGTTTAATGAAATGAGTATAATCTTACTAGATGTGAATGAAGAATTCAGTTTAATAAGTAATGAAATAAAAAACATGAAAGTTGTGAGTTATAAAGGAATGTATTTAAAAGGTAATTGTTTGTTTATCGATACTCAAATCAAGATGAAAAAGATAGGTTTATTATTTGGAAAAATCCAAAATACGAATTTCGATTATGTGGTAATCGATATAGAATCTATGAAAATGGAAATGAGAATAGAAACATATATGAGTTTGTTTATATACAATAGTGAAAGTGATGTGGAAATAAATAATTTATCAATAATAATAATGAATGAATTGAGTTATTCTGACAGTCCTTATATATTTGGATCAAATTATCTATCATTTGTATTTGAGAATATAGGTGAAAATATAAAAGTGAGTTTAAATAACTGTATAATTGATATAATATTTGATGATATTAAAGTTGATTATTATGTAATAAAGCAAGATAAAAATCATGAACGAGGATTTTATATATGTGGAATAACTCGATTATCTAACCGAAACAGTAAAATGTTGATGAATTATATGATAATTCGATTATTTTTTAATAAAGAATTTATATCACAAACAACGAAAGGAAAATGGAATAGTAATGCATGCAAACAAGCATTTTGTAAAATAAAAGCCTCGAAATCTGCTTTCTTTTTATTTTTGAATGGTAATTCATTTACTATTCACAACAGTTATTTTTATCTACATTTTGACAGTAAGACAACGGCAGTAGAAAATGTTAATATAATGAAATACTCTACAGTGAATGGTATTGTTGAAAAATCATTTATAACTGATAAAAATAATATAATATCTGAGAAAATGAATTTGATAAGTGGAACATCTGAATCATTATATGAGATGATGAAAGTATTAGGTTATAAAATATATGAATCAACAATATACTATCCTAATTTACCTTATATTGATAAAAGTGTAGGTGAAATAAATTATGATATGTATAAAGATAATAAGCCCAAATATAAAAATATTTGTCGAAATTCTTCAGATGAAGAAAATTCAAATAACAAATCCGAGAAAGATGATAGAGATATATATCCTTTGATAATATTAGCAATTATTGTGTTATTAATAGCTTTTATAGCGTTTAGTATAAGTTGTACTAAAGTCAGTGATTCTGAATATGAAGAAATAAATCAAAATCATAATGTTGATAATAATATAGAAGTTGATGGAATGAATGAAACTGAAAAAGGTGAAGGAAAAAAGAAAACTATAAATCAATTTTTTGACGCTTAGTGTATAAATGTATTTATAATGTTCTTTAATTTTATTTAATTTGTTAAATAATTTGTGTATGTTTCTTTCACTAACACTTATTAACATCATTCCTTAAATAAACATTAGTAATAATTATATATTAATAATATATAAATAATATTGAAATCAATTATTTGATATTCAAGAATTCTTTTGATAATTCTTTCTTTTCTTTTTCTGATATTCTATTTAATTTGATTGTTATAATTGATGAAAATATTTCTAAAAATGATTTTAATTCTGATTGATCTATATTCTTTTTCACTGTTATTGATAATTCCTGTAAACAATCAAATACTTCTTTGTTTTCTTTCATTAATCTCAATTCTCTTTCATTTAATTCATTTCCTTCTAAATTTAGGTTATCTAATGGCTGATAATCTTTCAATCTTTCTATTAACACTTTTAATCCCTTTTCAGTCATTCCAACATCTATTCATATTAAAAACATATTTCATAATATTATAAATAAAATACTTGATATATTTAATGACTTATAATTAATAAATTTGTTTAAATATTTACATATTATTTCTATTCCTTCATCACCAATTTCATTACTATAGACACACATATACCATACATCTTTTGGTAAAGAATCTGCCAATTCTTTGAATCCTTTGGAAGTAATTATGCAATTGGATATATTAAGAAATTTATAATCAATTTGTTTAATCATGGATATGTGATTATCTTTGATACTTAAATCTATTTCGCATGAAATTGAATTATATACTTGAAAAATCATAGTTTCTATCATGACAGTATCTTTTCTTCTTAACACAATAATCCAAATAATACTCCAATTCTTCATTTGTCCATAATGGACATTTCATTTCTATAAATGGATAATCTTCTTTTTCTAATGTTTTTGAACATATTGCTTTTAATCCATTCATTCTGATATTATTTCCATTTAGATTTACTGCATAACATTTTTTAATTGAATCCATCTTGTCTGCTAATAACACAACACTTTCATCATCAATTGATATATTACTTAGATTCGTATCTAACATGTATAAGTTATTTTCTAGTATTTTAAACCCTCTGTTACCTATAGGATTATCTATTCAACAACATAAATAAATAGATATATATATGAATACCAAAAATAACTAATCCATTAATTATATGACTTTCTTTTAAATAATTCATCAAGTATTCTATTCCATCTGAATCTATATTATTGCCATTTAAATATAGATTTGTAATTTCTTCATGAAGAATCTTCAATCCATCGACTATATATTTCAATCCAATTGATGATAATTCCATTTCTATTTACGTGATAAAATATTTATAATACGAATATAGCATGAATCTAATAAATGCAAATGTGGAGATAATAGTTTCACTCCTTCATTTCCTATTTTATTTCCATTTAATTGTAGCAAATCTAGACTAGGAAATGAAGATAAATTATCAATCAGTATTTTTACACTTTCAGATGTTAGTTCATTATCTATATGAAAAAAACATAGAAATTATACTTGTTAAATCTAATAACCACAGATCTTCAAATTCATTTAATCTCAAAGAAATGAAAGATTTGAAAAAATCATCATCAATTTCTAATCCATTCAAATATAAATCATCATCACATCCTTTGATGTATGTGATTAATTCTAGAAAGTCTTTGTCAATAAGCAGCTCTTTACTTCCATAAATATTAAATTCAACTTTTGAAATAGGAAATTTGGAGAATAATGTTTTTAATCCTTTTACATGAAGTGTATTGTTTTGTGTAATATGAATTATCTCAAGATTTGGATATTTATATAATTCTTCCGATAATAATATTATTGATTCATCAGTTAAGTTCATCAATTCAAGATTTAAACCGTTATCTTCATCAATCAATAAATTCAAATAAGGAAGCATCATCATCAAACCTTTTGCACCTATTTGATTATCTATTTTACAGTAAATTACAAAATAAAATACGTGAAAGATTTACATTAGTTAAATTCATGAATGGAATTGATTTAATAAATGATTCTATGAAATATGATGTGAAATTATGTTCTGATAAATCTAATTCTTGTAGATTCGATAATCGAGAAAAATAAGAACCGAATAATGAGTGATATTGAATGGGTATATCTAATCCACTACAATCTATATATATATTAATTATTAAGATTATACAAAGAGATATTTTTGTTGGATTAACAAGTCTCAATATTCTGAAAAAATAATACATTCCTGCTTCACACAAACATAAGCATTCTGAGCTAATTATTGTTATATTAATATCACTAGTGTGAATTTTAAACATCATTTCATCTAAATTACATTCTTTTTCTTCTTTACATTGATGAATGATTTGATATTTCAATTTATCTTTTATTTCACAATCTTCATTCTTTAAATACATAATCAATAATATAGATAGTATGCTTTCGATAGGTTGATGATTGTAGGATTGTATTAAACTATCTCTAATATCTATTCAAACATTATTCTTTTTATTTATACTTTCATATTTGTTGTATTGGAGATAATAATCTGATTGAATATTAAATGGAGATATTTCTATTGTATTATCATTATATAAAAACAACTCTTTTCTTTCTTCACATATCATCATATTATCACCTTCATCTCTCAATATTTCACTCAATTTCACCATCTCTTTATTCAACTCTTTTAAACTCATTCTATCTTCACTTTTCACTTTCAACATTCTTTCTATCATTTCTTTCATTGAATCATCACATTCTATATCTAAACTGTATTTACATCTTAAGATATTCTCTTTTATTTTATTAATATTGATATTATTATCTTCATTAAATGTTAATTTCTTGTTTATCATATGATATAATATACAGCCAATTGACCACATCACACTTCTCTCATTACATTCTAATCCATTCAACTCTTCAGGGCTTTTAAAACAAATATCATATATTTTCAGAACTTCTTTACTTCTTAAAGTATTTAAGTTTAAATCACATAATTTCATGTAGTTATTTTCTTCATATATTATGTTACTACTCTTCAAATTACTTATCATTACATCATATTCACTCAATATCATCAATATATCACATATTCCACATATCACTTCACAAATATCACTTTTTAAAATGGATTTATTCCTAATTATCTCTTCCAAATCTCTTAAGTAATATTTTCGAGTATTATTATATATTTATTTTGTAAATTAAACATTAATATCATAAAAGGATATATATAAGATTCACAACAACTGTAAATCACAGAATTGTTCTCACTAAATTTTACTACGTTTTTCTCTTTTATTCCATCAATATTCAGTATTTTAAGTATATTATTTTCGTCTTCATGATGAACAACTAAAAATACTTCATCATTACTCTTTTCAACCCTCTTTTCTATCTATAAATTTAAAATTACAGACATACATTAGCATCATATGGTAAAACTAAGGATAATATATCATCTTCACAAGATATTGAGTAATACATAGAATAAATGTATTGGGTTTATGAAAATATTTTCAAACACCAAAAATAAGAATTATTTTTTTCATGAGATATATTATATATACAACGTTTTTGATATTACTTCCTATTATAATTTGTGATAATGTTTATGCAGAATATGATGGTAAGAATGAAACTGGTAGATTGAGAAAGACTATTCGACAGTTACAATCTAACGATAATGAAGAGTTAAAGTCAATGTTAATGAGTAGTGGTGAAATAAAATTATGTAATAAAAGTGTAATTGATATTTCAAGTTGGTCAGTAATAACTCCAAAAGTATCCAAAATAATCGGTGATGGTGAGTATTCAACAATAGAAGTATATGCAGATACGTATGGTTCTATTGAGTTATTTGAAAAGCTTGAAAATATCGAAATATTGAATATAAATATCGAAATTAAATTCTCTGATAATAGTGACACAACTTATATTCGTAATGGTATAACGAATGAAATAATAAATAGCACAATAAATGGTTTTCATATAATAGTTAAAAATTTGTTATATATAACAATGGATAAAAATCATGTTGGATTAATAAGTAATAGAATATATGATAGTATATTGAGTGATGTGGGAATAATGTTTAATGAAATGAGTATAATCTTACTAGATGTGAATGAAGAATTCAGTTTAATAAGTAATGAAATAAAAAACATGAAAGTTGTGAGTTATAAAGGAATGTATTTAAAAGGTAATTGTTTGTTTATCGATACTCAAATCAAGATGAAAAAGATAGGTTTATTATTTGGAAAAATCCAAAATACGAATTTCGATTATGTGGTAATCGATATAGAATCTATGAAAATGGAAATGAGAATAGAAACATATATGAGTTTGTTTATATACAATAGTGAAAGTGATGTGGAAATAAATAATTTATCAATAATAATAATGAATGAATTGAGTTATTCTGACAGTCCTTATATATTTGGATCAAATTATCTATCATTTGTATTTGAGAATATAGGTGAAAATATAAAAGTGAGTTTAAATAACTGTATAATTGATATAATATTTGATGATATTAAAGTTGATTATTATGTAATAAAGCAAGATAAAAATCATGAACGAGGATTTTATATATGTGGAATAACTCGATTATCTAACCGAAACAGTAAAATGTTGATGAATTATATGATAATTCGATTATTTTTTAATAAAGAATTTATATCACAAACAACGAAAGGAAATTGGAATAGTAATGATTGTAAATGGACTTATTGCGAAATAAAAGCCTCGAAATCTGCTTTCTTTTTATTTTTGAATGGTAATTCATTTTCTATTCATAACAGTTATTTTTATCTACATTTTGACAGTAAGACAACGGCAGTAGAAAATGTTAATATAATGAAATACTCTACAGTGAATGGTATTGTTGAAAAATCATTTATAACTGATAAAAATAATATAATATCTGAGAAAATGAATTTGATAAGTGGAACATCTGAATCATTATATGAGATGATGAAAGTATTAGGTTATAAAATATATGAATCAACAATATACTATCCTAATTTACCTTATATTGATAAAAGTGTAGGTGAAATAAATTATGATATGTATAAAGATAATAAGCCCAAATATAAAAATATTTGTCGAAATTCTTCAGATGAAGAAAATTCAAATAACAAATCCGAGAAAGATCATTCTAAATCATCTACGAAAAAAGTCGTAACATATTGTGTAATTGGATTTGGAGTTATTTTAATAGGATTTTTATTAGGATGGATATTTCTAATATACAGAGTAAAATCTGCTAAAATATCTGCTGAAAATACTACTGCAGACTATCTACCCGTAAAACAAAGTAGTAGTAATACAGTAATAGATATTTCAGGCAACGAGAGTAGAAATAATGATGGAGGAATAAATAACTCTGTTAATTGCAGAAAATCATTATAATTTTTATTAATCTAAATATTTAGTTTGTATAATAATTGAATTTGAGTTTATTCTATAAAAATTAGTAGTACTTTTTTTGATATGTTGCTTTTCACGTTTGTTTGTTTTTGTTTAAAATGTTTCAAAATTATTAGTCGTTTTAAAATCAGTTATACATGTAATTAATGTAATTAGAGGTTTAAATGTAATAGCAAATCTTTATATATGTACAATTCGACCTTATAAATATATTATGTCATGGTACTTCAAAAATTGACCAATAGTTAGAATTATCGTAGTTTAAGAATCATTTTTATAAGTAAGTTGTATTTGATTTTTACAAACAAACAATATTTATAAAATCATTACAAAATATTATACTTATTCTCTTATTATCAGATTTTCTCCACTTTCACCTGTATTTTCATCTGAAGTCATTTCTATACTACTTTCTTCACTAGTTTCAGGACTAATTCTTCTATTTTTACATAGTTCGTGTTTATAACCATAAAATATCATTAATGAACTACATCCAAGTACAATTATTGATCCAACAGTGACTAAACTTATCAATAAAGCTGATGAATCTTCATTACTACTTATTTTATTAGATTGATTGAATTGTTCATCTTCATCTGTTATTTCTACATCAATTACTGTTGTAGTTAATTGTTCTAATGTAGTTGTTGGTATAGATGGTGTTGTTGTTATTTCTTCTTTTGCAGGAGTAGTAGTAGGAGGAGGAGGAGTTGTAGTTACTGCTGTTTCTACTGTAGTTGTTGTTGTTAAATCAGGAGTAGTTATATCACAAACATTTTCATATTTAGGTGTTACATTCTCAAATTTTTCATAATTAATAACATTCAATTGAAAATCATAAAATGGCAAATCTGTATAATATATAATCGAACCATATCTAGAATATCCAAGTGACTTCATTGAAGGATATATTGAAAGAACATCTCCTGCTATTATAGAATGGGTTCCATCTATTAAACTATTGCCATTTGTTGTTATATAACTTTCATCACTCACAATACCAACTTTAGATACACTAATAAAATAAGGTTCTATAGATGCACTAAAAGCTTTATCAAGATAAAAATAACTATTATTTAAACTAATACTTCCTTCTTTATATTCAGTAGATAGCAAACTTGGTTCACAAATTGATTTACAATGATTACCATATATTAGAGCACAATTTTTCTTTTTACTTACACAATCCTTTTCGAAATGAAATCTTACTTGTAAATAATTAGCAACTAATTTCAAATTGTCTAATGCTCTACACACAACACTTGATATACTTAAATATCTTTTTAATTTATCACCACCTGTAAATGTGTCATGTTTAGCCCAATTCAATATTAAATCACCAAAACGAACGTCGATTAAACAATGATTAATTGTTAAGCCTTTATTCGCTAATATACTAATCATTGAGAAATAACTATCAGTTACCATTTCATCATAATCTGTATATCTAAAACTACTTCTTACAATTATTAATGAATTATTCAATGTTATTTCAGAATTACTTCTATTCATAAATAATGCATAGAAAATATCACCTTTAACATCAAAACTAATAGAATCTATGTCAATAACCACATAATTAAAATCTATATTCTCTATTGTTGTAAACATAATTCCATTACATGTTAGAACAGAAGCAGTATGTATATTAATATTTCCACCTTTGATATATATTCCATTCCATGTTACTCGATTATCACTTGTAATTGTATTGCTTATTAAACTGAACAATTGACTATTGTAACTATCTGTATATGTAATATCCATATCATCAAATGAAATTCCGACATCGTTTAATACGCTTGATGTAATTGTATTACTTAATATACTACTTTTTCCTCCTTTTACTTGAATGATTACATTTTTATCAGCTATACATATGTGTAAACCATTAATTGTTGAATTCAATATTTCATTTGTTATACCTTTATTGATATATACCTTTCCATTATTTCCAATTGAAGAAATCTTAATATGTAAGTTAATTATTTCTATATTTACTAATTTTTCAAACAATCGAATTTCACTATAAGCATTTGGAGTTATTTCTAATACGGCATTATCTCCATCTCCAACAATTTTCGATACTGTAGGAGTTATAACCGACCAGCTATTCATATCAATTTTTACTTTTTCGCATATTTTAATCTCACCTTGATCCAACAACATATTCTTGAATTCCTCATTATCGTCAGATTGTAATTTACGGTTGACGATTCTTAGTGAATTAGTGCTACTGCTTCTGAGGCTAACATAAAATAGTATTGCCAATGGAATTAAGATGATGACTAATTCTAGCGCCATTTCACAATTAATAAGATTTCGAAACGGATCTATTTGCTAGATTAAAATATTTTTATATACATTCATATATACTATACATAATTGCTAAATGAATAGCTATAAAATAATATTTCATGAATATAAACTATAATCTATTCAACTTTCTTCTTCTTCCAATTCAATGTTTAATTTAATAAGCTATGTATTTTATTCTTTAAAATTCTCAAAATATTTCCTAATTTGTGAATTATTGTGAACTGCTAGTTTATTGACCTTTATTAATTGAAAAGAACATCTAACTACTATTATTATAATGTTCTTAAATAGTTGACATATCTGATATGATTATATGAAGACCATTTATTGTCGAACTCTCAACATATTTTATTATACTGTTACAAATGATTACTAAATTGCTATTATCAGAGAATTTAATTTCGATATTTATATTCAATATTTCGATATTTTCAAGCTTTTCAAATAACTCAATAGAACCATACGTATCTGCATATACTTCTATTGTTGAATACTCACCATCACCGATTATTTTGGATACTTTTGGAGTTATTACTGACCAACTTGAAATATCAATTACACTTTTATTACATAATTTTATTTCACCACTACTCATTAACATATTCCTAAACTCTTTATTGTTATTTGAATCTAAACTGCGACTTTCTTGACTTTTAGAATTACCGTCAAAATACTGAATACTAAATAAAAATAGTATTAACAACATGACAGAAGCAATGGTTAACGCTGTTGATAAATTCATTTTGTAAAACGGATATTTTTTGGTATTTTTTTAATTGTGTGATTCAATCATTCATTCATTGTTTATTATAGATATATTATCATGAAAATTTCAAAATACATATATTTATATAACCTATTGTTTAAGAAGTTAAGGCCGATCTTCGATTATCTTGACTAACTTTTTCTAAACGACTTCTATTAAATCTTGGAGGTTGAAGACTTTCATTTGTTCTAGCCAACTCACTTTTCTCAAACTGATTCTGTTTATTCTCTAAACTTATTATCACATTTTTATTTCTTAATAATAATTTACTACTATCAATCTGTCTTTGTTTTATATGTTCTTTTCTTCTTCCATCTATTCTTTTCAATAATCCTTTCATCTCAATCTCTTGTTGTCTTCTCAATCCATTCTCTTTCTTTCGAATTAATTCTAAGTTGTT
Organism: Proteromonas lacertae; assembly: GCA_002245135.1. Taxonomy (NCBI): domain Eukaryota; class Bigyra; order Opalinata; family Proteromonadidae; genus Proteromonas; species Proteromonas lacertae. The sequence goes on from NGBS01000293.1 coordinate 51,054, forward strand.
TTCTTCCATCTTTATTCTTTCTTCTTTTTCCATTTCATCTGCAATCTTCTTCACTCTTTGAGCTTCACTGTATTCTTTCGCTTTAGCTAATACATTTTCACGCTTTCTCCAATCTAATAGTTCTTTAGTAAATTTTGGTGGTCTATTAGCTACCATTTCTTTTAATTCACTTTGTAGTTCCTTTAATTCACGACTATGTCTGTCATTCATTCTCTGTATATACATTTGAGCCATACCATCAAATTCTCTCATATATTTATCCCAATTGTAATTAAATTCTGCAAACTGGAAATTGTGACTTAATTGAACATTTTGTCTTTCTACTAAGTTATATGCATTTATTGATTTTTGTTGTCTTGATTCTTCTTGTTTTTTGAGTGTTTTGATTTGTGTTTCTGCTTTGGCTGCTTCTAGATAATTTCCTTCTGTTTCACATTTTACTCTGTATGCTTCTAATACTTCTAAAAATTTAACTACTTTTGGATCAGCTCCAACAATTAAATCATCTATTTAAAGGCCATTAAATATAAAATATACCTTCAACAGGTGGTCTATCTAGAATTGCACAACAATCAGGATATGTGATTCTTCCTTCTCGTTCTGGATCTATTTTTTCTACTAAATTCTCAGCTTCTTCAGGATCTCTTCCTACAGCCTCGTATAACCGTGGTAAATCACTACTTGGTATTGAATTATATTGTTCAGGATCTAGTTCATTAAATATTTCTAAGAATTATTATTACAATGATAATACGTTTTACTCTATCCATATTATATATATTTATATTATTTTAAATAAATTACAAGTATATAAGGAGAAAAATAGATTTGAAAAATAAAAAACGTTTGAGCTTGAATTGTGTCAAATCTCTTCTATTTTTCTTATGGCTTTTAATCCTCAACTAAGTGCTCCTGGTATATTTTGACCTTATAAAATTTAGAAGGATTACCTGCGTGGTTTCCTAACGAGGTTTACTTTTGTCAGCGAGATAAAATGACTTTTAAAGGTGATATACCAGGGTATCTTTCATTATTTTTTGTATATTTAGTTTTGGTAAATGTAAATATGATGGCTATGTTGTTTTAACAAATTATAGAATAGTGTTTGTTGCTAAACCAGCAAAAGGCAACTTCTCAGCATTTGTATTAATTGAAAATATTATTAATAGGATATACCCCTTATGAATGTTTTCGATGAATCATTTGAACAACCAATATTTGGTGCAAATTACATATTTGTTAAATGCAATCCTGTTAGTAGTGGAGGAATAACAGGACCAAGTGAAATCAAGTTAATATTCAACGGTGGTGGATGCAACAATTTCTTGCCTCGTTTTGCTAAATTAATGGATGTAGTACACTCTACAAGAAATCAAACATTTAATACCATTCCAACATCCATTAAACAAACATATAATAGTTATAGTTTTGCTTTACAACCTACCGCTATAAGTGATCCTTCAGATCCAACAACAGTGTATGTTTCATTACCACCATCAGCTGTTAAAGCAAATGTATATAACATTATTATTATATTAATTTCTAGAATGTTCCTCAGAATTATCCTCATCCTAACTTTATTCCACCAGAACCATCATACATGCCACCACAACCACAACAACAGTATCCACAACCACAGACACAATATACACAACCACCTCCTCCTCAGTATCAATATCAACAACCTCAACAATATCCTGCAAGTAGTACTTATCAGCCAGCACCACCAATATACCAACAACAACCACCTATGCAACAATATCACTATCAACAACAGCCACCAATTGGTGTTGATTTTAATACTCCTCCTAGTGGGTATCCTCAGCCTCAACAGTATCCAGGAGGTATTCCACAACCCCAACAACAATATAATCCTACTGTTGTTCAATTACCAACTAATGGTGGAATTTATCAACCAAGACAAACCACTACACAAAATCAACAAGATAATCCATATTTTAAATCATATTAAATGGAAATTAATGAATAAATTATTAATTGTTGTTTTATGTATATAACCCAAACAAAATGTAAGTTATATTAGTAAATATACCACATTAGTTTAAAAAGTTCCTCCCTGATAACCAATGTCACTTCCTTTAAGTGAGAAAAATTCAATATAATATCTATCACTTGGGATATTAAATGCTTCAGACAAATGTTTTGCAATTTCACTACTTAAATTTTCATTAACTTTTGGGCTTAATCCTCCATAAGACATTAAATGAATTTGAGCTGCTGGATCTGCAGTTCCACCAAATATAACACACTGTCCAGGCATAAGACAAACATTTACATATCTAATAATCTATAAAATCTATTAATTTATACGATTCTGGCTTACCTAAACATTTTGCAACAGTAGCTGAACATTTCTTTACAAATGCATCGCATGCAGCTTTATCTGCAGCTACATTGGTTATTACACGAAGGAGTGGCATTTAAATCTAAAAAAGAAAAATAGAAATTTCTTTGAGGCTAACTTTGTATTAGTTTATCTAATTAACAACTTCACAAAAAATAAAACAGTGTAATTAGAGTGGATTAAACGTTCAATTAACTCATAAACTATTTTTCATTTTCATGAATTATTTTCCTATAAAAATGCTGTGTTTTCTTTTTTAATGTATATTTTCACTTTTTTCTATCCTTCGGATGTATTACAACTACACTGAGTTTCATATTCATTAAAATATTCAAATTAATTCATTGCCTATAAAAAACAACTTTGTAAAGAGTGTTAAATACAAAAATAAAAGTGTAGCTCAAATGTAGCTTGGCTTGATAGATTTGATTTCAATTTCAAATTTTTCACATTAGTCACGAAGTATAAATAAAATTACATCTAAATCCATTCTATTGAATCTATTTTATACTGAATATAGGAAATACCTCAATGCAAAACATAGACGTGGCTTATATTGAAAATTTATGTACAAAGCTGTACAATTCAGCTGACACAAAATCAGCTAATGAGGCGCAAGCAGAATTAGTAAAACTAATATCCACTCCGGAGTTTATTCCCAAATGTCAGTATATTAATTCATCTTCTATTTTAGAATGATACTTAACACATCCACGAATGATTATGCACTTTCTTTAGCAGGTAAAGCCTTAACAAATTTAATCACAACTAACTGGAACAGTTTTACAGAAGAACAAAAAGCTGATATTCGTATATAATACAACTATAATAAAATAGAAAGATATATAATTGATTATTTAGTAAAAAACTGTGGAAAAATGAAATCTTTTGTTTCATCATCTTTAATCCAATTATATTGTCGTGTAGCAAAGTTAGGTTGGAATGGTGGCAAGGGTATGGCAGATGTAGTAACAACTGTAAGTAAATTTATGGATGGAACTGTGGCTCATAAGATAATAGGAATGAATATATTCAGTGATTTAGTACAAGAAATTGATACTCCAGCACATCGTATATAGTTATTTATTTATTTTATTAATTAATAGAGCCAAGTACACCTGAAAGTAGAAAAATCGCTTATTATTTCAGAGAATCTCATTTATTAGATGTATTTAAAGCAGGAATCAATGTGTTACAAGAAATAAAATTAGGAGGATTAGAAATTACTAAACCAGAAGAAGAAGTATTTAATATATATATATATATATAATAAATAGATTAATCTAGCTCACAATGCATTACAATTAATCCATCATTGTCTCTCCTTCGATTTCATAGGTACTAATCCAGATGAATCAGGAATGGAGACAGGTGCAGTTTATATTCCACTCAGTTGGAGAGATGTGATTCAAGATCCAGGTACATTGTTATTATTCAGTGATTTATACTTCAAATATGAATCACCTATTACTGCACAGATCTTAGAATGTCTAATCTACTTAGCATCAGTAAGAAGAACAGTATTTAGAGATGCAGCTGCAAGGAATGAATTTTTAGTATCTTTAATGAAGACAATAGGTAGTATTATTAATTCACAGTATGGTTTAGATGATAGTGATACTTATCATATGTTGTGTAGATTATTAGGAAGATTAAAAGGAAATAATCAATTATCTGATTTGGTATATTTAGAAGGTTATGACAAATGGATTACCTTAGTTGGTGATTTTACTATTAAGTCACTGGAACATTGGGAAAGTTGTGAAAATAGTATTCAATACTTATTAACCTTATGGAATCAACTAGTATCAGCTGTACCAGTATTGAAATCAACCACTAATGATGATGTAAACACACTCTTTGATGGAATTGTTCCAAGGATTGTAGAATCATATATAACTAATAGATTAGCAAGTGTTGAAATAATTCAGAATAATAATTTAGATGATCCTCTTGAACATATTGATAATATCTTAACAGAGATGAAACAATTGCCATCTATATTCAGATATAATTATAAAAAATCAGCTCAATTCATTAGCACCGTTTTCAAACCATTGTCATTACAGTTAAACCAAAAATTAATAGAATTAGCACGAAATGATACTATTCAGTTACAAGCTGAGATTCGAATAGTGGAAGGTAAACTAACATGGTTAATTAATATTATTGGAGCAGTAATAGCTGGTCAATCCTTTGTAATCAGTGACAAAAACACTGGTGATGAAATAATTGATGCTGATCTATGTAGTTGTGCTTTTAGTATTTTAGAATCAATCGATTATCGATTAACATACTCGAAAGGAAGCTCGAAATGTGATCCAAGATTAGAATTAGGTTTGTTATTCTTCTTTAAGAAGTTTAGACAAGCTTATAGTGCAGATCAATATAGTTATGTTAATACAAATTTTGGATCGAATGATTTCAGTTATAAATATTCAATGTTTCAAACTATGTTTGACAGATTAGGTTTAGGTGATCATAAAAGTGTAATGAATAAAATAATAGAGAAAATAATTCATAACTTCCAGTTTTGGCCTGAAAATATGGATATAATAAGAGATTCCATATTAGTGTTTAATGAATTAGCCCAAGGATACAGTAGTGGAAAATTATTATTAACACTTGACCCTATAAAGAATCTATTGATTAACCATACTCAATCAACTTTCCCATTCTTAACTTATAATTGTAATATGAAATATAGAATGTTATACTACGCTGGTTTGGGTAGATTAGTGTTTTTAGAAGGAAATGATTCCACTTATCAACCATTCTTTCAACCATTTATTAACATAATGAATGAATTAACAAAGACTGATTTAAGTCAACAAAATAATAATAATAATATTCAAAGTGTTTTGGTTGGTTTATTTAGAGATTGGAGAGGTATATTATCTAGTGCATCATCTTCCTCTTTTTATTCATATGTATATGAGATATTAAAACCTTATTTTGGACTATTTAATGAAGTTTCAAAATATTTTTATAATAATATGGAAGTATCTTCATCATTGTTTAAATTCCTCATTGAATTGGCGTATATATATATATATATATATATATATATATTATTATAATAGATGTAATAAACAATCTCGTATTAGATTCAATTCCTCAAGTGCTGATGGTATTATTCTATTTAAAGAATGTTCAAATATAATGACAACTTATGGATCTGCAATATTACAATTAAAACAACAATTAGGAACAGTATGTTATATATATTATTATTATTATTGTTATTATATATATAGAACGATACTCCAACGGATTATTTAAAAAGTGTTCGTTATTATTTGCAATTATTAATCACCACTTTAATCGGAGATTATACTAATTTTGGTGTATTTCATTTATATAATGATCCTTGTCTTGATAATGCAATAAAGTGTTCATTTTCGTTGGTGTTCTCAGTAAGATTTGAAGAATTACTAGTATTATATATATATATATATATATATTGAATAGTTGTTTCCAAAAGAGAGTTATACATATTTCAATTATATAGAAATATTATTCAGAAATCACATGGATATATTAACATCATTAAGTGTAGAAGTATTCGGTAGAATATTAGAAACATTACAATTTGGTTTAAAAGCAATCGATACTCAGATCGTGACAAAAGCTTGTTCAACTTTGAATAATTTAGGTACTTTATATTATACGAATAGAAATAAGAATGATCAAACTATGATGTTTCTTAGATCAATAATACCTGAAAATGGACAAGTTTGGGCTGTCTTACTGTTTTCACTATTTCAAGTGTATTTGTTTGATAATGATATCAAGAATCAATGGCAAATATCTCGACCAATGCTTCCATTTATATTAATTAATAAACAAGTATCATATTATATATATATATATATTATAGTCTTTACTTACATGTAAGACATTATTGATGAATACTCAACCTGAAGATATTCAAATACGTTTACAAAGATCGTTTGAGACACTATTAAAAGATTTTCCAACTAATTTAGATGCAGAGAGTAGAGAAATTTTTACAACAAAAGCAAATGAATTTAGAACAGAAGTTAAAAAATACATTCATAGTGCTTCAATTTATTAAGTTTGTATTATATATATATATATATATAATGATAATAATAATAATGTTTGTTATTCACATGGATGACATAAAAATAACAATACACATAAATACATCAAATTAGGTTTGAAGAAAACATAACAGCTATATTTGATCTTTTTTTTTATTGTAATCTAACAGTAGAAATCGTATATAATAAATAATGGAATCTAAGTATCTTTTTGATTAATATTATGTTAGATATAATGATAGAAGTGAGGGCAAGTCATCTGATGATACTGGAAGTAAATTTGTAATCGAAGACTTGTTTGAAGAAGACGGAAAGAGTAATGATAATTTCGGTATAACAAGATCTAGAGCAGGTGGTGGTGATAGTAAATCAAATGATTTTAACAATAATAAATCCATCTCATCGTTTAAAGAAGGAGATAAAATCGAAGCCAGATATCATGGTGGTGCTAGATGGTTTAAAGGCGAGATAAGTCGAGATAATCGAGATGGAACATATGATATTCGATATGATGATGGAGATCGAGAGAGTTATGTAAAATCAGATTGTATAAGAAAAATTGGAGGTGGTGATGACAGAGTTGTGCTACCTAGCAGCTCATCTTCTTCATTTAGAGAAGGTGATAAGATTGAAGCTCGATATCATGGTGGAGCCAGATGGTTTAAAGGCGAGATAAGTCGAGATAATCGAGATGGAACATATGATATTCGATATGATGATGGAGATCGAGAGACGTTGATAACAAATCAGATTGTATAAGAAAAATTGGAGGTGGTAGTAGACAGAGTGTGCTACTAGCAGCTCATCTTCTTCATTTAGAGAAGGTGATAAGATTGAAGCTCGATATCATGGTGGAGCCAGATGGTTTAAAGGCGAGATAAGTCGAGATAATCGAGATGGAACATATGATATTCGATATGATGATGGAGATCGAGAGAGTTATGTAAAATCAGATTGTATAAGAAAAATAGTGATAAAGAAAAAACAAGTCATGAAAGATAAATGAAGCTCGATATCATGGTGGAGCCAGATGGTTTAAAGGCGAGATAAGTCGAGATAATCGAGATGGAACATATGATATTCGATATGATGATGGAGATCGAGAGAGTTATGTAAAATCAGATTGTATAAGAAAAATAGGTGGATTAGAAGAAAAACCAACAAGTTCTTCATTGTTTAAAGAAGGTGATAAGATTGAAGCTCGATATCATGGTGGAGCCAGATGGTTTAAAGGCGAGATAAGTCGCCAAAATTTAGATGGAACATTCAACATAAGATATGATGATGGTGATGAAGAACGTGGAATAACAAAAGACTTAATTCGAAAAGTGGGTGGTAGTAACACAACAGCTAGTACATCATCCTCTTCATTTAGAGAAGGTGATAAGATTGAAGCTCGATATCATGGTGGAGCCAGATGGTTTAAAGGCGAGATAAGTCGAGATAATCGAGATGGAACATATGATATTCGATATGATGATGGAGATCGAGAGAGTTATGTAAAATCAGATTGTATAAGAAAGATTGGAGGTGGTGATAGTAATGAATCATCTACTTCGTCATTCCGAGAAGGAGATAAGATCGAAGCCAGATATCATGGTGGAGCCAGATGGTTTAAAGGCGAGATAAGTCGAGATAATCGAGATGGAACATATGATATTCGATATGATGATGGAGATCGAGAGAGTTATGTAAAATCAGATTGTATAAGAAAAATAGGTGGATTAGAAGAAAAACCAACAAGTTCTTCATTGTTTAAAGAAGGTGATAAGATTGAAGCTCGATATCATGGTGGAGCCAGATGGTTTAAAGGCGAGATAAGTCGAGATAATCGAGATGGAACATATGATATTCGATATGATGATGGAGATCGAGAGAGTTATGTAAAATCAGATTGTATAAGAAAAATAGGTGGATTAGAAGAAAAACCAACAAGTTCTTCATTGTTTAAAGAAGGTGATAAGATTGAAGCTCGATATCATGGTGGAGCCAGATGGTTTAAAGGCGAGATAAGTCGAGATAATCGAGATGGAACATATGATATTCGATATGATGATGGAGATCGAGAGAGTTATGTAAAATCAGATTGTATAAGAAAAATAGGTGGATTAGAAGAAAAACCAACAAGTTCTTCATTGTTTAAAGAAGGTGATAAGATTGAAGCTCGATATCATGGTGGAGCCAGATGGTTTAAAGGCGAGATAAGTCGAGATAATCGAGATGGAACATATGATATTCGATATGATGATGGAGATCGAGAGAGTTATGTAAAATCAGATTGTATAAGAAAAATAGGTGGATTAGAAGAAAAACCAACAAGTTCTTCATTGTTTAAAGAAGGTGATAAGATTGAAGCTCGATATCATGGTGGAGCCAGATGGTTTAAAGGCGAGATAAGTCGAGATAATCGAGATGGAACATATGATATTCGATATGATGATGGAGATCGAGAGAGTTATGTAAAATCAGATTGTATAAGAAAAATAGGTGGATTAGAAGAAAAACCAACAAGTTCTTCATTGTTTAAAGAAGGTGATAAGATTGAAGCTCGATATCATGGTGGAGCCAGATGGTTTAAAGGCGAGATAAGTCGAGATAATCGAGATGGAACATATGATATTCGATATGATGATGGAGATCGAGAGAGTTATGTAAAATCAGATTGTATAAGAAAAATAGGTGGATTAGAAGAAAAACCAACAAGTTCTTCATTGTTTAAAGAAGGTGATAAGATTGAAGCTCGATATCATGGTGGAGCCAGATGGTTTAAAGGCGAGATAAGTCGAGATAATCGAGATGGAACATATGATATTCGATATGATGATGGAGATCGAGAGAGTTATGTAAAATCAGATTGTATAAGAAAGATTGGAGGTGGTGATAGTAATGAATCATCTACTTCGTCATTCCGAGAAGGAGATAAGATCGAAGCCAGATATCATGGTGGAGCCAGATGGTTTAAAGGCGAGATAAGTCGAGATAATCGAGATGGAACATATGATATTCGATATGATGATGGAGATCGAGAGAGTTATGTAAAATCAGATTGTATAAGAAAAATAGGTGGATTAGAAGAAAAACCAACAAGTTCTTCATTGTTTAAAGAAGGTGATAAGATTGAAGCTCGATATCATGGTGGAGCCAGATGGTTTAAAGGCGAGATAAGTCGAGATAATCGAGATGGAACATATGATATTCGATATGATGATGGAGATCGAGAGAGTTATGTAAAATCAGATTGTATAAGAAAAATAGGTGGATTAGAAGAAAAACCAACAAGTTCTTCATTGTTTAAAGAAGGTGATAAAATCGAAGCCAGATATCATGGTGGTGCTAGATGGTTTAAAGGCGAGATAAGTCGCCAAAATTTAGATGGAACATTCAACATAAGATATGATGATGGTGATGAAGAACGTGGAATAACAAAAGACTTAATTCGAAAAGTGGGTGGTAGTAACACAACAGCTAGTACATCATCCTCTTCATCCTCTTCATTTAGAGAAGGTGATAAGATTGAAGCTCGATATCATGGTGGAGCCAGATGGTTTAAAGGCGAGATAAGTCGAGATAATCGAGATGGAACATATGATATTCGATATGATGATGGAGATCGAGAGAGTTATGTAAAATCAGATTGTATAAGAAAGATTGGAGGTGGTGATAGTAATGAATCATCTACTTCGTCATTCCGAGAAGGAGATAAGATCGAAGCCAGATATCATGGTGGTGCTAGATGGTTTAAAGGCGAGATAAGTCGCCAAAATTTAGATGGAACATTCAACATAAGATATGATGATGGTGATGAAGAACGTGGAATAACAAAAGACTTAATTCGAAAAGTGGGTGGTAGTAACACAACAGCTAGTACATCATCCTCTTCATCCTCTTCATTTAGAGAAGGTGATAAGATTGAAGCTCGATATCATGGTGGAGCCAGATGGTTTAAAGGCGAGATAAGTCGAGATAATCGAGATGGAACATATGATATTCGATATGATGATGGAGATCGAGAGAGTTATGTAAAATCAGATTGTATAAGAAAAATAGGTGGATTAGAAGAAAAACCAACAAGTTCTTCATTGTTTAAAGAAGGTGATAAGATTGAAGCTCGATATCATGGTGGAGCCAGATGGTTTAAAGGCGAGATAAGTCGAGATAATCGAGATGGAACATATGATATTCGATATGATGATGGAGATCGAGAGAGTTATGTAAAATCAGATTGTATAAGAAAAATAGGTGGATTAGAAGAAAAACCAACAAGTTCTTCATTGTTTAAAGAAGGTGATAAGATTGAAGCTCGATATCATGGTGGAGCCAGATGGTTTAAAGGCGAGATAAGTCGAGATAATCGAGATGGAACATATGATATTCGATATGATGATGGAGATCGAGAGAGTTATGTAAAATCAGATTGTATAAGAAAAATAGGTGGATTAGAAGAAAAACCAACAAGTTCTTCATTGTTTAAAGAAGGTGATAAGATTGAAGCTCGATATCATGGTGGAGCCAGATGGTTTAAAGGCGAGATAAGTCGAGATAATCGAGATGGAACATATGATATTCGATATGATGATGGAGATCGAGAGAGTGGTGTTCAATCCAACTTTATTAAATTAATTCAATCTTCTGCTAATAATATAATTCCGTCTTCATCTTTTAAAGAAGGAGATAAGATTGAAGCTCGATATCATGGTGGAGCCAGATGGTTTAAAGGCGAGATAAGTCGAGATAATCGAGATGGAACATATGATATTCGATATGATGATGGAGATAGAGAAAGTTATGTAAAAGCAGAGAATATTCGAAAAATTGGAGAAAACAGTAATACCACGACTTTCAAAGTGGGTGATAAAATCGAAGCTCGATATCATGGTGGAGCGAGATGGTTTAAAGGAGAGATAAGTCGAGATAATTATGATGGAACTTATGATGTAAGATATGATGATGGTGATAGAGAAACAGCAGTAAAATATGATTGTATAAGAAAGATCGGAGGTGGATTAGATGAAAAACCAACAACAACCTCTTCATCATTTAAAGAAGGAGATAAAATAGAAGCCAGATATCATGGTGGAGCCAGATGGTTTAAAGGCGAGATAAGTCGAGATAATCGAGATGGAACATATGATGTTAGATATGATGATGGAGATCGAGAGAGTTATGTAAAATCAGATTGTATAAGAAAAATAGGTGGATTAGAAGAAAAACCAACAAGTTCTTCATTGTTTAAAGAAGGTGATAAGATTGAAGCTCGATATCATGGTGGAGCCAGATGGTTTAAAGGCGAGATAAGTCGAGATAATCGAGATGGAACATATGATATTCGATATGATGATGGAGATCGAGAGAGTGGTGTTCAATCCAACTTTATTAAATTAATTCAATCTTCTGCTAATAATATAATTCCGTCTTCATCTTTTAAAGAAGGAGATAAGATCGAAGCCAGATATCATGGTGGAGCCAGATGGTTTAAAGGCGAGATAAGTCGAGATAATCGAGATGGAACATATGATATTCGATATGATGATGGAGATAGAGAAAGTTATGTAAAAGCAGAGAATATTCGAAAAATTGGAGAAAACAGTAATACCACGACTTTCAAAGTGGGTGATAAAATCGAAGCTCGATATCATGGTGGAGCCAGATGGTTTAAAGGAGAGATAAGTCGAGATAATTATGATGGAACTTATGATATTCGATATGATGATGGAGATAGAGAAAGTTATGTAAAATCAGATTATATTCGAAAGATTGGAGGTGGATTAGATGAAAAATCTACATTATCATTGTCATCTACATCATTCAGAGAAGGTGATAAAGTTGAAGCGAGGTATAGAGGTGGTGCTAGATATTTCAAAGGAGAGATTACTAGAAAAAATTATGACGGAACTTACGATATTCGTTATGATGATGGAGATAGAGAAAATAGTGTTAAACCTGAAAATATCAGAAAATTAGAAGGTATGACTGGTGTTGCTTCATTTAGAGAAGGAGATAAAATAGAAGCCAGATATCATGGTGGAGCAAGATGGTTTAAAGGAGAAATAAGTCGAGATAATCGAGATGGAACATATGATATTCGATATGATGATGGAGATAGAGAAAGTTATGTAAAATCTGAATGTATAAGAAGAATACAACAAAATGCAACTGTTGATAATTTCTCAGGTAATAATTACTCAACAACATTCCGTGAAGGAGATAAAATAGAAGCTCGATATCATGGTGGTGCTAAATGGTTTAAAGGAGAGATAACTAGAGATAATCGTGATGGAACTTATGATATTCGATATGATGATGGAGATAAAGAAAACTATGTAAAAGCTGATTATATTAGAAAGGTTAGAAGTGTATCATTCATGATAGGACCTAAAGGTGCATTTTCAGAAGGACAAGAAGTCTTAGTGACATTAGGATCTAGAGAAACTACTGCAACAATAAAGAATGTAAATGGAGATGGAACATATGATATAAAGTTCTATGATGGAGAAGTGAAAAGATATGTAGATGAAAGAGATTTGAAAGTGAATACTAGAAATTTAACTGCAACAACTAGAAATATTGGATATAGAAGTAGTAGGAAAGGATCATTTTAGTTTATATATATATAGTTCACCTTCTTTAATATTTTTTTTATCTTTGATTTTGTTTTATGTTGTTTAATTTTTGATGTATAAATGAAGATCTCAAGAATTAAGTGAATAAAACTTATACATTCTTCTCAAACTGTATTTTGAGCTTGAAGTTTTATTGTTTTTTTTGAAGTTTTTATGAGTGAAGCAGAGTTTTATTATTGTCATATATGTCAGTATTGATGTTATGCGCTATAAATTTAGACAAGAAGTGAATGTTGATATGAACTTTGAAGGGGATTATGTCTGTGAACAAGTATTAGGTTAATTTATATCTTATAGTGTAAAAATACTTTTATTGAAATTCAAAGAAGAAGAGTATTATATAGAAATGCTATTTACTGTAGATTCCAAGGAGAGACCATTCCTTCATACGTAGATTACCTGAAATGCCAATCCAAACGTCTGGATCAGTAGAAGCATCCAATGTATGGGTTATAATTACTCATTTTTTAGTTTCTAAGAGAAATTTTTGTTGCTATGGGACAACCCTCTAGATTTTTATCATTAAGAAGATCACATACCCCCTTTGCAGAGTATTGCTATGATTATTATCACTATATGTTGTAGTTTAGTAAATTTATTTGTTGATGGATTAGCAGAAGCTAGTTATCCCGAAGTAAGATTAGGTATAAATGGATTTGGTGGTTTTGAGAATAGTTTACAAGATATTGCTAATTTTCTTATGTTCAATGATCAGAATAGAGTATATTGAATATATCTTTTTTATGTATCAATAGTATGGACCACCTCCAACGAAAAAGTCAGTATTAAGTAGTTTACCTACAAAAGTATTAAAAGAAGAAGATATAAATGAAGAAACAGATTGCGCTGTTTGTAAGGATTCGTTTAATGTCGGTGATGAAGTGTTAGTTATACCGTGTGAGCATATGTTTCATCCTGATTGTATAAAACCTTGGTTAAAAGAGCATTGTAGTTGTCCTGTGTGTAGATATAAGCTACCTAGTGAAGATTAAGGGATTTTGAGTATACAGTTTAATCTTTTATATTTTATTATTTTTTAATTTGTAAAATTATACTTGTTTATGTTATTATTTTGTATATTGGATTTGCATTTAATGAGATTGATAATAATTGTAATTGGAGTCGTTTCATTGTTGAAATACTTGGCTTGATATTTCATTAAAAATCTCAAAAAATGTCAATTAATTCAGATGAGGTTAATGTTTTAGTTTATAGGTATTTGCAAGAATCTGGTATTTTATATTTCTATTGAATTAAATGAAATAGGCTTCACTCATACTGCTTATTCCTTTGCTTGTGAAAGTTTGGTAATGCAAAGTGGTATTCAAATTTCTGATGTTCAACCTGGATCATTAGTCTCATATCTAATAAAAGGATTGCAGTATACAGAAATAGAAACTCATCTTAAGTCAGTATAGAATTAAATCATATTATTATGTATTAGGATGGTACTACTCAAGAATGTAACCAGCCATTTTCATTAATAGGTGAACATGTCTGTACATGCTCTAAACAACCAAGTATTCCAAATTAAATTACATATTTCTCATATTTATAGTCCAAGAAAATGAATTAATCGAAGAAGAAGTGACATTAACTCCAATCAATCTATTAGCAAAAAGTAATGTTCTAACGCTTGCCAATCACAATGGTGAGACATATAGTATTCAGTGGACTCCTAATGGTGATATGTTAGCATCCTGTAGTGAAGATTCATTTGTAATAATCTGGAATATTCCAAACGGAAATTGTTGTGAAGAAAAAAACAATGATATAAAAAGTGAATGTATTAGATTGCATGCTCCTAATGTGTCAAGTACAATAGCTAATAATCAACATAATTTCAATCAAATAAAAGAAAAACCGTGGATACCTTATGTAATAAGATGGAGTGTATATATATATATACATTATATTATATTTATAGAGAACTGGTGAAGATCTAGTTGCTTGTTACAATAATGGTCAAATGAGAGTTTGGGATAATAGTGGTGAGGTAAAAAGTGATTTAAAAAGTCATACTTCTCAAGTGATCTGTTTAGAATATTGTGAAGATAATCACTTTATGGCAAGTGGTGGATCAGATAATAAATTAATAATATGGAACACTGATAACTATACAATTTATAAGACTTTTGAAATAATAAATAATAATAATGTAATGGAGATAGAAGGTGGAGATAATGAAGCAGAAGGAGATAATAATAATACTAAAAATGATGAGATATTGGATATTGCTTGGAAGAACAGTAATAGTCTATTATGTTGTAGTTCCAAAGGTAATATTTATTATTTTAAAATGAGTGAAGATAATGCTGTTGTAGTAGTAAAGAATGGTCATAATAAAGATATAAATGAAATAGCTTGGAATAAAGATAAAAGCATTTTTGCAACTTGTAGTGATGATGGAAAAGTAAAATTATGGAAAGAAGAAGAAGAAGAAGAAAAAGAAATAAAAAGTGAAAATAATAAAATAAAGGTAATAAACACATCAACATTAGATGGTCATTCTGGAATAGTTTATACAATGAAATGGAGTTATTCAATAGAACACAGTAATCTACTAGCATCGTATAATCTATTAATATATATAATTATTTTATTTTTTATTTTTATAGATGTTCAAATGATAGTAATGTAATAGTGTGGAATACTTTAAATAATTCAATGGTATATAAATTTGAACATCATAGTGATTGTATCTATGGATTATCGTGGAATTATAATGGTACTTGTATAGCTAGTGGATCTTTAGATGGAATAACTTATGTTTGGAATGCTACAACAGGAGAAATATATCGAGGATATAAAGAAGCAGGAGTATATGAAACTGAATGGAGTTGTGCTAGTCACAAGATCGCCTCTTGTCATTGTAATGGTTTAATTACAATAATGGATGAACCAAAGTTTAAAAATTGATAATAAAATATAATTCATAAATACTTTTATAAAATTCTTATTAAAAATATTCAATTAGTTATGTTGAAAGAAAATAAAAAATAATGAAACGGATATATTATTTTAATAATTGAGACATCGTTTATGAAATATAGTGCATTTTGTATATTATTAATAATTGTGTACAACATATCGGGTGAGTGGACACCCAATTTGAGTATTGACACTATGCAAGAATTATTGAAAGACAAATATCAAGGTTGTAGTTTTATTATGAATGATGTATTATTTAAATTTGCATCATTGATATTTGAATATGATATGCAATCTCGTAATGAACGTGTTTGGTTTGATGTTGGAGCAAATCAAGGTCAATTCACGAAGTATGTATCTGATGCAATACCAAATGCTAAAATATACTCTTTCGAACCATTTGAACCTGTCTATGAATCCTTAAAGTGTAGTTTGAAAGATTATGGAAATGTTAAGGTATTTATAGATTATATAACTTAATAGCTGTTTAATGTAGCTGTTTCAAATACAAGTGAAATAAACAAACCATTTTATACTCAGATAGGGAAAGAAAATGATATTGGTTTTACTAGATCCTCTCTTGATAAGATATATGATGATTATTATGTATATGAATATATTAACACAACAACATTAAATGATTTTTGTATTGAAAATGGTATAAAAGAAATATTCTTTATAAAAATTGACACTGAAGGTTATGATGGAATAATTCTAAAGAATTCAATGAATTTACTCAAAGAAAATAAAGTGAAGTATTTGTACTTTGAATTTAATAATGATTGGAAAACAGTCGATCCAAATGTGACTTGGAGAGATATAGTGAAAGAAATTACAAATTATGGATATAATGTATATATTGAAACAGGAAATATAATATATTTAAGTGATGTTATTATTGATCTATTGGATATTATTGGAGTTACTAAAGAATTTTGTTTTAATTTTCTAGCAATAAGAAGAGGTTTAGAATTTGAAAGGAATATAATGAATAGATTATGTCCCAAATGTGGGTATTAAATGAAATAATCAGTATTTATTTATTCAATATTTCATGAATTGTTTATATATATCTCATAAAATTAATATTTCTAATCCTTTTTCACTCATCCCAATATCATTTCGCTGTTATTACTACAATAACTAAAATCTGAATTTGATATAGGAAATTAGAGAATAATGTTTTAATCCTGTAGAATGAATATTCTTATTTAATTGATTAAATCACACTATTTTCAATGTAAATATTATATACTATCATATCTTCTATTATTTTAAGTTCAAAAATAAATCACAGATATTTAGATTATATTCACTTACATATATTACATTACACTTACTGTTAAACCATAATCTTTAAATATCTTTACAAATTCTATTTATTATATCAAACTATTCAACCATTTCCTTCTTTACTCTAAATATTTATAATTTTCACCATTTTTACTTCATTAGCTTCTTCTACCATCAAATCTATTTCACTATCACTCTTCTCCATTTTTTTCTCATCAATTTCATATATTTTATAATGCATACCCCAAATTTTGATAAGAGCTTATCAATACAATTCATTATGAAGAACTTGAGATGAAAATCCCCAATTATTAAAAATCAAAAACCCATTCACAAGATTAATAATGTATAATAATAATCATAATATATTAAAAAAACGAAATAATATTATATTATCAGTAAAAAAATGATTTTCATAATTTTTACTTAAATGTTAAGCTTAGATTTCTTTTCAATATAATTTCCTTACAACTTTCAAACACATGCTTCACGTTATTACTATCAGTAGCACAAGTAACACAAGTGTAGACATCTTTCTCACCAGCTTGTTGTTTAAACAAATTCTCAATGTAATTAGTAGCTTTTTGTTGTACACCACATTCACAAGGGAAATCATTGGGATAACCTCCACCACAAGTGCAGATACCATATTCATAATCTAAAAACATACCTGGATCATCAGGACCAGTAGATGGTCTTCTAATATCATGAACTTTAATTTTCTTTTCAAACAAATCTCTCTTGTTCAAGAATAAAATCATTGATGTGTTAGAAAAATAAGGACTATTGGATATTTCTTTAAATAAAGTATATGCTTCTACTAATCTGTTTTGTGTGTTATCTTCGTACAATACTTGATCGTATTCATTAATAGCTGCGACAAATATAACAGCAGTTACATTATCAAAACAGTGAATCCATTTCTTTCGCTCATTTCTTTGACCACCTACATCATACATAACGAATAATGCACCATCTATCTTATAAGCTTCTTCTACAATACCACTAGTTCTTACCCTGCATCTTAACATATCATCATCAGTTGCAATATAGTCAGCTTGAGCTAAACGATCTATGTTATCAAAGAAATAATCAACAGCATCGACTAATTGGAACTTTGCTTTATCTTTAAATGTCTCTTGAACACCAGGATCTGACCATAATGTTCGAATATATCCTCCTACTAATTCATCCACTTCAGCTTCTGGACTAATTGTCATAAATTCATCGGCTATTTCTGGATTTTCAAGCTCATGGCCTAATATTTGGGAATTCTCTATTAATGTTCTCATTCCAAGAATGGCATTATTATATATAACTGGTACTTTAGCTTTACGATCTTCTTCAGTATATCCAATACCGTACAACAACTACGAAGAATTAGAAATAAAAATTCAAATACTTTCATTTGTTTAAAAACAGTACTTTTACCTGATTCACCAGCACCTAATAATAGCAACTTGATTTTAGCTTGATCATTATTGAAGTCTCTCTCATTTAATCTATCTAGCTTGTGAGATTCTAATTCAGCCTGTCTATCGGCTTCACTCATTGATGATCCACAAATTCCCATATTTTTATGATAATATAAACTTAATAAATAGGTTTTAAAAATGCAAACGGTGAAGTAACGAAATGTCCGTTTCAAATATTGAAAGGAGTTTTCACAAAATTAATGGTGTTAAGCAAATTATAATAGCAATACAACCATCGAAAATGCTTTATTAAAATATATATCATATTATTGAATGATAATAAACACATTAATGAGATTAGAATTAATTTGTTTTTTGTTTTTTTTCAAATGCTTTGAATATAACACATTCTTACTTCAACATATTAGAAAACGTTATTGAAATTATATAATTTTATAATGAAATTCATTTATGAAATGTTTGATTCATATCAAGCTTTTTTGAAAATCATTTTTGCATTCTTCGTATGAATCCAGATAAAGATTATGTATATAGAATATATATTCATATTTTATTTGCATTTATATATTGATAAACAACAAATTTATTTGTTTTTATTTTATAGATAGCTCCTTCCCTCACATTAAAATCCTTTACATATGTATAATTGACATTATAATATATTACTTTAGTGGGTATGTTCAATATCAGCATATTTAACATTCGCTTTTTCGTTATGTTATCTTTCTACAGCTTATGGTGAATGGAAAAAGTATGATTCAACATGGAGATTTACATATGGTGTAACAAATTTATCAACACCATGGCCATCTTGGATTATTGTTTCACTGTATTTCAAAATTAATTATCTATAGATATGCCTTTTTCGTAAAATTCTTCCAATATTATATGAAAGATCGTGAACCCTTTAAGCTTCGCACATTTTCTATATGTCATAACGGTTTTCTCTCAATCATCTCAATAATCCCATTTGTAGTAATAATGAAGAACTTAGTCCAATCGTTCATATCAACCTATAGCATATGGTATCTTACCTGTTCAGTAGAAATGCATGACAATAGTGAATTACAGTTTATTTACTATCTCAATTACTTCCTCAAATTTTTCGAATTGATTGATACTTTTATATTAGTATTTCGAAAAAAGCCAGTGGATAATTTACATTTTTTCCACCATGGTGCTACAGTAATCTTAACATACTATGAGCAGTTATATCATTCGACTGTACAATGGGGACCAATAGTGTTTAATGTCTTTGTATATATTTATATATATATATATATATAGGTTCATATTATAATGTATTATTATTACATGTTATCTTGTATTGGAATCCGTAATATATGGTGGAAAAAGCATTTAACAACATTACAAATATCACAATTCGTTGTAGACTTAGTAGTATGTATGTATGCTTGGTTGAATGGTTATACTGTGAGAAGTTGTAATGGTACAGCTGAAGGAGCAATTATTGGAGTTGGTTTGATTGGAATTTACTTGATATTATTCTTACAATTCTATGGTAGAACTTATATAAGGAAAGATAAGAAAGATAATGATGAGGAAAAGAAGAATGAAGTAGAAGATAATGAGAATAAAGAAGGTGAAGAAGAAGAAGAAGGTGAAGAAGAAGAAAGTGAAGAAGAAGAAGAAGTTAAACCAGTAAGAGGAAGAAAATTAAAGAAAGATTAGAAAAATACCTCTAATTCATTTTTAAATTATACACAAAAATAAACAAACATTATTTTATTTTATTTTATTTTTATTAGTCAATTATATAGTTATTTGACATGTTATTATTATTATTATTTTGATGAAATTTAAGAAATGTTGATCTGGATTGGGATAAATGCTCTTCAAAATACACAAATACGAATATGTTAATGATTATTAAAACGAATGAAACATAATGATTAGTG
Source organism: Proteromonas lacertae (assembly GCA_002245135.1). Lineage (NCBI taxonomy): Eukaryota > Bigyra > Opalinata > Proteromonadidae > Proteromonas > Proteromonas lacertae. The sequence goes on from NGBS01000293.1 coordinate 71,685, forward strand.
TTATTTAGGAAAAATTTTGTAATTAAATATAATTCTACTAAAAAGGTTTAAATTTTCTTTGTTCTTTCATTTTCTTAATCTTTTCTTTATCTTTCTCAAACTGTTCTCTTAATTGTGCTAGCCTATTACGTTTTTCTTCTCTAAATTGGAATCTATAAAAGTTCTTTAATTCTGTATTCTTCTTCTTCTTTGGCTTCTTAGCTAGATCACTTATATCTGTTGGGTTCTTTCGTTTTTTAACCATAATCCAACCTTCATCTTTTTCTTCAGCTTCTCTCTTTTTTCTTTCTTCAAGAGCTTCTTCCTCTTTTCTTTTACACTCCTCTAAAGCTAATTCTACTTCATTTTTATATTTATTTATTGGTATATGTTCATTTTCATACATTGAAATCCATTCTATATTCAATTACATAAATATAAAAATACTTTCTAGATTAGTCGGTTCATCTGATTCTATTTGACGATGCCTAAATGACTCTAATAATTCATGTGAAGGTTTGAACATATCTTTAACATGATGTTTATGATCATATTTAAGCCTGTAAAATCTGGCATTTATACCATTTGATAATGTATCTGTTTCAACTTCTAGTATATTACCAAACACACTAAACAAAGACTATTCAATAAATCCAATATTCTATACTATCACATCATTATCTGTCATAATATGAGGAATATTTGTTACAAAAACGGTGTCTCCACTATCTGCTTCAGTTTTACTATTTATGTATATCTTAATACTTCATACCCATGTACTCGTATATAGAAATAATGAGCTCCTACTCCATATGCAAAATTCCAAGGCAATATGGAGCATTTTGAGATTTTTTGAAGTTCCATTATCCGAAAACCATACACCGATTTTGACCATCGGTTAAAAAGGTAGGAATATTAAAATTGTGTTAAGCCTCATCAAGAAACCAGGCTGATATCTAAGATATATTTTTTTGATTTAAGAAGCCTGTGATTAATGTTTGGAAAGAAGAAAGACGGTGGTTCTTTCTCTGAGGGTGATGGAGTATAGATCCATACATATATCTTTTATTTCTTATAGATTGGGACAGATCACGATGTGTCAGGTGTATTACAAAATGTGTTCTTTTTTGGTGCTTTTCCAGACCAAAAGACATTCAAAGTAACATTTATTTAATTATAATATGTAGGATATGCCAAAATTGAGAATGATTGATATACATCCTGTTAAAACATGGGTATTAGTAGTTAGTGAAGATGAAAGAATAGGAATATGGGATTATGAGCAATGCACAATTATTCTAGACACAACTGCACAAGTATCTATTTATTATAAGTAATTATCAATAGCATATTGTAAATACTGTATATGAAGATGCAAAAATGCATAATTCATTATTATCAATAAAAGGATACAGAGCATCTTCCCGTCGTCCAGAAGTTCCACCACTAGAGATGAAAAAGCCATTTCAACTAGGTGTATTACAATCTGCACTATTCTATGATGATGAAGTATGCATGTGGCTAACTTCCTCGCCTCAAACCTCAGTCGAGCTTAAACAACATTATATATTATTATCAGGTCCAAATGGTATATGCTTATTCGATTATAAAGAAAACCTTGCATGTTGGATATCTTGTGATAAACTTGGTCAAAAAAATGGTTCAATTACCTACTGTAGTCCAATTAACTCAACTACTATCCTAATAGGAACCAATGATGGTTCATTGATTTTCTATGACTTAACACACTACAAAGTTGGACATTTAGTAAAAGCTCACTTGAAATCTGTCCAAAGAATAGTTTCTATTCCACTCTATACATTCACTAATTCTTGCCCAGATTTCAACCATTCTGATCCATTAGTACGGTTTATTAGTTATTCCACCAATGGTAGTGCTATCTTATGGAATATTGAGAATGTAAATGAAGAGAATAAATATTATAAATATAATTTAGATGCAGTAACTCATAAAGGTGGAATAACATCATTAAACTATGATTTAGATAATGATCTGATTATAACCTATGGTTCTGATAAGAAATTGAATATTTATGATTTAAAATCATTACCTGAACAACAACCTGGAAGTCTTGAACAAACGATTACATTCAAATATCAATTAAAAAATATTCAAAAAGCAGCATTTTCATCTATCACAATTGCACCATCTTTACCTGGATTTATATTAGCATGTAATAAACATTCTAGTTTATTAGCCTTATCATTATATGAGAATAAAGATTCCAAATCATCCTCACCGTTAATGTATAATTTAGGTAATTGTGCTGGATTTTATCAAGGTTTACCACCTAAAATGACTAGTATAGGAGTGTATAGACATCCACTAAGATCAACAATAGTAATACTAGCCACAACACAAGGTATATTTGGTATACAATTACGAGAAAGTGTTCCTTATCCATTGATCTCCAAAGAAATATGGAGTAAGAATAAAGAAATAGCGAATAATGATGAGAATATAGATGGAGTAGCTAAGAAGAATAGAATTACTGGTGAATTAGCTAGATGGTATTTAGAGAATACTATTGATTTAGATAGTGCTAATGATGCTGCTAGTAAAGGAATATATAAAGAGAATGAAACAATGATGTTATTAGGATATTGTACGAGAGAATTAGATGAAACATGTGAAGGAGATGGAATATGTATTATATACTATATATATTATTATATATTTAGATTCATATAAAATAAAGACTAAAACTCCAATAGTTCATACTACACCACCCTATTATGTACCAGAAATAGAAATATTATCACGTCTGTTTGTATTAGAATTTAATCCAAAATTAAAGATTAGAGAAATGCCAATATGGATATGTAATAGTACAGCCAAATTTATTACACTCTTCTGGAGAATGAATAGATTCTATTCATTATTCAAAATTAATGATTATGGCGAGAAATTGTCATTAAGATTGATAGATAAAGGAAATGTAATAGATTTTGTTTGGTCACATAATGAAAATCAATATGCAGTAGTTCAAGATAAGGCTGGTAAAGCAACAACAATAGATTTAAAGGAAATACAACCAAATTGTGAAATTGTTACTAAAACTGTAGAAATCAATGTAAATGGTAATATTCATAAATTATACAGTGGACCATTGTTAGGTGTTGGTTTTACCGTTACAAAGAATAACAATTCTGAGGATAAATTTCAATTTTTTAATTGGAAGCCAGAAATACCCAAACCCAAGCCAAAAGAAGATCCGAATGCTGTAGCAGCTGCACCAGTGGTAGTTGTATCACCAGAATCTAAAGATGATGAGAATGAAACACCTTCTGAAACACCAACACCAGTAGTTGAAACACCATCAACAGTACCACAGCCATCTCCACCACCACCAGAGAAGAAGGAAGAATCTAAACCAGAAGAACCACCTAAAGAAGAACCACCAAAAGAACCTAAACCATCAGAAACTCCAAAAGAAGGTAGTGGAGAAGGAGGTGAAAAGAAGCATCATCATCACAAACATCATCATAAGAAAGATAAGGATGGTAAAGGCGGTGATGAGAGTGAATCAGCAGCTGAAACACCTAGAGAAGGAGGTGAAGGAGAAGGTGGTGAAAAGAAGAAGCATCATCATCATAAACATCACCATAAGAAAGGTGAAAGAAGTTTATCATCATCAATGAGATCTGATTCTGAACCAAATGTGCCATTACCAGAAACTGAGAAACCTGTTGCAACATTAGAACCAGTACATGAACATGATGAATTACCTCCACCACCAGCATCAGAAGCACCAAAAGAAGAAGAAGAAGCAACACCTGCACAACCTGCTGTCCCAGTAGAAGAAGTACCCAAAGGTGGTGAAGAGAATTTACCAAAGGATAATGCAGAAGATGCAGAAGAGACTGATGGTGGTGATGATAAGAAGAAAGATAAGAAGAAGAAACATCATCATCATAAGAAAGATAAAGATAAGGATAAGAAAGAAGGAGATGATAAACCTAAAGAAGATGATAAGCCAAAAGAAGAAGAAAAACCTAAAGAAGATGATAAGCCAAAAGAAGAAGAAAAGCCAAAAGAGGAAGAAAAACCAAAGGAGGAAGAAAAACCAAAAGAAGATGAGAAACCAAAGGAAGGCGAAGAAGCAGCTCCAGCAGAAGGTGGTGAAGGTGAAGAAAAGAAGAAAAAGAAGCATCACAAAAAAGATAAAGATGGAGAAGGTGGTGAAGGAGGAGAAGGAGAAGAAAAGAAGAAGAAAAAACACCATAAGAAAGACAAAGACGGAAAGGAAGGAGAAGGTGGAGAAGGTGGAGAAGGAGGTGATGGAGAAAAGAAGAAGAAAAAGCATCACAAGAAGAAGGAAGGTGAAGAAGGAGGAGAAGGTGGTGAAGGTGGCGAAGGTGAAGAAAAGAAGAAGAAGAAACACCATAAGAAGAAGGATAAAGATGGTAAAGAAGAAGGTGGTGAAGGTGAAGCAGCAGCACCACCACCTAGTGAACCAGCTCCACCATTACCATTACCAATGGAAGCGCCATCTGCAGGAGCAGTACCTCCAGCTACAATCACACCCAAACCAGCAATACCACCACCACAAGAGGAAGAGAAATTAGAACCATTCCTAAAACCATTAGGTGCAGTATTACCACAACCACAGATATTGTGTTATAATGATCGATATTCAAGATGTGCATTGTTATATCCAACCTTTATACAAATGTATATATACATATATATTATTATTATTTATTTATATATTAGATTTGCTACTACAGATGTATGGACTCCAATTGGTACAATCTATAAACACTGTCAATCTGCCTTATGGTATCATGATTCTTTATTTGTTGTTACTCCAACTGAAGTTATTGTTTTATTCCCTGATGAAAATGGAACTAATCAATTCGTATTAGCTTCAAGATCAGTAGCAGATCAAGCAATGGATCATGTATATATATATAACTATTATTATTTAATAGTTATTACCACAACGAAGAGATGCTGAATGTGATCCAGTTTACATGCAATTAGAAGAAGATAATATTCCGCCAATACAAATAATGCGACCAGGTTATCATTCAATAGTAGGAGTGTTTAATTTGTGTTTAATTGTAGCAACTACTGATAAATTGGTATATCCAATATCATTGAAACATCCATTGATTATTATTAATATGTTGATTAATTCACAAGAAGTATATATATTATATATTTTATATATATTATATATATAGATATCACGTGCAATTGAATGGACTAATAGACTTCCACCAGCTCAACAGAATGTAATTGGTAGAGTATTAATAAGAAGAGGACTCTTACCAGAGTCATTAGATATAAAGGAATTAGATCGAACTTTAAGAGTGAAAGTATTAATAGAATTAAACAAACCAAAAGAATTATTTGATTTATTTGAGAAAGAACAGAACATTGAGTGTTATAGAGATGATTCGAATAAAGTGAATGAATTTAACAGCATTCCAGTAACTCCATTATATAAGAAAGTGTTAATATTGTTTGGAACGAATGGAAAGAAAGATTATTTATTAAAAATACACAAATATTTTGAAGATAATCGACGATATGAAGATTGTGAATTTACAGCGTTGTTATTATCTAAAACCAATCCTGATATATTCTTACAAACATTGAAATTAACCAATAGATATGCAGAAGCAACTGCATTTGCAAAAGCTACTAACAATAAACAAGGAAAAGAACTTGTAGAAGAATGGAATAAATGGTTAATAGAATATTCTCAACTTACTCCATCACTTCAGAACTTGGAAATTAAATCAACAGGTGTATCTGGTGGTAGTGGAGGAAGTGGATTAGGAGGTGGAGGAACAACAACAACAACAACAACAACAGTAAGAAAGAGAGGAGCTAAAGGAGCAGCAAGTGAAACTAAAGCTGAGATTGGTGGTGCTAAGAAAGGATTGAAAGGTAAGAAGGATGAAAAGAAAGAGGAAAAGAAAGAAGAAGGAGGAGTTAAAGCTAGACCTGTGATGAGAAAACGAGGTGCTAAAAAGACATAAATAATACTATTTGTAATTAATTTATTATGTTATTTTTAATATATAGATATTGTTTGTTTAATGAATTATATACTTTTCAATTTGACATGAAATAATTTAAGAATAAAAAGTATTAATTATTATAATCTATTATTAGAAACTAACACATTTCCTTCTTGAATAGTTGGATTATACCCTCTCTCACGTACTGGAGGCATTTGTACATTCGTCTTACCATTCACAACCAATAATGGATTATAACTTGTAAGTACTTCATCATTTACTGCTATACCATCTAGATATCTCTTTAATAGATCTTGCAACTCTGAATTCTCAGCTTTTAATCTATCTCTTTCTCTTTCTATTGCTAATTTATCAACCATAACTTTATTAAATTTCTTATAAAAATGATCCAGTGAATTCCATTCTTCGATTTCTTTCTCATTATCTAAGAATTTTGAATGATATTCTTTAACTTCTTCTTCTTTTTGTTCGTATTGTTTTGATGCATTTTGTACTGCTTTCATCATCTCATTTGATGCTTCTTCTGCTACAGCTTCATCTTCAACACTCGATGTATAAAAGGGTAAGACTTTTTCTCTTTCAGTTTCATATTTTCTTGCCATTTCTGCATATTTTAATAATCTAATTCCTTGTTGTTTTGCATCTTCTAATACTTGGTTAGTTTGATGAGCTGTTTTAGTCAATTCTATTAATCGACCATTCTGTATATCTCTAAATTGATTCATCCTGTTCTTTAATTCTTGATAATGTTTTGTTACACTGTCTTTTTCAGCTTTTACAGCTTTATTTCTTTCTTCACATTCTCTTATATTGGATTTTATCTTTGTTCTCCAATGAGCTATACTATCCTGTAGTCTATTGATTTTTCTGATTTTTATTGTGATTTCTCGAGTTAATTCCTGGTCCTTTTTGGTTAGCTTTTTAAAATCGGCTGTTATTTGATCTGTATTTTGTAAATAATTTAAATGAGCTGCTTCAAAATGTTTTTCTAATTCCATTATTTGACTTTCTAACGTAATTCTTAATACATTCAATTCTTCTAGATTTTTATTTCTTAATTCTTCTCTTGCTTGATCATGATCTTGTCTTTCTTCGTTTTCTCTTTCTTTTTCTTCTTCTTCGACTGTTAACATTACATCTTCTAATTCTTTTTTATCTTTAGCATGACCTTCTTCTATTTGTCTCTTTTCTGCTGCAAATTCTGATTCTAATTCATGTAATTCTTTTTGAAATTGAGATTCTAAAGCTAATAATCTACTATCTTGTAATTCTATTAATCTATCCATATTTTGTAAATGACGACGAAGTGCTACTAAATATTGTTCATCAGCTTCTTCCAAATCTCGATCCAACATCTGGATTATAGCGTCCTTCCTATCAATATTTCTTTCGTGGCTCTGAGATAAAACTTCCAATTCTTTCCTTAAACTTTCAACTTTTGCCATTCTCATTATCTTTCGCCACTGTTCATCAATCTTCCTTTGGTTTCTCTTAGATAATTCCATTTCAGCTAGTAATCTGTTTTGTAAATATTTTCGAGCTTCTTCAGCCATTTTACGAGCTAGTTCCATTTGATCGAATTGTCTTAATTTATCATCGAGGGCTTTGTGAGCATCTGACTTCTCTGTTTTCTTCGTGCTCACACTCATACCCTTCATCTTCTTTCGTAACTTTGCCATATTGCTCTAAATAGTATAAAACGGTTGCTTTCTCAAAATAATTTTTCATAACCCCATAATATTCTTTTATGAAATATCCGTTTTTAATTTTTTAAAACTCAATTATCTCATTCTGTTGTTGATATACATCATAATATTATGTATTATTTTTTATTATTCAAAATAATTCAACAAAAAGTAATAATAAAGTATGAAAGTTATCATTATATATCAAGTTATATTCTTACTCCTCCTCCTACTTGTTTATCAGTTATTGGAATCTTTTTTAAGGTAGATTTAGATGTACTTCTTTTTCTAAATATTCCTGTTCTTAATAAACAAAATACAATCACTAATATCACAATTAATCCACCTGCTATTGATCCAACTGTTATTCCAGCTATTGCTCCACTACTTGTTTCACATTCACTTTCATCAACTACACTCCAAACACCTTTATTCTCATCAGTTAATAGACATTTTCTTTTCTTCATTCCACTTTTACTTCCTCCACATTTTATTGATACTTCTTTTCCTCCTTTCTCAGCTGGAGTTCTTGGAAATCCAGAATCAGATTCACAAAATACTGCATCAAATTCTATCTCCACTTCTACAGTCTCAATCTCTATTGATGGAGGATTTCGAATTGTAAAGGTATATTTCGTTTTTTCTACATATTCTAATGGTGATCCATATATTTCTCCAGATTTTGAATCTAAGGATAAGCCTTTAGGTAATTCTGGATTTACTGAAATTTCAAGATTTGTTCCAACTGCAACAAATAAATATACTGATTTTACTGATTCACCAAATTGGAATATTTTATTTGATATTTTTGTTGATGGAACTATCACTGGAATATCAGGAATTGAACATGATAATATAAATGAAAATGAAACTTGTTTTCCACTTCCACTTATTAAGATTGTGGTATTTACTGCATCAAAACTATTAGATATATAACCACTTATTCTTCCTTTCGAAGAATCAAATTTCAAAGTTGAGAATGGAAGATTGGGTATGATTGAATAAACTAAATTCTTTCCAGTTATTCTTCCTAATTCCAATCCTTCATATTCTTTTCCACCTTCGATTGTTATATTATCTTCATGTCTAATTATTACTAGTTCTACAGATTCTTCAACATTTATTGTGATTGGATTGGATATTTCACCAGCATTATTATGACATTTGAATGTATATGATTTATTACTTGGTGGTTCTACATTTACTTTTCCACTTATTATTCCACTATTTTCATCAAATTTTAATCCTTCAGGTAATGCTGGTTCAATTGAATATAATATAGTCTTTGCAACACATTGATATGGTTGAATATCATCATAATTCATTCCAAATATCATTTTCACTTCTTTTTCATATTTTATATTATTTGGTTTGATTGGTAATGTCACATTCATTTCAATTGTTATTTCAACATAATCAACTTCATTTGAAGCTGTGAATTTACTTCTCATAGAATTCTCTTCAATCACCATTCCAGAAATTAAACCACTTCTTTTGTCTAAACTCAATCCATTTGGCAATTTATCTACACTATATTCAATATTTTCACCTATCACATAAAATAATTTCAATTCTTTATATTCTTTACCAGCGTCTAATATCACTGATTCATTACTCCACATTACTATTGGATTTTTGGAAGGTAAAACAGTTATGAATATTTCAATTGTTATACCTTCATCACTTCCTGAATAAGCATTATTAGCTTTGAAATAAACTGGTTTTGATGATTCTTCAATATATGCTTGACCAGATATTAAACCAGTTTTATTATCTATTCTTAAGCCACTTATTTCAGGATTCATTGAATAGAATACATCTTTTCCTGAAACTGTGAATAATCTCACATTTTCATAAAAATCACCTGCTTTGAATGTATAAGATGTTTCTTTACTAATTAAAGATGGACTTTCATCACATGTATTTTCGATTTCATTCCACCATTTATCATTATTACAGTATAATGTTCGATTTCCTGTTATACCTGATGTTTTACATCCAATGGTTATTTCTGTTCCAGTTACAGTTTCTGGTATATCTTCTGCAGCTTCACAATATCTTAATGGACATAAATGGAAATTTATATCATAAACCTCAAAAGCATCATAACTACTTAAAGTGTTTGTTACATTGAATCTAATTGCTGAATACATAACAGAAGTAGTATAATTGGAAAATACTCTCTTTAAATTATCTGGATAAGTTATACCAGTAAAAGATCCAATTAAAATCCATTTTGAATTGTAATATCCTTCCACTGAAAAATCTTTTGGACCATTATTTTTAGAATATGCATAAATACTGAATTGATTGAAATATGTGTGAAGATGATCTTTATATCTCATTATTGCCCAACCAGGAAGTTTGTTATAAAACCATTCTGAATTAGGATTTTCATCAAATCCATAAGCTGCATGAAAAGCAGAATTACTGGTATTTGTTTCAGTTACCATTTTTGAGTATTTATTAAGAATTAAACAATCTTCTTTACTTCCAATTATTCTTAATAAAGATGAACTTATTTTAGGGAAATTATCTTCACCATTGAATTTGTGTAATTCAATCGAAATTTCAACTGGATTTTCTTCTAACCAAGGAATTGGAAGAATAAACACTTCATCTGTTAAAACATCATATCGATTATTTGCCATTGTATCTGGAGATATTTCACCATTTGGTAAATTATTTCGAAAGATTTCTTTTCCATTCACTTTTATTATTATTCCACTTATATAACTCACTTTTAAAGCAAATCCATTATATTTATCTTCATAATCAAATACATCTATCTTTCGAATATAAATCACATTTCCAGATACTTTGTTTAATTCAGATAATTTGGATTTTGACCATGTTAAATGTTCAGCATTTGGATTATCCCAACCATCTTCATATTCAATTGAATTTTCCCATTCTGCATTATAATCATAATCTAATGTTGAATAAAAACTCTTTTCCAGTTTTGAAACATCCTTAGATAAAGATGTTCTATCCACTGGAATTCCATCAACTAATACATCTATAAAACCATTCCCATAACCTGAATATTTATCACTGGATCTATAAACTGCTGTATATTCATCTTTTGATAAACAATATTCATACTCATATATTCTATCACTTTCCCATTTTTCATTTTCTCCAACTAAATCAGTAAGTAAAATATTATTCATTTCAGATGTTTTATAGAGAGAAAATCCCCATTTATTTGGATTAGTTTTTGCACTTCCATTCACATGAATTGTAATTAATGATTTACCTAGTTTTGGACATACTTTACTTTTTATTTCACCATAAAATGTTAAATTCAAAAATGTTGTATTTATGCCATTCATATTTGATCCCACTATTTTATATTGTTGTTTTGGTGATTCTTCTGTTACTACACCAGTTATTTCACAATTTATTTTATTAAAATGTAAAAACGAAGGTAATTCTGGTGATATTTCACAATTATCTAATACATGAACTTTAGGCTTGATTTTTACATCTTCATTCAAAAAATATTCATCTATTATATTTGAGTAATCTATAGTTGGAGATTTTATTACAGTATTTATATTAATTTTATCTGTTGTAAAGTATGTTACTTCAACTCTATCAGCAAGTTTTCCATCAGTGTAAAATTCAAACAAAAATGTTCCAGAAGATGACGAATATTGAGTATCATCATACTGAAATATATAATCTCCAGGAATTAAACAAAGAGATGGAAAATATAATGGAGGTGATCCTTTTGGAATTGTATAATCTTTAATTAAAGTGCTATTTGAATATTTATACTGACATGTAATCTTCTCTCTCGGATTAATTGTATCTACTACTTTCACAAAATGAGGTTTATATTCACCTGAACATCCACTTATTACATTTGTTATAATTTTTCGACTTACATATTCACTATTTGAATAATAAGCTCGAATTTCTAATTCATAATTATTTAAATAATCAGTTGGAAAGATTGTTATACTTCCACTATATTGATCATATGTAAATCCATCAGGAATAACTGGTAATTTATAAAAAATAACAGATCCACTATCTATACTTATTAATAAATTACTTTTATATCCGATGAACAAATTCAATTCATCTACTATCGTTCCTTCATTATCTAAATCTTTTATATGTAAACCTTGAGGTTTTACATCTCCTATCACTTTTATAGATATGGTTGTGTTTACTGTTGAACCATCAGATAATTTACCATTTATCACATAAGATTTCACATCTTGAACTGTTGTAGCTGTTCCTCGAATTGTACAACCTGATAACTCTAAACCAGGAGGTAAACTTGGCATTGATTCACACTCACTTATTATTTCATCTCCTTCGATAAATGGAATATTGTCAGATATTCGATTATTCACTATATATACTGCATAACTAACTCGATATTCAAAATCTCTTCTTGGAACAAAATATAAAACATCTTTCAATTCTTTAAACTCTGAATCTAACTCATTCTTATAAGATAATTTTATTCCACTTCCTCCTACATTCTTCATGTAATTCACTCTTATGAAGTGATATCCTTCACTCAAATATTTTATTCCTGTTTTGCAACTCCAATCATGAATTCCTTTGTGGTTGATTATCTCAATAAAATCAATAAATAACCAAGATCCTTGAACAGATGTTAAATTGAATGTATAATTTCCTGATCTTTCTATCTTTATATAACCTTCCCAATTTACTCCAAATTCACTGGCAAAATTGGGAGTTAAACCATCCCAAATTGATTGGATTGGATTATATTCTTCATTTATTTCATCTTCTAATCGAATTATTTCAGTTGTTACACCTTCACTTGAAGGAGTATAAGGATTTAAACAACTTGTGTCAAATTCATCAGATTTTAGATAATAAGCGACTATTCCTTTTATATATTTATCAATTATATCAATATGGATTTTCACTTCATTTGTTGTGGATGTTTCTGTTGAACATTCCACTCTTAATTCTAGATTTATCACTTCATTTATTTGTCCTTTCAATATATGGTTTGTAACATCAACTATTATTCGATCATCTCCTGTTCTACATTCACTTGCTACTCCTCTTTCGATCTTAAATGGAATTTCAAAATAAGAATTCATTGGCATTGTAAAATATTCACTATCAAATGATAAATAAGAAACTACATTATATTCTACTAATGATTGATAATAATGAATTAACTTTTCTTCTTCTTCATTTGGTAATTTCCATTTCAACATTAATCTATAAGTTGAATTATTATCCATTTCAGTACAAGCACCTGAACCACATAAATCCTGTTTTAATGAATAATGACCAATTATTTTGATTTTATGATAGCCAGATGATAATTGAGCTGGCACATATTTATCTGATTTATTCCACACACTGCATTTAGTAGAATAATAGGTCCAATCAATTCTATATTCATAACCTTTTTCAGCAAAACTATAATAGATGCCATCGTCAATAAATGCTTCGAAAGTAGTAAAATCAGAATTTCTATGAAAAGAGTATTCACCATTCTTTGGAGCATAAAATGCTCCTTCCATTGTATAATTCCAATATAATACATTATGACTTGATAAAAATCCATCTAATTTATTATCCCATACTGAATAAGCATCTTCTCCATCTAATCCATCTAAATTGTCAATTGTTGTTTCTTTACTGTTGTATATTGTTTTTATTGCCTCTTCAATACCACATTTAAAATTATTTACATGATCTACTTTTATATTCAATCCAGATTTTATTACTTCATCAGCTTTGGAGATTATTATTGTGGTTGGAGTTTTACTTTTACCAGCTGGATTTTCACCATTTATTGTTATTCTAATATTATTAAATATCATCTACATATACGTTATTGGATCTTCAGGAGGTGCTAATTCATCTATTTCTAATATTCCATCATCAGAGATTGATATTGGATACGAACCAGATGGATTAAAACTAATTGACCAACTTTTCACTCTCTTGTCACTTTTACAAGGAAAGGAATCTATTTGTTTTGCTCCAATTGTCAATTTAACTAATCCACATGTTAAACTATTGGGTATATCCCAAACTATACAAGTAATTCTAAATTTATACTTTTCATTTCGATATTAGTTTTTATTACTAAACCATCTGGTGTTTCTAATGAAACAGTATAATTGGCTTGATATTCTTCAAGTGGAATACCACTAATTTCACCAGTTGTTGAATCTAATCTTAACCCTTTACTCAATGAAGGTGAAATTGAAAATTTTCCTCCTTCAATAGTAATATTTGGATGATTTGGAGTAATCTCATTTCTAACAACATAATCTGGTTTAGGATTATCATAACTGAAAGATTGCTCAGCTTGTGTATAAGCTAAGCAAAAACCTATAAATAAAATACACACATATACAAATAATAAAAAATGCAATATATTGCATTTGTGTTTCTTGTTTTTTTAAGTTTTTCTTGTATTTTTTGATATAAAAATCATACAACTAAATTTTGTTTATTATCATTGTTCATTAAGACTTTAAATAGGTTATGAAGTATGTTATTGTATAAATCTCAATAAATAATTTCACAAATTATTAGATAATGAATAAATATTTATATAACACATGTCTACACACGAATTATTTTATAATGAAAAAAGGTTATATTGATTACATAACACTTCTTGTTTAAAAATTCTCAAAACTTTAGCGTATAACACATTAGGAATAAATATTAGTAGATATAGCATATTTAACTTATTTAATAATCTAAAATGTTATATCAGTTAGAGTTTTCTTAAGGTAATTAGCTATGAATGTTTTTAAAAAGAAATAATTCTAAATATCCCTTACAGAAAGATTAAATATTTATTCAATATACACTTCAAATTACTATTTCATTTAATACCCACATTTGGGACATAATCTATTCATTATATTCCTTTCAAACTTAAAACCTCTTCTTATTGCTAGAAAATTAAAACAAAATTCTTCATTATCACTAGAATGCGACATATTTTCAATCACATATTCACTCAAATATATTATATTTCCAACTTCCATATATACATTATATCCATAATTTGTAATTTCTTTCACTATATCTCTCCAAGTCACATTTGAATCGACTGTTTTCCAATCATTATTAAATTCAAAGTACAAATACTTCACTTTATTTTCTTTGAGTAAATTCATTGAATTCTTTAGAATTATTCCATCATAACCTTCAGTGTCAATTTTTATAAAGAATATTTCTTTTATACCATTTTCAATATAAAAATCATTTAATGTTGTTGTGTTAATATATTCATATACATAATAGTAATCATGTAGTTTTTCTAGAGAAGATCTTTGAAATTCATTATCATTTTCTTTCCCTATCTGAGTATAAAATGGTTTGTTTATTTCACTTGTATTTGAAACAGCTACATTAAACAACTATTAAGTTATATAATCTATAAATACCTTAACATTTCCATAGTCTTTCAAACTACACTTTAAGGATTCATAGACAGGTTCAAATGGTTCGAAAGAGTATATTTTAGCATTTGGTATTGCATCAGATACATACTTCGTGAATTGACCTTGATTTGCTCCAACATCAAACCAAACACGTTCATTACGAGATTGCATATCATATTCAAATATCAATGATGCAAATTTAAATAATACATCATTCACCGAAATATCACAACCTTGATATTTGTCTTTCAATAATTCTCGCATAGTGTCAATACTCAAATTGGGTGCCCACTCACCCGATACGTTGTACACAATTATTAATAATATACAAAATGCACTATATTTCATAAACGATGTCTCAATTATTAAAATAATATATCCGTTTCATTATTTTTTATTTTCTTTCAACATAACTAATTGAATATTTTTAATAAGAATTTTATAAAAGTATTTATGAATTAGTAAATATAACTATATAAATCTAACTACTACTATAATCTACATCAAAAACGTCACTTTTCAATAATTAGATTAATAAACTGTGAAGCATAAAAAATCAATATTTACAGATTTATCAATTTACTAGTTCGTCTAATTTTCTCAACTTCATTAATATGGTGTTCGAAAAATAAGCGGAAAAAAGCGTTTTTTTATTTTATATATTTTTAATTTCAACCACTTTACAATGGATAATCTCGACTTTGAACATTTTAAAAGCTATATTATGGGAGAACAGGATGGTAAGAACTTGTACAGTCACTTAACAGAATTGTTTATGAAGATTATGACAGAAAAACCCCAGAATGCTTATGAGCAACTAGAATATTTATCATCAGTTTTAAAACAAGCAAAATATACACCTCCTGTGGAAGAAGAAAAACTAGATCAAGAACCAAAGAATATATCACAAGTATATTTCTGTTATTTAATTCATAAAATAGAAAGAAGCTAGACAAGCATGGGTTAGTAATTTCACACCATTATTCCAAGTATAATTAATTTAATAACAAATTGTAGAAAAATGTAGTATCAAAACGTCATAGAAAAACAGGAAAAGATAAAGTACAAGATGTATTGCATGATATGGAAGCAATAGCATGGACCGGTGTAGGATTAACTTCAGAAGATGCTTTTAGATTGAATCTCTCATTACTCCGTCTATCTACTAAATATGGAGGAGTTACAATACGATTTTTCGGTAAAATATGGGGTACAGAAAAAGATTATTACATAGCTGAAGCTCAAGGAATAGAACCAACAGAATATGAAAAAGAACATGAAAAGGACTATGAAAAGAATGGTCCAAACGCATTCACATACTTTGTAAGCAATAACAGTATATTAATAAAATTTATTATATATATATATATATATATATATATATATATATAGTTGGTGATGAATGGATTAGATTACCTCAAGTTACACCTAAACAAATAATAGCCGCTAGAAAATTACGAAGATACGTAACTGGTAATTTAGATGCACATGTTGGAGGTCATCCACCATTTCCAGGTAAAGAAAAGGATTATTTAAGAGCTCAATTAGCCAGAATAGCATCTAGCACAGTAATAATTCCAGATGGAATATTCCAAGCAAATGAAGAAGATCCCTATATTGTAGAGAAGGTAGAAGATGAAGAAGCTCAACCACCAGAATTGGAGACTCTACAAGATTTAGGAGGATGGGTTCATTTACAAGGCAAAATTAACGAATTAGGTAGAGTATCCCCAGTAAAGATAGTTAATGAAGAAGGTGAAGAAGAAGAAGATCCTGAAGGACCAGAACCTATTGCTCCTTTACGAAGTATCTCTGAGGAAGAGGGTCAATGGCTAGTTAGATCGTATCCACATGTTGGTACAGGAATAAACCCAACAATGGTTGGTATTAGATGTTTAAGATGGCCTGGCGCTTATAGTATAGCTGTTGGAGGTGACTATGTGAATTTATATGTTGGGTATGGTGTGAAAGATATTAAAGATCCTTATAGTCCTGAACCTCCATTGTTGGTAATGAAAGAAGCTCCACCTGTGTATGAAGCTGCCGATGTGAAGAAAGATCCTCATGCCAAAGAAGAAGAAGAGGAAGAAGAAGAAAAGGAAGAGGAAGAAGAAGAGAAAGAGGAGGAAGAAGAAGAGGAAGAAGAAAAGGATGAAGAAGATGAGTAATAGTAATAATAATATATTTTTTATTATATATTTTAATTTGTTGATTGATGTAAATTGAAAATAGTAGATAATGTCTATCAATATTATTCCCTGTGTTTAAAAATGAGAATAACTATATTATCAAATTATATCCGTTTCATATATTTTCGTTTTTTATATTTTTGTTTATTTTGTTTGAATGCAGACAGCTGAAGTTGTAGATGATCCAGATTATCTTCAAGTACCAAGTGATGATGAAGATGAAAAAGGGAATGGATATAAAAAAGGTAAAGGTCCAAATTTAGAAGCAGAAGAATTACGTGGGGTAGTAATAAATTTAGAAAATGATGTAGATGCTAATAGATTCAATAAAAATGAGAAGAAAACTCGAATATTAGAAAGAGAAGTAGATTTAGAAGAAATAGAAAGAAATATAAGAGAATATGAATCCAAACATCCTGAAGAATTTGGTGAGAATGGTATATAATATATAAATCCATCTAACTAATGCTTAGAAGAAAAAGTGGTTCGTGTTGATCGTGTAGGAAGACCAATTAAAAAATTAAAAGTAAAAGGTATGATAGAATTTAAAAAAAGAGAAGGTGAAGTAAAAGATGTGATATGTTATCCCAAAAGTGGAAAGATTAAAAAAAGGTATGTATATGTATGGGGAGATGGTAGAGAAGGTAGATTAGGGATGGGACATCAAACAAGTTATGAATTTGCAACATTAAATCCAAACTTTGATAAAATTGACATAGATTCAGTAGTTGTTGGACCAAATCATTCAATCATAATTACAGGTATTTATTTTTATATATTTATATATTATTATTATGTATATAAATATATATAGGTGATGGAAATGTATTTTCATTTGGTCAAAATGATAGTGGACAGATTGGAATAGGATCTACTAATAAAAAACAAATATTATTTCCTACACGTATATAATATATATATATATATATATATATAGCTGTAAAAGGTTTACAACCAGGAATAATTGTATGTAGTTCAGCTGGTGAAGATTCTTCATTTTTTGTGATGGGAAAACCATCCAAACAGATGTTAGACACTTTGAGAATTCATAAACTTGATTTAGCAATGTATATATATTGATAATAATATGTTTTATAGAATTGAAAGAGAAATCAACAAAAGACTTGATCCAGGACCATTACAAAGATTTCAAAGAGATTCAAATAGAAATATTAAAATACTGAATGAAAAAATTGAAAAAATTCAAAAATGTATATTATTATTAATTATTATTATTATTATTATGTAATAGTAAATGGAAGATTATATGTATGTGGTTATAGTGGACAAGGAAGACTTGGCATTCCAATAGATGAAACTGTATTAGAACCATTATTTCCAGCTAAAACTCACAAGGAAGAAGAATTAAGAAAGAAATTAATCTTACCAAGTAATATAACAAGATCAATTGGTTGGATATTACCAAAACCTCCTCCAAAAGTGAAATTAACTGCTTCTTTATATAATTCCAATATTAGTAAAATACAAAGTAGCACAATTACTGATAATAATAAAGATAATCAACCAGATTCATCACCAAATGCGAATAATATTCCAACTTCAATAATATTTCCTAATAGTACAAGTAAACCATCTTCACCTGAAATATTCAAAGTAAATAGTAATACTACTTATGAAAATAATAATAATAATAATAATAATAATAATAATAATACAATTTCTCCATCAGGAAACACTTCTAATTTACCAAATCAGCTTTTATTAACAGTTAATAAACCAAGAATACAATCACCATTAGTTCCAAAACAATTAGTTTTTGAGCAAAAAGAAAAAGATGAGAATGATAATGTTCCAGAACCACAGATACTGACAGATAAAGATAATGTACAATCTGAAGTATTGATAATAGAACAAGGAGATGAAGAAGGTAAAAATAATAATGATAATCAAACAAAAACAGATAACAAAAAACCAACAGATGGAAATGAAGAAGAATCATTTGATCCTAACAAACCAATGTCAACTCTAATAGAATCAAATACCAATACACCAATATCCCCTAATACAAATGAAGTAATAATTGCAACACCATTATCACCAAAAGGAATTCGTGTATTATCTCCATCTCAAGAACCACCACCAACACAGAATAATAACAACAAGTTGAATAATATAAACAATAATAGTAATAATAATAGTGCCATTGTATATCCAGTTGAATCATTTCAATCTGTTAATTCATTTACTAGATTGTGTAGTCCAGATGGAAATCATGCAATGTCCTATCCAGCAGGAGCAACATCTTCTATCTTACAACATAATAAATCTGATGAAAAACCTGATGATGTTTATGTTGAAACTGATCCTTATGATCATCATAAACTTATTAAAGTATACTACTCTTATTAATATTATTATTTTTATTATAGAATCGATTTGTACCATATCCTGTGGTTGGTTTAAAATCTAGAGTCGTTACACGTGTAGCAGCTGGTACAAGTCATGCAATTTGTCAAACTGATCGTAGAGAGATATATGTGTGGGGAAGTAATAAATATGGTCAATTAGGTTTATGTCATTATAATAATATGACTACTCCTGTTCATTTAGATTCATTCAAAGGTTATCATATAACTTTGTATAAAGTATATGCTGGATTTGATCAAACTGCTATTTTAGGATGTATATATATATATATACTTTGTTATTATAATTCAATTTTTAGGCAGAGATAAGAATGGTGGTGAAGTTGCTGAGAATGTGTTGTATATGTGGGGAAGAAATGATTTGTATAATGATTTTATTAATTTATTTATTAGTTGCCAGTTAGGTTTAGGTCATGACGAATCAGTCAATATTCCAACAGAAGTGACAGTTTTAACCAAGAAACCAGTGATGAATATATCAATGGGTAAATGTCACACATTAGCAATAATAGCTCCACGATTAGTAAATCCACCAAAATGTAATTGGCTTGAGTATAAAGTTTTTTTTTAATATTTATTTTGACAATAGAGCTCGAGCTGATGTTTATGCTTGGGGAGATAATCGATTTGGACAATGTGGAACAGGATCTGAAGAGACAAGATATGCAGTTCCAACAAAAATACCATTTTTTAAAACTAAATCAAATATTACATCCCTTGAAGCTAGTGATTACACATCTTGTGCTGTTGTTAATCAAAAAGCATATGTATGGGGAGCTTGGTATAATAGTGGTCAAAAGATGAGGAGATACAGACTTGAACCTGAGATGATTGAAGATTTAAAGAAAGAAAATGTAGTGATTTTGAAAATGAGTACTAGACATTCAATAGCTGTATGTGAGAAGGAAGTAGATAAAGTTTTCCCAAAAGATAGTTCAAAATGGTTAAATCAATATCAAAATGATCGTATATATTAGATGTTATATATATCAATTTAGCAAATTGTGGTTCAATATTTTGTTTTAAAGTGAAACAGAAATATATCGTTCCATTTGGAATTCATTTTTCATGTGCTACTTGTCATTTAGAGTATATATGTGAAAGATGTGCAAGATTTTGTCATCAGTATATTTTTTTTACTTATTTATTGAAATAGTGGTCATAAAATATATCAAAATAAATGCCTTATTCCAAGAATATGCTACTGTGGAATTGAATCCAGCTGTATGCTGATAGTCAGTAAATCTAAAACAGAACTACTAGCTAGTTAATGAATATCTTTTATTTACATATATATTTAGATATTTTGGTTGTATTTCCCTATTAAAGTCACAAATTTTCAATTTTTTAAACACTAGCAGATCATATAATATTATTAGCATTTATAATTATCTTCTGGTTCTCTTAGCCAGTTCCACAAACTATCAATGAACCAATCTAAATTAACAACTAATTTGTTGTGTATCTTCCCTTGAGCTGCCTTATTAGTCAAACCATTTTTACCAACTATAACATGTGTTATAATATCTTTATTATATTCATCATAGCATTTTGCACCATAATTTTCAGCATCTATCCATAAAGGATGTAGACGACTATCAGAACTCTTTTGGATAACACCAGTAAATATCAAATTACAACCTTCCAATATTGTTTTTCTATACTCTTTCATTACATCTCTCACATCACGAATCTATACATATATATATAATCACAATATATGTATACATTATTACTAACAATTGAAGATGTTGCTATACTACTAATAGCATGTGCTTTATCAGATATTGTTATTAAAGTGTTTGTTATATTTTTAATATAATTCTCTTCCCATATTTCATCTTTCAAATCAGTTTTCTTTGAACTATCTATATATCTATTGAAATAATCATATGGTTTGATTTTAAATATATTAAACTGAGGATCTAAGCCAGACTTATTTTCTACCCATACATCTGTTCTATCATCTAAAATTATCTATAAATAAAAAGTTAAAACAACAATGAATATATATATATATATATATATATATATATATACACTACAAGTAGCTAATTGTTCAGTTGAGAAATGTTTATAATATCTACTTTTATTCTTCACTGTATCTATTAATGTTTCAAATGACTTTTTGTCATTATTCTTTTCTTGAATTATTCCTTCTCTAGTTATAATTCTACGTTCAAATAATGAACTATTCACAATATTTATATATAAATATACTGATTTGGATCTATAATATTCACCACTTCTTCTACATATTCCTTTAAACCTTGAGAGTAGATATACAACTCATAATAATGACTTAGCTGTTGAAGCATTTCTACAACACCAGGACGAAATTTTACAAATCTTGTATAATGATAATGTTTATTAATTTTTAAATCTTTTCCTCTTATGATTAATTTGTGAATATCATTTTCTGGCGGTTTATTATCAGTCTATTATTAATAAATATATTAATGTATATATTTATACAAATGTTTTATAAATATCATCTCCAATTGCTTCTAATAGAGTAAAATCAATATCAACAATCAATATTAAAGGATCCTATTTATATAATAAAAACATAATAATACTTTTAATGATTCAATTTCTTGTTCTAATCCTTGTTCATAATAACTACTTGCTGCATTCAATTCATAATGAGGTGAATATGAGAAATCATCATCACTATCTCCTTCTAGATCACTATCATCCAACTCTACTTCAAATTCATCATCTATTAAATAAGTTGTTTTACTTTTAGTTTCAGTTTCTTTAGTGTTAGTATTATCTGTTATTTGTCTTGCTGGTGGTGGTTGGTTAATATTATTGTTATATTCAATTCTTTTTTCTTCTTTTTCTTCTTTTATATTATCATCATCATTGTTTATCATTAATTCACCTCTATTGTCTATAATAGAGTTTTGAGGATATTGTTGAGGTGGTGGATGTTGATAATTATATTGTGATTGCTGTGGTTGTTGTTGTTGTTGTTGTTTTTCAATTTGTGGTATAATATTTGGTAAAGCTTGAGGTTGGACTTGAGGATTATTATTAGCTGTTGGTATAAACACAGCATTTAAATCATATAAATAGTGATTATATTGAGAATCATTCTGTTGAGAATATATATGAGGTGGAGGAATATGATTATTATTATTGTTATTATGAAATTGATATTTCTCATTCATTGCTATTGAAGGAAGAGATGGTGATGGTGGTGTTAGACTATTCATCATTTGATTACGCATTTGAGATTGAGGATGAATACTTTGTTGTTGTTGTTGTTGTGGTGGTGGTGGTGGTATGAAATGAATTGGATTTTGTGTTTCATCATACGGTTGAGATGTAGGATTTGGATATTGTTGTTGCATTTGTTGTTGTTGCTGTTGTATATTCTCTTGTTTTTCTTCTTTATTTGTTTCTATTTCTTGTTGTTGTTGTTGCTGTGGCTGTTGAGCTAATTGATTGTTATAAGGTATAGATGATGTCTCAATCATTTTCTTTTCGTTTCTATTAAGATCAAATTGTTCTTCACCATTAATTAAAGCAACCCAATATTCCCATATATTAACAAATGAATTATAAATATATCTTTCCAACTGACATGCTAAATATGCAGTAATTGGCTTATTATCTTCAAGTGCATTTAAAAACTCATTTACTCCTTTGTATGGTAAAACAGCTGAAAATTTTCCATTTGCATTTCTAAATACATCTTCTGAAGCTATATTATAGGCATCTGTAGTATCAATAGCAAGTCCTTGACCAAATATTGTTATTTCAGAACTTGTTTTTACTGTGATTGTAACCATTGTATATAATTGTCTATATATATATTTACTAATATATACTTAGGATCTAATTTATGATAATATTCATTGTATTGATAACCATTATTATCTGCAACTCTACATAGATAATATATAATAACAATTATTCATACTCTCTAACTAACATTAAAGGCATTTTTTCATTCAACTCTTCATTCTTAAATCTTATCTTTTTTCTCGTCATTTCACTGCCAACCATATCTATTAATGATTTCTTATTGTTTGATGTATAATTCTCTACAATGAGAGGAAATCTGCCTACATCTCTTACATAAATCAAATCACAAAAGTCACTTAAGCCAAGTGTCCTTTTAGCAGCGTGATTCAAATCAAATAATAATAAAATACAAGGTTTAAATCTATTAACTACTTCATGAATTCTTTTTTTAATTTCAGAAAACATTATTTCAAGGGAGGAAGGAGGTGGAGCATAATTAATTATATGATGTTCTACAAAACATCCTGAATTTCGAAATTCTATATAGTTTTATAAACGTTTAAAAGAATATTTTAAAAATACTAGTTACAATATTATCCATTAAAATATAATCATTTTTATCAGTAATTACAATATGTAGTATTTGACCAAGTTCGTAATATTCCACATACAAAGATAATACTTCTGTTATATTACTAATTAATTAATTAAAAATATTAAAATACTGATTATATATATTTTTTTCACAATTTTCTAAAGATTTAACCCACTCAAGCCAAAAAGCTTTGGTAAGCGGACGGTCAGATCGAATATAATCGTATGGACTATTTAACAATTCAGGAAAACCATTTATAGGTTTTGAATTTTCAAGAGGAAATGAAAATGGAGGAATATCCTCAATATTTATATTATTGTATGTATTTATTTTGTTATTAGAGGAGCCAAACTTCCTATTATTAGTTTTGGGTCTATTTAACCTAAAGTTGAAATTATTATCTCTTGAATATTTATTTGGATATATTTTATTATAACTACTAGTTTTATTATTAAATTTAGGTCTCTTAGAAGATTTATTATTATAACTATCTCTACGTTTTATCGCTCTATAACTATTTTCATTGCTATCTACATTTTGCTTAATATTAACTATTATTTCTCCCTCTTCTAAATCATTTGGGGATGTAGCCATTTTTAATTAAGAAGATAACTAAACATACAAAATTACATTTAATTTTGATTATTAAGGGTTCTTAATAACTATACATTTTTGATACTTTATTTTTGAAAATATGATTTATAATTGCTTAATAAATTTAAAGGTAGTTAGACTCAGTAAAATGATTTCTTTCCAAATAAACGATAATAATGAGTAAAAGGTGGTTATACACAATTTTTCCAAACAACCTCCACCTAACACTTCCAAAAGAAAACGATTTTATTGTAAAATAACTCAGGAACAACTTAATATATTGAAGAATTTATATTCCATACATGTTGTTCATTCCAAGAGGGGCAATTCCCAACTTACTGTAATAGCTAGTATGGCTGATGTTGGGATGTTATATAATTTAGTTATCTATGGTTCTAATTCATCGGAAATATTCAATTCATACCTAAAGTCTTTGGTTAATTATATTCAGCCATTGTCACCTTGTATAATATTCATGGATAACGCTTCTATCCACCATAATCCTGAATCTATTATAAATAAATCAAGGAATATATTATACTACAATGTAGTATATAGTCCTGAATTAAATCCAATAGAAGAGATATTTTCCCTTTGGAAAACAAGATCGGAAATTAGCTGTTTTGAAGGAAGAGAAACAATATTACAGAAAGTAACTGATGCTTTTATAACTATTAAAACTAGTGAATGTTTCAGAACTATAAACAATATAATAAGAAAGAAATACCTTGAAATACTACAACTTGCAGATGAGTGAATGTAATTACTCTCTTTACCTTTTATATTCTTTTATTTTGTTTATATATTCTTTTTTAATCTAAAGTACAACAAATTAACTATATCATTTAATTGATAATATATTTGCATTTAATAAGCTCTAAAAAGTATATATATATATATATAAAATACACACAAAAAAAATAACCAACTCTTTTATAACCTATTAAACAACTTCAGAAAAAAAGGAACATTCAAACAGCTCGAGGATCGAATTATTTTTTTTAGATTAGGAAATTTAGTTGTTGATAAATCCAAAACATCTTTTATTGTTGACTTAACCACATCAGCTGGTTTATTTTCATTATCATCTATAATATCATTATCTATTTCTATATCGCTAGGATAATTAAAATTAATATTGTAATTTGTTGCTCTTGCTGTAGATATAAAAAAGGATTTGAATACCTAATTTGCCATTAATTCTTCTACCTTAATGTTTATATTATATATAATATTTACATAAAGCATGCGACTACAGGGAATACCAGTAAATTCTCTATAGTTACATGAACAGAATAACAATCCATTAGTGGTATGAATTTCATAACAATCATCAGAGGTAAGTATCGTGTAAAAGTTGTTATCATAGGTTGAAGAATAATTTTCTGTTATTAATAAGTTTAGTTGTTTGTTAAATTTCTTAGCACATTCTTTCCATAACAATTGAGCATCTGCTCAAAATGCAACTTTCCCAGTAATAGTGATTGAAAATATTATCATCAAATAAAAACCTTTCCAAAGATGTTAGAGTTATATTAGTTCGAGTTGTAAAGGTTTGACTATATTATGTTATGGGATCATTTTATATGTCATTATAATTAAGATATTATCATACTATTTTTTTCCCATTTATTATTCATTATTATCTTACTTTGTCATTTAAACTGTTGATTATAAATTATTGTTATATTTTATGGATAATTAGCTCCTTTCACTTCATTAATAACCACAATCTAAAAATCATTAAAAAAATCATCAAAAAAAAGATTCAGATCAGATCGTGACCCGAATCATCTATTTTTATTCTTTTCTTCTTCAATTCAAAAGTATTTATTATTATTTATGTAAATTATTGTTACATTTAATAGATGGAGTGCAATATGCTACTTAAAGAGGATGGAAGTCCCCCACATGATGATTTGATAATTATTCCAGTTGGCTCTACATTAACCTTTCGAATAGATCCAAGTAACAAAATTATTGGAAAATTTGTAATTTATTGTAATGCCCCTGCAAGTGCCACTGATACTTTTGATCGTAAAGAGTTCAGAGAGTTACCATCGTTATACAGTACATATGGTCAATTTCAAGCATCTCTTACTTTATTTCATCCTGGCCCTTATACATTTAAAGTAAATGTAGTTTCTTGGTATTTAGAATATAAGATTATATTATTTTTGAATAGGACAACTAATCAAATAATCAAAACAAAAGTAGGTCATTTCTTAGTTCCTCCAAATGTATGAAAATAATTTCAAATTGGTATAATCTGTATAGTTATCTGTAAATGGAGAAGCGTTACCATTCAATTCAATTGCTTTACAAAGTGTATTATCAATCTGTTTAGGTCCATCTCAAAATTGGTTAAAAGTATTGAAATCTTCAAGTGATGCTAATTATAACTTCATTCATTTTACTCCATTGCAAACAACAGGTATAAGTGGAAGTTGTTACAGTCTCTATGACCATTGTGAATTATCAGGTGAAATATTTAATCACATTAAGCAACAAGATTATCAATCTCACGAAGAATGGGAAAACGCCAAGCAGAGTTATTTACAAAGTATAGTGCAGCATATGGAGAAAGATTATAAGATGTTATCGATGGTAGATATTGTATTGAACCATGTTAGTCAGAATTCACCTCATTTACCTTTACATAAGGATATGTCTTATAATTTAGAGAATTCACCACATGTATAGATTATAATATATATACGATATTGTCAAATTTTTGTTCTAGTTGATTTCATTTTTCTAAATCTCTTATGTTATATTCTTCTATTCTTCTTCTTCTTTATTTTATTATTATTATTTTTGTATAGTTGGAAGCTGCAATTGAACTCCACAAAATCTTATTAGATTATTCCAATCAAGTATCATCCAACAAAGTAGAAGGTGTTTCTCCAGCTATAAAGAATGATGATGATGTGAATAATGTATTAAATACATTTAAGAATAAATATTTACCAAAAGCAGCATTATGGGAATATTTAGTAATTGATGTTGAAAAAGTGATTGAACAATATAAAGTTCAAATTAAAAAGAGTATAACATATAATATATATATATATATATATATATATATAGAAATGTATGCTGGATCATCTATATCATACACTGATATTAACCACGCAGCTCAAATTCTATCAGGTACAATCTACGACAGTAATAAAGGTCACAGAAACTCAATGATAGTAAATATCGATGTTTTATGCCAATTATTCCCATTAGATACAAAAGCAACCGAATTTCAAATTCGTCAGTGTATCAACATAGTGAATATGCCGCTTTATGATAGATTCGATTCCATTGTTCATGATATATTTGATTCCTTATTTGGTTCAGTAAGTTACAGATTTGTTAAAGCTGGTGGTGGAAAAAAAGTATTATCTGAGGATTTTCCACTCGTTGAACCTTATTTCAATGAGATTAAATGCGAAGATAACACTTCATTCTATGTAGCAAACAATGGTTTTATATGGAATGGCAATGTAAGAGAAGATTTTACAGCTGAAGGTAAAGGATGTGCAGCTGATACTAATTATTTAAGAAGAAAGATAGTTATATGGGGTGATTGTGTAAAATTAAGATATGGAAATCAACCATCAGATTCACAATGGTTATGGGATTATATGACTAAATATATATGTGATATGGCAAAGATATTTCATGGAATTCGATTGGATAATGCTCATGGAACACCAATTCATGTATCAAGCTATTTGCTTGACAAAGCTCGAAGTGTCAATCACAATTTGTTAGTATGTGCTGAATTATTCACAGGTGATAATAACTTAGATAAATTCTATGTTAGTGAAATTGGTATTAATATGTTAATCCGTGAAGCAATGCAAGCACCATCTCCATTTGAATTATCTCGTTTTATTCACATGTGTGGAGGAAGAGCAGTAGGTTCAGTCAATTCAGAAGATGATAATATCATTAACTGTGGTAGTTCAACATTACCAGCTGTATTATATGATTGTACTCATGATAATGAAACTCCTACAATGAAAAGAACATCTGAAGATACACTAAGTAATGGAGTGTTATGTTGTATGGCATGTTGCCCTTATGCTTCTACTAGAGGTTATGATGAGATTATACCAAATACACTATCAGTAGTAACTGAAAGAAGAACCTACAATAATGATACAATGATTGGTATTATTCCAGCTAAGAAGTTGTTTAATAAGTTACATGAGATATTAGGTGTTTATGGTTATAATGAGATTCATGTACATCATGATGGAGTTCCTGGTGGTGCTGATTTGATTACTATTCAACGTAATCATAATATAATGAGAAGATCTGTTATTACTGTGGTTAGAACGAGTTTTGGTGGAAGTAGTAGAAGTGGTAATTTACCTGATGTATTTATACCTGGTAATATAGTTGGTGTTATTGCTAGTATATATAGTTATTATATATTGATTATTATTATTTTTATTATATTAATAGGTTGTAGAATTGATGTAATTGGTAATAATTATAAAGAAGATCCAAATATTATAAATGGATTTCAAATATCTTTTTTTTTATTTTGTAAATAGAGTTTTATTTTCTTTAATATCTTTTTTTTACTGTCGATTAGATACATCTGGTTATCAAACTTACTCCTCCTTTGAAGTTCACAAAGACAATAATACAACAACAATACACTTAAATGGTGGACAATTCCCTCCAGGTTCAGTTTTAAGCGTATTGGTTGAAAGTAACAGTGATATTCAATTACCAGGTCATATATTAAACTATGATGAGTGTATTGAAAGGATCAAAAATACACCAAAAGATATAGAATCATTACCATTCAAACAAGAAGAAAAACTATCCGTTACAATGTTAAAAGAATATTTAGCCAATCCACAAATCGATTTAGCTGCTTTCAATATCTTATTATATCGTTGTGATAATGAAGAAAGAGATATAAGTAAAGGATCAAGAGGTGTTTATGGAGTTAAAGATACTGAGATCTGTTTTGCTGGTATAGCTGGAATATGTATTCCATTAAGAAAAATTATTAAATATAATGACATGGGTCATCCAATATTCAATAATTTAAGAGAAGGTAATTGGTTATTAGATTATACAGTGGAAAGATTAAGTCAAGAGCCATTATTAGTGGATATACAAAACTGGTTAAAGAATCAATTTGAAGTGATTAAAAAGTTACCAAGAGGTTTTATTCCTGTTCATTTCTGTAGAATTATGATGTGTTTGTATAATAACACTATTGAAGAAGTATCAAAACGATTAAGTTCCTTCTGCAGATTAGATAATATTATCAATGAATTAGCATTAACATCTGTACAATTAGTTGGTTATACTCCATCAGGTAAACTTAATGCTAATAATCCAGATAGATCAATCTCCATGCCAGCTGGTTTCCCTCATTTTAGTACTGGTTATATGAGAAACTGGGGAAGAGATACTTTTATCTCATTAAGAGGTTTATTATTAACAACTGGTCGATTTAATGAAGCTAAATATATAATAATGGGATATGCAGCTGCTTTAAGACATGGTCAAATCCCTAATCTTTTAGATGGTGGATTACATGCTAGATATAATGCAAGAGATGCCACTTGGTTTTATTTATATTCAATTCATGAATATTGTAGTATGAGTAATGATTATAGTATCTTAAATGAAGAAGTAAATAGATTATATCCAACTGATGATCAAAGCCAATATGATGAGAATAATCATTACAAAGGTGATCCTAAGGACTGTAAACAACCATTGTACAAACTCATTCAAGAAATAATGACAAGACATGCAAATGGTATAAATTATCGTGAATGGAATGCAGGTCAAAAGATTGATGGAAGAATGCAAGATGGAGGTTTTAATGTATCAATTAGATTGGATAAAGAAACTGGATTTATCTATGGTGGAAATCCATTAAATTGTGGTACTTGGATGGATAAGATGGGTGAAAGTATGAGAAGTGGAACTTGGGGAGTTCCATCAACACCACGAGATGGTTGTGATATTGAAATATTGGGATTATTGAAGAATATATTGAGATGGTTAGTTGAATTACATGAGAAAGGATTGTATGAATATGATGGAGTTGATATTAAAGAAAATGGAAGTGATAAACATTTTACATTTAAAGAATGGAATGATAAAATCCAAAAGAATTTTGAGAAGTATTTCTATATTCCAGTCAATCCTAAAGAAGATAAAGACTATGATATTTTAGCCAATTTAATCCGTGGAAGAGGTTATTATAAAGATGTATTAGGAAGTACAGCTAAATACAGTGATTATCAATTAAGACCAAACTGTTTGATCGCTATGGTAACAGCACCTGAATTATTCAACTCAGATCATATCCATACAACATTATTAAACATTGAAAGATATTTATTAAACGATGATCGTCAATTAGGTATTAAAACTCTAAGTTATTTAGATGGAGAATATCGTGGTTATTATAATAATGATGCTGATAATGGTGATAGATCCACTGATAAAGGATTTAATTACCATCAAGGTCCAGAATGGGTTTGGCCATTTGGTTATTACTTAAGAAGCAGAATATTATTCCCACCAGAAAGCTGGGATAACAGTACAAGTTGGAATGAAAAAACTCAATATTATATTGGTGCATTGTATAGACATAATTTGTATATGAATGATGATCACTGGAACAGCTTACCTGAATTAACAAATGAGAATGGAAATTTCTGTAGTTATAGTTGTAGAAGTCAAAGTTGGTCTACTGCTACATTGTTGGATGCATTGTATGATTTGAGTAAACAAAGTATTTGCCCTACTCTTTAAATTATCGAAGTATTATTGTAAAATGGAATTATATTATTATGAATACATTTTTTTTTTGTTTATGTAATAATCATAAAAGATAAACAACCATTTTTTATTTGTTGTTTATATTTTTAATCATATAATTTTAAATAATACAAATACAAATTGTATTGTATAAATATGTTTTTTGTGTTTTGTTTGTTTTTATTAATAAAAGAAAAGAAAAAACAAGAATTTCAAAAAAAGATTATAATTTTTATTTATTAGCTCGTTCTATTTCATTAATTCTTATACGATTCTTAATAGTTTGTTCTAATTGAGGGAATAACGATATAACATATTTCAATTGTTCTTCTTTCAACAAATCCATCAAATCATAACCTTCATTTCCACAAGCAACCATAAACTTTATTAATCCATTCCAAGCTGTAATATTCTCCTTCCATATTTCCTTCTCAATAGCTAACTTTACTAAATCCAATAAGAAGTTCTTTGTTGATTCATATTTTATATAACACAAAGCTGTAGTCTCTACTGCTAATGTTGGAAATGGTGATTTATCATACAACTGTTTTAAAGATTCAGTTATAACTTCTCTTGTGTAAATATTACTTAAAGTCTTTATACAATAAGTAATTGCATCTCTGATATTGGAACTATAGTTGGCAACATCTTGTAAGTGTAAATTAACAATCATTTGCACTGGAGTAATATCAGTTACAACTGATTCAGGAATAATAGCTGTTAGTGTAAGTTTTAATTCAAATCCTTTCAATTTTATGATGGATGGTAGTAATTCTAATATTTTATCAGCTGTAAAACTACTGAATAAGGGAACTATATATCTTATATCATTGTTTTTAATGTCATAAAGAGTTTCTAAATGGTATTTTATTTCATCACTTATTTCATTTCCTTTTACTATTCAAATACAATAATAATAATGATAATAATAATATACATATTTCATTAACAGCCAATAAGATAAATCCTTCTGCTCCATCTGGATCATCCGTTATACATTTAATTATTTCAAAAGGATCAACATTCTTTTTCATTTCTTGTAGCAAACGAGGTAAAAATATATAAATTGCTTTTTGAACATTAATATCAGTGTGTTTATACAAGTTTCTTATTTCATTTAATAATGTGTATTTCTTAGTGCATAATGCAATTAATAAATCAATCTTTGGCCATATAGTCTTTTCTTTACCTTCTTTCTCTTTTTCAGCAGGTGTTGTTGGTGTAGCTGTTGCTTTAGCACCAGTATTCAATTTCAATACATTTGCGCTTGTATTATTCTCTAAAGTAGAAGGATCAACTTGTAACAATTGAATTTGTTGTTTTGAAAAGTTTTCTATTTGTGATTCATATCCTTCTCCATATATATTCTGTACAACCAACTTAATAGAAGCAGTTCTAATATTCTTTTGTGGTAAAGAAGTCAAATATAACAACACTTCCATTGCAATATAACCAGACTCAGATCGATTCAAAACAACTTCTTTTAATAAAGATAATCCAATATCTCTTAATTTATCTTCACCTTCAGTTGTACACATTTCTCTAATTGGTTCAAAAAATGATTTATGTAATAATGGACAATTAGTATAAATATTAATCAAAGAGTTAGAGTCTTTAGTATGCAAATTTTCAATCAATTTTGTAATAATAGACATAGTAACTTTTCTATAAAAAGTATGATCTTCAGATAGATCAATTAATAAAGATTGATACATTAATAAAGAGCAAAGTTCAACTTTATTATGAGTGGTAATATAATGAATAATAGTATCAAATATTGGAGGAATTCTATCAATTTCATTGTTACTGTTATTATAACTTAACGAACATAATAACTTTACTAACATTGCCCACCATTTGTAACAATTAGGAAAATCATTTTCATTTCTGGTTGATAATTGTTTGAATAATCTTTCTAATGAATAATTGGATAATTCAAAACATTCATCTTCATTTAGTACGATATTATTGCTGTTATTGTATGGAATATTGGATGAAGATGCTGGTTCATTTTCACTAGCATAAATACTCTTTAAGAATTCTTTATTGGTTATTCCAGTATTTGCATCATTTGCTCTCTATTTCATAAATATATAAATAAATGATACTGATAAAACTGGTGAATTATTTATATTCACAAATATTGTATCAACCATATATTCTGTTGGGAATGATAATGCTTCTTCTAACGTAATTATATTCCCATATTCATCATGTTCTAAATGAGAATAATCTGATCTATAGTTATCAGGTCTCATGTTTAGTAATTCACGTCTTCTATTGATTTGAGGTGCAACTATATAATAATTAATAATTAATAATAACTATACGTTTTTTATGTTGATCTGAATGATCTGTTAAGATTTTTAAGCCACTTTTAAGAGTTCTATTTATTCCTCCAATGAATTTTTCATCAACATACCAAATAGTATTCTAATAATAATAATAACAACAATAATAATAATATAATATAATATAAAATGAATATATACTTCATATTCTTCAAATTTTAATTTTAACATATCCAATAATGCAATTCTTGTAGTTGCTAAGTTACGAAGTGTGTTGATAATTTCATTAATTATAATATGATCTAATGGAATTTCATAATTTTTATTTTCAGTTAAAATATCACATAAAAACTTTATATAACTCTAGAAATAATATATATATTATAATATTATAATAATTATACATTTGCTCTTTCTTCCAGTATATTTCTATTCAAGAATGGGTGTGTTAGTGGAATATCTTGAAGTGTAAAAATATTTGCATCAATCGGCGGTCTAATTATCTTATTATCAGATGGGTAAGTGAAACATAAGATTACTGTCCTGAGGAACTTTATTGTGCATTTTCTTACTCTATTATTGTCTTTAGGAAATGACTATATTAAATATATAACTTAATAGACTTCATACATATTTGATCATATCTTCTAAAGTACAAATACCATTCCAAACAGCCTTTTCATCTTTGTTAGATATTAAATAACTAATAAAAACATATAAATCAGGTAAATATACTGTAGTAAGTCTCTATAAAATGAATTCAAGAATGAGATGACTTCTTCTTTCACTGATGTATCCGAATTGGAATATATTGTGTATAATGTCATGTACAAGTGATCATGGATAGCTATACACATTATAACGATAGAGATATACATTTTTTATTTTTGGTACACAATACATTTAGATATTTCAATACAAACTTCTTAACTAAATTATTAGAACATGTCTATAATGCATAATATGAAAAACAACAAGGATATATACTTGTAGAGGTAATATTCTGTCAATTACATCAGTCAAAAAATTAGGATGTTGGCTAAATATATATTCACTAACATATCCAATTTTATCTTTCAACTCTTGACCTAGTAAATCACATTATTTTGAAATACTCTGTGCTGTATCCATGCTCAATCCAGCAATGTCATTTAAAGAATCCTCAAGTTCTTTTGGTATAGCATTGTCTTCAATTTCCATTTTGAAATTAAAAAAGAATAAATGAGGCTGAATTAAACAGATAATCTTATTTAACAAAAATAAAAGCTTGACTTGACTTAGTTTTACTTTTTGTTAAATTCTGTCACAGACAGTGACTTAAATATGTTAATTTATTTTTTACATTTATTTGCATGTTTAACACTTTCAAAATTTGGAATAAAATACACCTTATGAGATATTTAAACATTGAGTTGATATAATTTTATAAAATATAAATTATCTTATCAGCAATGTGAATGTGATGTTTCTTTTTTTCACTGCTGCATTGATTATCAGAATAAGAGTTTCAAAAAAAGAGGGGTTTCAAAATCAAAATGAAAAAACGAACTTCAGAATTAGAGAGCCAGGTTATAGAAGAGACGTTAAAAAAATCAACTCATTTATCAGGGAGTGAAGCACAAATTAGAACTCAACTTAGATCACTAAAAGCACAGAATGTGATGAACTCTAGATTTAGCAAGACTGCTCCTGTTTCTACAACTCCATTATTACCTCTTATAAATGAAATTAAAGTTACACCATCTGTTGATGAAGATGTTCAAAAAGGAGTTGATTATGAGTTATTAAAGAAAATAGCAGAATCTCCCCATACTCCAATGTTTCCTCCTATATCTGTAAGCTCTAGTTTATCTACTCCATTTGGTTGTTATGAAGAAAATTGGTGGGATATTGTTGATTCTAATCGTTCTCGTTATTTGAACAATATATTATTAAATTTAGAAACATTATTTAAGTATCTAATTATTATTTTTATAACAATATTAGTTATCGTAAAGTGTTGAGATATTTCCAACATTGGAAGAAATATGATAAAAGCCTTAGAAAGATTTATACTTACTATAACTATTATGCAACATTAATACAAAAGGTATATAGAGGATATCACAAACGAAAGAAGTATAAGCAACAGAAAGTACTGAAAGAGGCAGAATCTTATTATCTAGCACAAAATACACGAAGAAAATTAAGAAAACTGAATCAGAAGAGATATATAACTCCACATGATTTTGCTACAAGAATACAGAAGTTTTATAGAGGTTATAAAACGAGATTGTATTATATCCCATTATTACAAAAATATATTCGTTTCATAATTCAAATAATTGTTGGAATTGGATCATTGGTTGATAAAGACATTGTAAATGATTTGATGTTTGTTTCTATTGAAGATAAACTCTCTATTAACATCGCTTTATATTATAGTTATCAACCTCCAGCTTCATTAGTTTCATTACATTTTTATAAGATATTTTATCAATTGAAAAAAATATATGATAGAAGGCAAGAAGAAATAAAAGTATATTTTATCATACAATATATATATATATATATTTATTTATTTATATTTATTATAGAAACATGTAAAAGAAGTAAAATCATATCAAAAACACTATTATGATATAAATATGAAATTTCAAACTAACAATGAAATAGCAAAAGTCAATATTTACAATGTAAAATACAAATTAAAGAAATTAGAAGAAGAAAAAGAATGGATTGAAAGAGAAAAACAAGAATTATTAAATCCTGTAACTAGACCAAGAAATGGTTTAGTTATTCCATTCATTCAAAGGCCAATTCAATTAACGAAAGCAGATTTGAGAAAGCAAGAAAGAATATTAATGAAGAAAATCAGTTCTACGCTAGATACATGTACTGTAAGAAGTGAATTTGAGATTCCTGATTATTATCCTGAAGTATATGATCCAGTTCAAAGAGAAATTGATAAAATAAAAGAATACAATGAAAGACAATTGATGATGGCTGAAGAAATGCACCAAATTGGTGTAGAAAAAGCTATTCAAATATATGCCAATATAAATCAAAGGAAACAGTATGAACGATCAGTTTATATTCATAACTTATTGAAAGAAAGAGAAAAAGTGAGAAGAAAGAATGAAAACTTGAGAATGATGCAAGAAGATCAATTTTCTAAAGATTTGAGAGTTTATTACTTAAATAAAGAAAGAAGAGAAGAGAAAATGTTACAAAGAGAGCAAGAAGAATTACAGCAAGAAGAAAAACGAAGAGAAGCATATGAATTAAAAGCTATGTTTAGAAATGATCCTTGGGAACAAGAAAATAGAGAAAATGAAAGGAAAGAAGAAGCTGCTAATAAAATTGATCCAAAGAAAGTGGAGAGATTAAAAAAATATCATGAAAGATTAAGACAAAGAAGAAGAGCCAAAATTGTGAAACAATTGAATATATTTCATGGTAGAGCACCAATTACAAAGAAGGATCAAAAACTAATGGAGAATTTAACCAAAGTGGCTATTAATTATCCAGAATTAGGTAAATATTGGGTTAAAGTATATCAGTCAGAACCTCCATCCCGTCAATCATCAATGCATAGTTATTATATCATCGATGGAGATGAAGAAGAAGAACAATCACAAAATAAAGATGAAACAACCGATTCTCAATCACAGAATACCAATCAACAACCATTACTACAGCAAAGAATGGCAAGAAAGACAACAATGGATCAAGCTCAATACTCATTAAACCCATCTCTCAATCCAAATAATACAATGTATGAGTTAGGAAAAGGACAAGGTTTGACAAGCCAGCCATCAATGGCAAGACAACCTTCTATGGCATTAGGAGGACATCAAATGAATAAAGCTCCTTCATTAATCACAAGAACTAAATCCATCACTAGAACTGCATCTTCACAGTATAAATTTACTAGGAAAAGCAGTGATCATGGATCAATGAATAGAAAAATGTCAAGAAGTCCTTCTAAAATGATGAATGCTACAGATACAATGAATTCAACCAATATATCACAGTCTATAATGGGAAGTACACAAGGATCTATATTACCATTATCTGAATTAGAAGCTACAAGTGAGAATATTAATGAAGGAGAAACTCAACAACAACAACAACAGGAAGAGGAAGATGAATATGAGATTATTGGTATTGTTGATACAGATACTCCAGAAGATATTGTACAGAGAATGAAACAACAGAAAATAGATGAAGAAGTTCATTGGAGAGAATGGGATCAAGTATATTTTATATTTTTTCACTATATATGATAGATGGTCTATGAAGATGAATTAGCAACAACATATCGTGATGAATTAAATACAATAGTAAAAGAGACAAATATAAGGTTTTTGAATGAATTACTTACAATAAATAAAGTAAAAGCTGAGAAAGATAGAAAAGCAAGGAAAGAAGTATCAGATGCAAAACAAAGGAGTATTAGAGAAAGAGATAAGATTAAAAGACTGAAGAAAGATCATGATTTATTAAGTAAATCAGTTGATTTGTTATTTAGAAAGAATAAAGCACTAGAACAAGAAAATGTATAAATATTTATTATTTATATTATTATTATTATTATTATTATAGAAAACGAGAGAACAAATACAAAGAGCAGTTAGAGAAGAAAAAGAGAAAGTAAGACTTAAGATAATAGCTCAAGAAACAAGGAATGAAGTTGTTAAATATATGATTGATTATTTGATTAAGAAATCAGTAAGAGATTCAGAACATGCAAAGTTGAATAAAAGAGAAGAAGAGAAATGTAAGAAATTGAAAGAGGAATATGATAAAATGGAAACTGGTGAGATGAAGATTGAAGCTACATCACTTGCTTATTTCAGAAAGAAGAGAATTGAGAGAAGACAATATCAAAAAGCAATGTCAAAAGTGTTAGAGAAAGCTGATGAGTTTGAAAAATCATATAAAAAAGTATATATATATATATTTGTAAATATTTATTATTTTGTGTATAGAAATATTTGGATGGTTTATCATCTTATCAATTTGGAGGTGAAGGACTGATATTAGAAAGGAATAAAAGGTATAGCGAAATGCCAGGAATGTATAATATACTTTACTATCTCAATGTAATGACAAATGAGAAACTAAGAATGAATACTGATTTTATTTCTGTTCCAGATTTAGAAGTATTTACATAAATTTCATTATTTATTTTTTGTATATATATAGGAACCTGTTGCAATAAATTACCATATAAATGTGAAAAGTCAAACTGAATTTGATTTAGATTACAATATAGAAACACCGCCAAAAGAGATGGGAGATCCAGATATAGTAATGCCAGAGTGGTTAAGAAGAATATTACCTCCTGTAGATCAAGAATGGTCAAGTGATGTAAAGAAAGCCAGTGATGATGCATTAGTGAATTTACAAGTATTTTTAAAACAAGCATTGACATTGAAACAAATTGAATCATTACAAAAGAGAATGTTGAAATTTGCTTATCAAATTGTTGCACAGAATAATCAACAAGGTTTAGAAAAGTGTATGATTACAATATATGAAACTATCTTAAGTGCTGGTATTAAAATGAATATGGTTTGTTTAAGTCATCCATTTGTATTGCCTTATATTTCAGCAAGACATAATCCAACAGATTATAGTCAATTGTCATTGTATTATGCTGGCTTGTTTGAAGATTTGATCTTTTATAAAACGGCTATTAGATTGTCAAATGAGAAATTATATGGGTTTATTGCTGAAAAGAATGAACCAGATATTGAAGATGGAATATCATTAACTGTATTTCTTACATATTTATATATATATTATACATTTAAATAGTCTTTTCCAAAGATATACAGTATAACATACAACTGCTTAGAGTTTTGTATTGAAACAATTAGTAATGGTGAAATTGGTATATTGTTATATGATGTAATAGAAAATGATTAGTATTTTATTTCATTATAGATTATAATTTATAGTAAATTGATAAATACAAAACTGAGTTTAGGTTATCAAATAATCAAATTAGACAATCTATATCCAGAAAGAGAATATAATGTTTCATTCTATGGATTGAATAACAAAGAGAAATACAGTTTCAGTTTCGTTACTCCGATGAAGTTTGTACCAAATATTCATATCTTAATAGGTGATGATAGAGATATTAAGAATCATAAAAGATCTTTTAAGAATGTAAATTCATTGTATATTTCATTACCAATCAACACAAAGAAAGTTGTAAATGATTTGACAAACGGTTATGTATTACCAACAGCTTATGAATTAGCATGTACAAATAATAAAAGTATTCCTTGTAACTTTCATATCATTAAAATTGGATATGTAGCAATCATAAGAGCTGATATTTTATATGAATATTTCACAAACCATAACATTGTATATATATATTCTTATTATAATAATGAATAAATAGAAGATAAAGACTTTATCTGATGAATTAAAGAGATATGTAGCTCAATATCTTATAGATCCATCCATTCTATCAGTTATATTAGTAATGAGAACTTGTGAATCAAGATCCAATGATAAAGTATATGAATACAGTAATGGAACTGAATATCGAATATTATACAGAGCTTATAGTGATATTATTAGAGCATTTAATCTATGGAAATTAGCAAATAATCATAGACAATTGATTGTATTAAATACACCGAATATACCTGTTAATTTAAATGATTTTATACTAATGAAATTACGAACATCTTCTCAAGTTGCAAGTCAATTACCATATTACTGTAGAGTAGTTCCATATGATCCAGAGTATTACTTCTTTAAGAGAAAACTAATTGAAATGCAATATTCACTTCATTATTATAAATGTGGTGTAAAAATCAAAAATCATTATTATTTTGTTCGTTTTAGACATGTAAGTAATGGAATTTACATATTTTTATATCGTGCAATGGAATTGAATGTTTTAGCTCAATTATTACCATACGAATTATTAGTAGAGAAATTTGGATTTAATATAAACTGTCCAATTACAACATTAGCCAATATTTTATTACCATGTATAACAATACACAAAGGTAAAATCTTGTTATTAAAGAAAGAAGAAATGGATGAGTTAAATGATAAAGATAGAGAAGAATTCCATGAAGAGTTCAAAGATAAATTAAAGAAAAGAAACAAGTATGGAGATGATGAATCATTCCCAGGAATTACTCCATATGTATTAGAACATGAAGGTAAAAAAGACTTGGAAGAATTCAAAGAAAAGAAAAAACATAAACATCATCATCATAAGCATCACAAGGATAATCTAAGTACAGATAGAAGAAGTTCAATAAATAGAAAGAAACGTAAAGTATCTACACCATTAACACCTCAATTGAATAATATAAAAGAAGAAAATGATAGTGAAGATGAATATGGAAGTGATAATGGTAGTGGTGGAAGTGATTATGATAGTGATTCAAGTAGTTCATCATCATCATCTTCTTCTTCTTCTCTTGATAGTGAAGGTGAATATATAAGATTAAACTCATTACAGAATCAAAATACTTTTGCATTCTTACCTGAAGATGCATTTAATGCAATTCAAAATGAAGAATCTCCAACTCTTATTGATGAGAATGATTTGAATAATCTGAAGATTAGTAACAAGTATAAAGCAAGTTTATTCAAGCCATCATTGTTAGAAGATGAAAATAGGAATGAATTACCATATTTAATAAGACAGCAACTACCAAAAGATCGATTAAAATACTTTGAAAATTGTGTTGAAATTGAAAGAAAAGGACATGAAGCAAAATGTAAACAAACAAATTTATTAATGGATTTATTCAAAAGTGCTTTAAATATGTATAATAATGGTGAATATCGAGATTCAGTAAAACAATTTGAATATGCCAGAAAATGTGGTTATTTATCTAATAAGTTGTTTTTGAATTTAGCAAGAGCTCATAGTCATATTTGGCTAAGTGAATTTGATTATGATCATTTACATATATCATTAGAGTATTATATGAAATGTTTAGAGAATCCAGATTTCAATGAGAATATAGAAATAATCAAAGAAGTTATTGATATATATACAAGTTTAGGATATTATACTACTTCACTTGGTTATTT
Organism: Proteromonas lacertae; assembly: GCA_002245135.1. Taxonomy (NCBI): domain Eukaryota; class Bigyra; order Opalinata; family Proteromonadidae; genus Proteromonas; species Proteromonas lacertae. Next base: position 113,467 of record NGBS01000293.1, read on the forward strand.
AGGGAAGATAATAATATGTTATCCTACTTATAGTAATATAGCTTATATTAGTTTATATTGTGCGATGCTATTAGAAGAATTAGATTCAATAGATAACTCAATGATGTATTTAGAATATTGTTTGAATGAAACTCCACTTGGATTTGATAGAGTATTATTATTATTATTATTATTATTATTATTATAGTCTCACATACTATTACTCTTATGTCGTTTATATGAAAAGAAGAACAAGAATATAATTGATAAAGATGAAAGAATGAAATTGTTATATGAGAATGTAATAAAGAAAGAAGGTGTTAAAATGGAAGAAAATGAATTGAAAGAATGGTATGAAAATAGTGAAACTTGGATTGAAATAGGAGATATTTGTTATAAACAGAATTTATGTATGTATGCTTTATATGCTTATATAAATGGTATAAAGTATGAAGAAGAGAAAGATGTAGAGATAATGAAGAAAATTAGTATATTATATGGAAGATTATGTCGATTTGAACATGCTTTGTCAAGTATTCAACATGTGTTATTATTTAATGGTGATGATGTTGATAGTGTGAAAATGAAGGAGAATTTAGTAAAAGCTATTGAACAACAAAAGAAGAAAGAGTAATGTCATTTATAAATTATATTTAATCTTTTTGTATATCTTTTTTGAATGTAATTGTAATATTATAAATAACTTTATAATATGTATGAGTATAAACACAATAACACAATATCTATTCTTAAGTCATGTTCTTTTCTACTGTAAATACAACAGTAATTTTGGCTTGATAGTTTGAGATTCTTTTTAAAATGTCAAAAGCTATTGTTGGTATTAATTTAGGTGGATATAACATGAGTGTAGTTGAAGGGGTGTATTCAAATGGAATGAATTTCCATATTATCGAAAATGCATTATCTCAAAAATCAACAAGGTATTCTACTACATTTAAATATATAGAGCTGTTATTGAGTAGAAAGAAAATACTATACATGTTGGTTATAACATTTCAACACCAGTATTTGTTATTCTCTCTATTATTTAGGGAAGAAGAAGTAGAAATGTGTTCACATCTCCAAAAAGTATATTGGGATTAAACAAAGATGAATGTGTCGAAGATCTGAAGTATTTTCCTTCAATCCAAGTAGTTGGTGCAGCTGAACATCCTGATGTTGATATTCAAGAATTCCGATTGAATTTCTTAGGAAATGATAAATTTGTGAATAGTTTCCAGATTTATATTTCTTTTATAAAATTCTTGAATGAAATGATAAAGAATGTAGGAAATGAAGTGACTGAATATGTAATATCTGTATATATAATATATAATATAATAATAATAAATAGTATCCTCCCTATTATAATGAAAAACAATTATTGAGTTTAAAAGAATTATTAAAAATATTGAATATGAGTAAAACAACAAGATTAATTCCTGAATATATAGCAAGTGGATTATGTTATGGATATGAGAATAATGATCGATTAAAGAGTAATGGAGTAAGTGAAATAATCACAATAATTGATATGGGTTATATTTGTAGTAGTTGTAGTATATTGAAATATGAGAGTGATGAAATGAAATTGTGTTTAAACAAAAATGAAAAATTAGGAGGTCGAGATATAGATAAAGTATTGATCGAATATATATATGATAAAATGAAGATAGAATATGGTGATTTAAAAGATTTATATGAAGATTTCAGTTTATATAAAAAGATTGAGAAGAGTATAATAAACTGTAAAGAGAAGTTAAGTGCAGATGGAGCTGATGAGATAATGTTAAGTGTTGAATCGTTTTATGAAGATGAAGATTTTGAAACGACCTTAACTGTTGATGATTTAAATAAATTATTAAAAGCAAATGGATTTGATGAAAGATTAAAGAATTTAGTTTATGAAACAATAAAAGAAAGTGAATTAAATGAAGAAGAAGTAAAAAAGTTAGAAATCGTAATAATAGGTGGAAGTATGAGAATTCCTTTATTCAAAACCAAACTATTAGAATTATTAGAAGAGACAAATGGAAAAGATAAACTAATTCAGACCTTAAATATGGATGAGAATGATGCTTATGGATGTTGTTACTATAGTGGAATAAAAACTGAAAAATGGAAATATAAGATAGAAAACTTCGAAGAAAAGACTTTATTTGAATCAGATGAGAGAATTAGAGAAATAATAAAAGAAAGTTTAGAAAAAGATAAAGAAATGGAAGAAGAAGATAATAAAACGAAGAGAAACAGTAGTTATCGAAATGAACTGGAAGGAATAAAGTATATTTCATTTCATATATATAATATCAATAGGTTTCAATTACTTAAATTAGATAAAAACAAAGTTGATGGTAATATGTTAAAAAATTGTCTTGATGAAATAATAAGAATATTTAATGTAAAGAATAACACATTTGAAGATCTCTACAGAGATTTTGATAAGAATTATGGTGATTTTATCTTCAAACATTTAAATAAAAGACTATCAATATCAGCAGCTACAAAAGTTGAATCTGAGAAGAAATCCAATGATGAAATGAAGATGAATCAATCAATAATGAATAGGAGAAATAGGAATACTTTAAGATTTACAATTAGTAATCCGTTAATAGGAGAATTAATTTCATCAATGTATAATCAGAAACTAGTATTTAATTGAATAGTACATTATACAACGATAAGATGGATATGTTAAAGAAATCAATTCCAAATCTATCAAACAGATTTCGATTTGAATTAGATAATGTTGTAAGTGATTATACATATAAAAACAAGAAACCAACAGTTGAAGAAATAAATTATTTAAAATCAAGAATTGCAAAAGAATCATTGAAATTAGATAAAATCTCGCAGGTTTATGATAAACTGTATTAATATAGCTTATGTTTTTATTATTAGAACACTTTTATCCACATTTATTGCATTTGCAGATCAAAAAGAATATTTAACTCCACTTCAAAAGAAATTTGATGAATTAAATGAAGAAAATGATAGTAAGATTGATGATTATGAAAAACTCCAAAAAGATATTGAAGATGCTGAAATGAAGTATAGTCTTGAAGAACAGAATACTTTGATGTATAATATTCATAATTTCATTATATTCAATAGTAAGAGAATTACTGATTTACAGACTGATGGTAGATATAGAGAAATAATGACACAATCTTGTATTCTACCTTCAATTCTTAATAAATCACAAAATACACTATTACAGTGTATTACAAAATTGAATAATGGTTGTTCAGATGAGGAAAGAAGAGATGCAATTAATTACCTTCAATATACAATAGATAAATTAGAAATGAGAAAAAGAGCAAATGATATAAAGAATAAGTTAATTGTTTTTTTGTATTAGTTTTTAGAAATATTCTTTTATATAGAAATTCATTGTTAAATAAGATAAAGATAAAAAATCCTATAGAAAAAAATGAAATTGAAATTACAATTAATAGTTTAAGAAGTCTTACTCCTTACAATTTAAATGAAGGAGAATTGAATGATAAATATAATCATTATCAAGAGAAATATACTCTAATAATATCGAAATATGAATTTGAAAAGATATTGTATTTGATTTTATTATAATAATTAATAGGAATGAATTAAAAGTAAAAATTGAAAAATTGAAAGAATATGGAATTGATAGATCAAAATCGATCAAAAGTGCTGATGATTTCTCAAAAGAAATTGATAATAAATCAACAGTTGAAATACAGAAAGTGATTGATAAAATTAAAAAATTAAATAATAGATATAGTGTATATATATAATAGTATTATTATATAGAAACATGTAAGTATTTTGAAATTCAAATCTGATTTAGGCAAGAAAAGAACTACAGAAACATTTCCTTCTGATGAAAAAGTAAAAGTAGATGAATTCTGTGATAAAACTATCGAGCAAATAGTTGATGATTATGATAATGATGAAGATTTTAAAGAATTATATAACGAAGTAAAGAAAATAGCTAAAAAGTATGATCTAAAAAACTCAATTCCTAATACTCCAAATCCTGGTTCTTCTTCTGCAACTAAACACATTGATATACCTTCCCCACTCAGTCAAACAACTTCTGTTTCACCACTTCCAGAGTCTAATTAGATTTAATTAAATCTTATTATTATTATGATTTTATTATGTTTAATCTGTTACATCTTCCTTCTTCTACTGAGTGTGATTATATTCATTTTGTTTATTCGCTAAAGTATTTACTTCTCAATACAATGTTTTATCTTTTACTATTTACTTGTTTTTCTTCATCTTGCGGAATTACAAGGTTATCTTTTTTATTCTGAATTATCAGAAGATTAGGTTTTTTGTATTTTTTTAGTGGAATATCTTCAGTTTTAATCAACTTAAAAATAATCAACTATTAATTATCTCTTTATTCATAGCATTATTACTTTATTATTGTTTTCGTCAAAATAGAATATCAAGCCAAACATTATTCATAATTTCTCAATTGTTTTTTGAAGAACATAATGAGCAAATCATTCAGATTATTCTGTATAGATGATACTATATATGTAATAGTTGAAAAAATGAAAGACTTTTTAGGACTTCTTCCATCTACAGTTAGATATGCAACAGCCACAAGTAAACTAACTGATCCTTCATTGGCATTAGAAGAATGCTTAAATGAAATTAGTATTCATATACAAATGATATAATATTAGAGAAACAAGGTTTATACCATCCTACTTTGATATTAGGATCTACATCTTACAATATATTTCACCCAACTGGTTTATTTAGTAAATTACCAGCACCATTTTTTGCTTGTATTTTTTTTATAAATTTATTTAATTTTAGATCAAAAAAAGAGTTCAGATCCATTTGTATCACTTACTTACATCCAATTACCTCGTAAAATGTATTTAAAGCCATTCGTAATCGAAAGAAAACAAGCAATTCCTGATATTGGAAGTGTAACAAGTGTAGGATTAATACCAAACAAGAATAATGAATCTCATTTATTATTGTTTTATAATTTATATACTCAATCAATCAATGTATATATATATATATATATATATGTTTATTATAAAAATGAATAGAATTTCTTTAAAATTACCAATTTATATAAATATTCATCAATAATTTCATTTGTATTTTCCAACAGTGAATTTCATAGTTCAGTATGCACTTATCCAGATACATCAGGTTTTATATGTACAGGATCTAATAAATATAGTGCTTCATTCTATAATGCAATAAAATCGTGGTTAAATACAGCTAATAATATAGAAATGAGATATAATAAAAATGCAGATACAAACTTGTTTGAGTATATTTTATTATTATTATTATTATTATTTTATTTTAATAGAAATTATATTAAAAATGGTGAATCAGATTTTCTACCTCCCAAAATCACTACAATGTCAGAAGATAATAAACACATTTACAATATTCCAATAATAGTAAAAGAAATGAATTATTTACCTTATCGTAAATACAATTTAGAATGTATTGATTATAATGAACAATATATATTACATACATGTAATAGAAGAAGACATCCCGTAGGAATATTACCTATTCCAACTACTCAGCCTATCAAATTAATAAATAATAATAATAAGAATGGTAAAAAAGATAATAAACAAAGTAAAAGAATTCAGTTAAAAGTTGGCTCATATGCTATATTAGCTTTACCGAGATATCAAAATCCATTTCCCAAGAATTTATACTCCAAACCGCCATCTTATACAGTAGATACATCTAAAAGAGTAAAAATTACAAAGATAAAGAAATATAATATCAATAACAATAGTAATATTACTTATTGTGATGTTGATGTAATTGAAGATTTTCCATTGAGTAAAGAAGATGAATCAAAGATGGAATATTTAATTAAAGAGTTGTTATTGTTAGGTCTTGTATTTGAATATCCATTGGTTAGTTTACCGAAATCGTATGAAGGAAAATCATTTTCATTTGCCAATATGTTGACTGGAGTATCACTTTCGTCTAATTCATTGTTGAAAAGTGTTTTATCAACTCAAAATACACTTGAAAGAATGAATATGATATATAGAACCTTAAATAGAGGAATATTTCCTGAAAGATATTCATTTTAATTTTTTTAATTATTATTTTTAGATTTATTGTTTTCATTATTTCAAATTATAAAGAAATTCTATTATATTTTTTTATACTATTCATTAAATAACACAAAATTAATAACATAAAGGAATTATTAATCATTCTTTTTTAAGTATCTCTTCCAGTTAACACTAAAATTCCCATAAAAGCCAAAACACCATATTTTATCAACGGATAATCATTCAAAATAATAGTAACCATACCTCCATATGGTAAATAAGTAGTAACAACTCCAATTATATCATCTCTAGTTATTACATCTCTATTACCACCATATAATGGTTGATCAAAACCAGCATTATTATCACCTTTTGTTAAAAATTCTCTTACTTTAATATCTCTATTATATATATTACAATAATAATATTATACTTTCTTTCAAATGTATTTAATACTCTATGCACAATGGGAATGGATCTTTCAGAAGAATGATAGACAACTATATCACCAACAACAATTGTTCTGTTTACATTGTTGTTAAGTGCAAGTATATCACCACGAGCCATTGCTGGAAGCATACTTCCACTATTAAAGAGAAAAATAGGAATAAAAACCATACCTCAATACAACAACAATTGGACTGTCATTATTAAAAATCACAATGCATGATTTCCATATCATTAATGCAGAAAGAACAATCATTACCACACTTATTGTTTGATTTAAGAGCTATATCATAATAATAGCTTTATAAATACATTTCTCTTGTCCTTCCATAGATGAAGTATTTCTTTCTTTAATTCATTAAGAGTAGCGCCAATACTATCCATTTTTATTAATTTGGGTTTATGAAAAAAGTAATTTTTGGGAAACTTTTCGAACACCTAAAACATTTTTATTTTTTTAAAATGCAAAGTAATCCTTCCTCAATACTTTATGTTTATGGCATTCCTAAAAATGTAACAGATCAAGCAATATCTGACTTTTTCGACCCAATTCCTGGTTTCTTACGTTTAACTACAGTAGTATGTTCTGAAGAAAAGTATATAAACTAAATATATGCAATTAGCAATTGTGTTTATGCATATTTTGACTCTATTGAAAATGCTTCAATGGCTAGAAACTACATAGACGGTAATTCTATAAATCAAAGTGAAACTAAAATGTATATCCTCTAAATAATAAATTTATATTTATCTATTTTTTATATATAATAACTTCTTTAATTTGACTTACTCTCTACTTTCTCACCAACTCCAAATCCTATCCAACCAGAAGCTGATAAAGATTATTACATGCAAAATCATATCACAAATCCTTCTTCTAATTATAATAATAACACTATTAATAATAATAATACTTATCCATCTTCATCTTCTAATAGTAAATATTTTTTTATATAATTTATAATACTTAGACGATCCTCGTACAAATATCTCATCATCATCATCATCTTCATCTTATTATCCAAATATACCTCCTTCATCAACTTCACCACAAATTCCTCCACCTTCATCTTCCTATTATCCTAATCCAAATATTCCTCCGTCTAATACTCCACCAATTCAAAACACTCAAATGCCTGGCATGATTCAACCACCACCTTCATCATCTTCAACTTCAATTCCATCTCCTTTGTCACAACCTCCTCCACCTAATGCTTATTGTTATTCTGCACATCCAGCAATGATGCTTCCTCCTAATGCAAATAAAACTATATTTTTGAATAATATACCAAATGATGCTACAGTTAGAGAATTGGCTCATATATTTAGACCATATCCTGGATATGTACAAGTTAGAATAATTCCAAAAGAAAAAAATGGAAAGAAATTCAATTTGTGCTTTGTTGATTTTGATAATGAGTTTAATTCTACAAGAGCAAAGAATGCTTTGAATGGTTATTTGTTTGATGGAAAGAATAATATTCATATGGGAATAGAATATGCTAAAGGTGTAAATCCAAATAGAAAACAAACTTCAAATCGTAAATAACTTTTATTTTTTTATTTTGTTATATTACTTATTATTATTATTATTTCCTTTATTGTTATTTCTAGGATGTTTGCATTTCATAAAAATTAATGTGTGAAGAAATAAAAGAAAAATATTTTTCAAGCCTCAAGCTTGAAGTTTAAAATTTAAATCTCACTTTCCCTCCAAATGGATGAATTGGTTGAAATATTCAACGAAGTTCAAGTAAAAGAGAATTCTTTTGAGAAAAACCTCGCTAAACTCACAGAAATGAAGAATATAAAGAAGAAACAAAAACAATTCATCAAAAACTTCTTAGCAGTCATAGATCATATTCTAGTTCATTCCAAAAAGGGTGCATATATGGATAGAACATTAGAATTCATCAAATCTTTTGTTGAAAGTACAAAAGACAATTGTGAAGAAATTGTCGCTCCTTTACTTGTTGTATAACTCTAATAATCATTTATATACAATTTATATAGCATATACTAGAAAAAATCAACTGTTCAGATAAAACAATAAGATATCACTGTTGTGAGTTGATCACCATCATTTTAAATAACATAGGTGAAGAACCTGAACTACCGTATAAATATATATTATCTTTGTAATTCATAGTGATGAAGTTTGGGATGGTTTAACTGATAATCTCATCACCAGAGCAGATGACACAATTGTATCAGTAAGAGAGAAAGTATGTTATGCATTATCACGATTACAAATACCAGATGATGAAAATGATATAACAAGGAAGAAATTAATAGAGATTATGGAAAAGGATGACTCTCCAAGTGTTAGATTAGCAGCACTATCAAGTCTAGTAATAAATGATGTATATACTATAATATATATAATTTATTGATAATTAGTTGACAATTGAGAAAATTTTAGCCAGATGTAGAGATATCGATTCGTCAGTTAGAAATACAGCATATAAAATATTAAAATCGAAATGGGAGATCAATAGTTTACATATAAGTGAAAGAATTGGTATTGTATTGTTAGGATTGAAAGATGAGTATATCTATTGTTTTTATTGTTATAGGAATGAGAATGTCAGAGATTCAGTAATTTCATTAATTGTTGATAATTGGTTAAGTGATTGTGAATATAATATCTTATCTCTCTTAGACAAGTTAGATATTGACAATGACAGTTCCACTGCAGAAGTATTACTACCAGCATTATTTAAAGCAAGTGAAAGTAGTGATAATAATAATTTCAAGCAATGTGTGAAAATTACTATTGATTATAGTAAGTTAGATATATTACAAACAGTATATTGGAGATGTAGATGCATGTACTTAAAACAAAGCAATAAAATAGCTGAATTAGAGGAGATTATACCTGAAATGTTGACATTTATTGATTTGTGTAATAATAACAGTGATAATGGTGCTGTAATAACGGAATTATATAAAATGATACAATATTTAGACTTACATGATGAAGTAGGCAAGAGATCAGTAATTCAGTTATTAAAGAACAATCTAGAACATGTTGATAATGGTGATGATGTTTATCAGATAATGGAAGGGATGAAATATTTATTTAATAGTGACTTGGAGTTTGTGAGAGAGATAGTTCCATTAATATCAGATATTTTACATCCTATTATCCAGTCTGAAAATGGAGATCCTGAGGAAATAATGAAAGAAATTGAAATATTGAGAATGCAAGTTCAATCTAAGGAGGTATTAGATAGAATTTCAGAATTAACGAATAAATTGGCGACATTAACAGAAATACCAGTAGAAATATCAATACCTTCATTACTACAAGCACTTTATATATTATGCTCATTACTAGAAAATACGACAATATCAGTGCAAATACCTGAATTAAGCGGATTTTTAGACAATTTTGTATTAAAGAATATTGCTAATGATAATTCACATATCAGAGAAAAAGCAGTTAATGTTTTATCGCTTTATTGTTTGAAAGATCAAAGCTTGGCTCGAAGACAAATTGTCTTATTCTGTAATATACTAATCAATGAGGATGAAAATAAATATGTGAAAGAAATTGCATTGAAGATATTGTTTGATTTGAGTTTAGTTTATACTGGATATATTGACAGACACAGAATTAGTCAAAAATAGTAATTTTACAACAGAAGAAACAGTATATTTGTCTTATATTTTTGTTATTTAAATAGTTAATTGCATTCTTAGTTCAGTTTGTGAATTGTGATAATTCTATCCTTCGTACAATCTCCATAGAAGGTATTGGTAAATTGATATTATTCAATCGTTACATTAGTCCACAGATAATGGGAATATTAATCCTCTTATACTATAATCCTTCAGTATTAGATGAAGTAGATACACATCTGATATTAGATACAATATTCCAATTATTAAAGGAGAAGAACACTCAAGAATACTATGATATAATAGAAAATGCATTTACTTATTGTTTACACTCAATTACTGAAGCTCCTTCCGATAGTCCGATATATCAAATATCGTTGTATGAAATAGGTCAATTCTTCCTGTATTTATTTATTTGTTACATATATATATATTTATAATGTATATAGATGTATATTGAATGAAAATGTATCTGATTTAAATGTAAAGAAAGAAAAATTATCACAATCACAACAAGAATCACAATTAAAATTAACAGATGTTGAACTTACACCCAATAGTCAAGATGATAATGGATCAACCAATTATCATGAAAGAATAGCAATTGAAATATGTTGTACAATATTAGCAGGACCAAATAAACAACAAATTAAAGATCTCTGTAAGTTACTGGTGTTATTAAATATTCATAAAGAACATAAAGTGATTGTAAATCAAATAAATATATTGTGTAAGAAAATAAAAGAAGAATGTGGAAAAATTACTGGTGTATTGAAACTAATTAACCAAGTAGAAGATTCTATAAAAGATGTGGAAGAAATTGAGACTAATACAGATAAATTTGATGAATATATTGATAAACAAAGACAAGTATTACTTAATACTGATTAAATAAACTCTCTATTATACTTTATTTTAATTTGTTAAAAATATATTCGTTTTGTTTTTGGTTATTGAAAAATAATCGTTTTTGATTTTTTATAATTCTTTGATTTTGAATGGAAGCTTCAAAAATACCCACTTTCATTACAGGTGTTGATATGTATAGACAATGAAATATATTTTATTTAGAACTGAATATCATCCAGATGAACTAGGAGCAGATTTAGATGCCATCGTTGCAGGAGTTACAGAAGCATTTATTTTATCTTATAATATCTATTAGGCAACTCAAGCAACATTATTATTAAAGAAAAGGAAGGAAATGAGAGAAGTAACTGATGAACTCGAATTTATGAAAGAAGTATATGCTCAAAGAATGGAATCATGTAATGAAAGGTATAAAGAATATCAAAGAAAACTACACGACATGAATGAACAAGTTATGAAATTTGAACGTTTTGTGAATGAAAATGATTCAAAGAGACGTAAAGCTGAAGCTAAAATAAAAGTATATTTTTAAATACAGTATTCTATATTAATAATAGTCTGAGAAAAAATCAATAGATTTACTAGTTCAACAAATCCAACAAGAAACAGAAGCTTTAAAAGAAAAGAAACTAGAAAAAGAACAATTAGAAAATCAATTGAATAGACTTCGAAAATATAGAGATTTCTTATCTCAAACAGTAGAACAATCTAAAGAAGATTTTGAAGAAATTAATGATATATTAAATAGACACAAAACATTGGTTGATGCTCATAAAGATTTAGAAATAGATTGTGAGATAATAAAAGAAAAAGTAGATAATTTAAGACAACAAATGACATTAAAACGTGAATCAGCTCAAAATCAAATATTGACAAAAAATAATGATGTATATTTTATATTTAATATAATTTAGATTCATTTATTACAAAAGAATGTGGAAGATATTCGTGCATTTGAAAGTCAAATCGAATCTGAGATTGAGAACCGATTAACTCAGAATAAAGACACAACAATGATCTGTGGACAAGTTACTTTAGCAATTCGAAATTTATATACAAGAATGTTTCAATCTTACCGATTCAAACACAAGCCAGTTGAAGATAATAAGAGTCGTTCTACAATTGATGTATTAACCGATTATTTAGAAGAATTAAAGATAAGAATAATGGATTTACAAGAATTAGATGAGAAATATCCTCTTGTGAGAGATTTACATTCTCCTTCGAGTGATTCTCCAAGAAAGACGAGAAGCGCATCTTCTAGATCACAAGGTTCAGCAATATTGAATAGTAAAGGTAATAAAGCTAATAGTGAGTTTAATTCTCAATCTCAAATGAGTCAGCCAGATATGTCTGAAGAGAAATCATTTTACAGTTCAATTTCAAACAGATAAAAGAAAGAAACCGTATTAATAGCTATAATAATTTTAATAAAATATTTATTTATTTCAGATGTGTATATTTTGATTAGATTGAGAAAGATGTAATAAATGGGTAGAATAAGAAATTACATATATCAATAGCAGATAATGTAACTATTTCATCTTCATTGAGCATAATGAATGGATTTATATACCAATATAATCTTCAATATTGATATATAGAATGTTTTTCACACTTTAAGTTTTGGGTTATTCAAAATTTTGATAAAAATCGAATTTCGTTATTTTTGTTATATATTTACATAAAGATGATAATAAAAGTGAATAAAGAACATAAGAGAAGAGGGGTATATTTTATATTTATTTTTATGATAGATTATGTCGAAAATTGGTTGAAAGTGGTTTTGGTGATATAGAAGTGAAGATTGGAGATAATCGAATAATGTCAATCAAATCAATTTTAGTGAATGGAAATGAAACTGTAAAGAAACTGTTGTTAGATCGTGAGTTTGTTGGAGTTTTAGAGTTATATGAAGAAATCGAAGAAATTGGCTATTATGAGATGGAGAAATACTACAGTGGTGGTGAACTGATAATCAGTAAAGAGAGTGTGTGTGAAGTGTTGATGTTTTGTTTATGTTATTGTGAAAAAGAGATAATAAATGATTGTTATGAATTTATGAAGAATAATATAGATGATGAAGTATTAATGAAATTAATTCATATTTGTAATGTATTTGGTGGATGTTTGAGAGAGATAGAAGACTTGAAAAATATGGAAATAGAAAAGCGAGGATATAAATATTTATATAAGAATGAATATTTGTTGAGATTAGAAATGAATAATTTGATCGAGATATTAAATATGAAAGATGTGATAATAGTGAATGAGTTATGGTTATTAAATCGGTTATTGGAATGGTATAAATTCCAAAAGAATAAGAAATATGATAATAAAGAGATTACAAGATGATTTTAAACAATTGATAGAAGAAGATATCGATAGTGAAAAGATAAAAGAGAAAGAGATAGAAAAAGAGAATAAAGAAATGTTGAAAGAAATGAAAATAGAATTAAAGAAAAATGAATGTAAAAATCATATAGAATTATATTTAATAAAAGATGATAGAATTCAAAATGTAATAATCAACAATTACAATGAAGATAATAATGAAGAAGAAGACTTTAATGAAGAAGAAAGAAGAATATTGAATAAGATGAAAGAAGAAGAATTGAATGATGAAATAATGTGTATATTAGAAATGAATAATATAAAAATGATGGAAATAGTATTGATGATAATGAAATATAAAAATATGAAAATGGAAAGTATAAATACTAAAAATATATATAAATAGAATATATCTCAAATATCGAAAAAAGAAATATATTGGATAGATTATGTATAGAATATAATGAGAATAAAAGAAATCGAACAATGAAATGTTTATGTTTGTTTGTTGATGATAAAAAGAGTGTTTCAATAATAGAAGAAGTATGTGGAAAAGAAATTCCTTTTAAAATGTTGAATGAAGATTATTATTTAAACTCCAAATCCAAAGAATTATTAATGGAATATATAAAAGAGAATAAACTGAGTTTAAAAGAAGAAGAAGAAATGATTGTAATAATGAAAGATAAAGAATTATTGAGTGAATTAAAAACAAAAGAAATCACATCATTTTCATATCTTCATTCAGAATATTTCTTTATATTAGATGAAGAAATGTTAATAATTCCATCATTTGATGGAAATCGATGTGAATTTTCAATCAATCCTTCATTACCTGATGGTTTAATGATAGAAAAAGAGAGTGGAATAATTCATGGAAAAATGAATAAAGTAATCGAAAAGAGAGAATATGAAATAAGTTGTAAGAATATTGTAAATGAAAAGAAATTCAAAATATCATTAGAATTTCAGATTAAATTCACAGAATTAAACAAAAGTGATGAAATAGAAGTATCAAATAATGGAAAGTTAATAACAAATATAAATGAATATGGTTTTAATCATTGTTATTTAAATTTAAAAATGGAAAATGGAGTTTATCATATCAAATATAAATATTATCGAAATGGAAGTTATTATGATGGTATAATGTTAGGATTATCAAATAATAATACATATTCTGGTGGTGATATTTATTATCAATCAACAACATGTAGTTATTTTGCATGTAATGGTAAAAGTAGAGTTATTACTGAATATTGTCATATTGGAAGAATTGTTAATAAAAATCCAAATTTCAATAATTGTGGAGATGGTTCAATTTATGAAGTGATTATTGATATGAATAAAAGAGAATTTTGGATTAGTCATAATAATTCATCTCCTATTTTACTTGTTGAAGATTTACCTTCTCCATTATATTCATATGCTGAATTAGCATGGGAAAACACATCAATAGAATTGTTATCAGTTTCTAATCAATAAAGTTAGATAATATGAATTATTATAACATTTACATTCTCTATAATGTATTGCTGTTTATATTTCCTCAAAAACATAGAAAATATAAAAATAGCTTAAATTATTCTACTCTATTTATAAAAATGTATTATTTTCTTTATAATTGTGTTAATTAGTAGTCACATGACCAAGTTATACCATTTGCTGATATTTTTTCAAAAATATTATAAATTGATCAACATTATTTTATTTTAATATACTTCAAATATACTTCAACAACACACTAATAGTTTATTAGCATAATACTCACTTCACACTTTTCTTTACTATTTATTACAACTTGACATTATTTTAATATTAATAACTACAAACACAGTATTATTATCACTTACTTCGAATAACTTCATGAGTAAATTTGAATTTGAGTTGAGCTTGAACAAAAGGAATTCGAGCCTACTTGTATAATTAGTATTACAGTGTATTATTGTATTATCGTTTTTTTTCTGTTTTACTATTTTTATTAATATGGATTTATATACAGTAGATAGTGGAGGTATAACAAGAAATATAGGAAGAGATACTGGAACTAAAACTCATACTGCAGTTCTAAAGGAAGCTCGAACTAAAAGAGATTGGGTTTGGTTCTGCAGTGCTCTATGGAGAAGAAAAGATGATTATGAATATCAATATGATGTATAGAATTTATTTGATTTATTTATAGAATGCTCTACCAATAAATTTAGTTGATACTGTACTTCTTGAAGGTGGCAAACCAACAACATGGTATTTTACTGGTGCAGATGGTACAATATCAAAAAAAATAGGAGCAAATGTCAACATGATAAAAGTATTAAAATCATTCACAAACCAAGCTACAAGTTTTGGCAGTGAATTTGCTGCAGTGTTACGATACGACAATCATTTCGAAGTAATAGCAGTAGATCAATTAAGCCAATATAGAACAGGATTTCCATATGGAGGTGTTTGTCTTCAAACATTCATTCCACCAAAAGGAACATCCATTCCTTTACCAAGTGATTATGAAGTAGAATATAAATTAGATGTAGATAATTCACAGTTATGTGTAGTGAGTAAATTAGGAAATGTAATTGGATTAATGGATACAAAGAATGCTCAAGTAAAGAGAGAGAAAATTCGATGTTGTGAAGGTGATACAATTAAAACATTAGAAGAAAACACAAAAGATATTATAATGACAGTTGAAAAATCAAAAAATGTGAAAATTATCTCTTGCACTTTACAATTCGTTATTTCTGATGATAGAACAGCTTGGCTTGTAACTGCTGAAAATATAATAACAACTAGAACAAGACCAGGTGTATCTACAACAGCTAATTCAAATTCATCAAAATCAAAAACAAAAGATACAAGAACAAAGTTAGATAAAGTAAGAGATGAACAATATTCTTCCACATTACTTCCAGAGCAACCTGATTTATTACTATTAAACTCACGAGGTAAAGCGAAATTAAGAGAATTAGATGGATATCATGGACCTACACATATGTCTAATAGATTTGGTAAAGAAAAAGGAAGAAATTTTAGAGAAAGAACAATGTATTTGTCACCTTCTAATACTACTGCCAATAATAATATATATAGTGGTAGAAAGAGTAATACAAGTGGTGGAGGTTTATATAATGAAAGAATGACAAGGTCAATGACAACATTACCGTCAATTCGTCCAAATACATCAGATAGTGTAAATTTTGACACATCTCCTATTGAAACTAGCAGTAGTAAAAAGAATAGAAGAAGAGATCATCCTGAGCGTGCAATGACAGCTGCAGCAATAGGATCCAGTCAATTGAATGGTTGTAATGGAGATTTCTGCGAGATACCTATTGAAAGTTATACAAAGCATGAAAGTGGCATTTTGGGCGAATTAAGTAGTGAATACAATCGAGATAATAATGGAAATAATATGTATAAGATTAATTATAAATGGATTATTCAAGCAAGAGAAGAAAAAGAATTAATAAAGAATATGATTCATCGTTTAGAGAATAATGAAGATGGTGATTATTGTAGTTATGATATATTTGGTAAGAGCAATTTAGATTTAGATAGAGTATATCCAGCTCAATATTACAAAGATGTTGAAGTATGCGAAAATTGTTATAAATTGTACTCTAAAATACAAGAAGAACGTGATAAATGTATTGAGAAATATCAAAAGATAACTCCAGAAGAGAAGAGAGAATTACAATTAGCCGAATCTTATAAAGAGTTACAAACTGCTAAATTAGACTTGACAAAGAATGATATATTTGAATTTAGAAGGTTTACTCATCCACCTCAAGCTGTAAGTATGACATCCACTGCTTTATTGATATTATTAACTGGTAATACATATAATTGGAATGAAATTAGGAAATTAATTTCTAATAGTGATAGATTATTATCTATTATATTACTATTTGATCCTGATACAGTTGAAGCTAAAAGAATGTATGATTTAAAACCATATTTATTAAATCCATTATTCAGTATATAATATATTATTTAATTGAATAGAACCTGAAATAGTCCAATCAGCTGCAAGAAGTGCTGGTAAATTCTGTAAATTTGTAATTGATAATTCACGTTATATATCAATGAGATTAGGTATTTACCATGAAGTATTTCCACCAGAAAGTAATGAAGAAAATGATGAATTTGGTAATAATAATAATTATAATAATAATACAAGGGGAAATACAACTACATTATCATCACCAGGTTATACTGAATTACCACCCATTGATACTTGTAATGATTCATACAGAAACACAAACAATATGTCATTTGCTGACAAAGTAAAAATGAAGAGAAAAGAGAATCCTGTTATTCCACCACCAGCTGATCCAGAAGTTGTGAAAAGTATATTTTATTATTTATTATTCATTATTATTATTATTATTAATAGAAGCAAGACAAAGAGAATTATCTCCAAAAGGTATTGCATTTGGTACAACAACTGACTTACTTCCTGAAGATCAAGAGAAGTTTGTTTCACCAGTTGATACTCCTTCTTTGCCTAAACGTAGAACATCCTCAATGGCTGAATATAAACACTCACAAATGTTAAAATCAGAAGGATCTAGAAGAACAAGTAATTCACCAATACCCAAAACAAAGAAACCTCAACAGAAAGGTGAATCAAAGAAAGATCGATTAGCAAGATTAGCTAATCCACCTGGTACTTCTTATATCAATAAAGATGGTGTAAAAACAACAAAAATTACAGAAGAAACTAGTAAATTTATATGTGAAGATGGTATTACTACAATTCCTTATCAAGTAATTGGTGAAGCTGATGAAAATCTTTCTGTTCCTAGTTTAATAGTTATAAATGACTTTTTTGATACATTTGAAAGAAATCAAATTATATTGAGTCAATTAACACAACTATTTTATGGATGTCAAATATTGTTATTTAATTATCCAGGTCAAGCTGAAACTCGAATTGCTCCTGTAAATAATAATAATAATAATAACCAATCATCTTCATCCTCTTCTACTTCATCACAATTACCAAAGATCAATAATAAATTCGTGTCAAACATCTTAAATCAATTATTACATTATTTAAATCAAACTTGTGAGTTTATAACTGATCGTAGACCATTTATGGTTTGTGGAGTTGGAAATGGTGCAAATATTGGATCATTATTCATTTCCACTTACTGTGAAGAAGATGATAGTTATAAAGATACACTTCGATCATTTATTATAATCAATGGATTTAGTTATTTAGACCCACAGTTAACAGCCATTTTACATTCTTCTATCAATGTATTCTCATGTTTCCCTGCTAATCGTCATGATTTGCCTATTAGTTACTTTAGTAGATTTATATTCTCTGAAGACTATTTAAAAAGAGTGAATGCTTCATTAGCTTTACAACTTTACACTGCAGTTACTAATCCAATTACAAATAATGGTAGAGTTCAGATATGTGATGGAACTTTAAATCATATTGATTTAAGACCATTATTACCATCTATACAATGTCCAATTATTGTAATACAATCTACAGATGATGCATTGATTAATCCAAGTCATGTTGATAATTTCATAGAAGGAAGATCAGTTCATCATGTTTGGTCACATGAAGCAACAGATAAAAACGTTATTAATCCTTCCAATCATCGTAAATTGACTGTTTATCAACACACTCCTAATACAGCTTATGTAGTATGGTTAAAAGCTGGTCATGAAGTAATGCAAGAATGTAAAGATCAAGTATTACAAGTATTTGAACATTTATATGATGAAGCTGAAGATGCTGTAGATGAAGATGAATTACCTCCAGTTACTGAAGAAGGAGATGAGAAATTCAATGATACAATGGAAGAACAAAAAGAAAAGAATAATGAAGAAGCTCAAAGAATAAAGGATGAAATTAGAAGAGAAAATCCACCATTAACATCTGATGATGTATTTCAAATGAGTCAAAGAAATAAGAAAACTAAAGAATTGAGAGAATTAGATGAACATTTGAGGAAAATACAAGAAACTCAAGCTCAAAGAAGAAAGAAATGGGAAAAAGAAGATAAGAAAGTATTAGAAGATTTAAATAAACAATTAAAAATTGCTAAAAACAATGTAGAAAATGAGATAGAAGTAGAAGAGAATAAGTTAAGAATATTACAATTAGAAGCAAGAATAGCTGAAGAAAGATCCAAGAAAGCTCAACGTGAAAGTGAAGCAGCAAGAGATAGTGCTGAATTAGCAGTTTCAGCATTAAGAGCGATATTGAATAACTCTAAGATGGAAGAAGTTCAACCTTTAGCTGATGCTCAAAAATTTGAAGCTCAACATAAAGAACAAATCCCATCCTCTGCATTACCAACAGCTTATTTAGCTAATGCAGAACAGAAATTAGAAAATGATCGAATTCCTTCAATAACTCAAGAACATTATGACAATGTAGTAAACAATTTAGAAAATGATGAACAAAAGAAGAATTATATAGATAGAAAGACTCGAAATGCGATAACATTACAGAGATGGGCGAGAGGTTGTTTATGTCGAAAACGAATTAATCGAAATAAACGAAATGAAGAATTATTAAAGAAACAAAATGAATCAATAATAAAGATTCAAGCAATGAGTCGAGGTTATTTAGCTCGTAATAGAACAAAGATATTAGCAAAGAATGAAGAATATGAAAGAGTAAAGAATGAAGCCGTTTTAATAATAGAAAGAGTGATTCGTGGATTCTTAGGTCGAAGAAGAGCGAAGAAATATAAACAAGCTAAAGCAGCTCTTTTAATCGAAAGATTCTATAGAGGTCATTTAGGTCGATTGAGAGTAAAAGAAATCCGTAGAAAGAAAGCCATGTTAGAAAATGAGAATTATTGTGCAACTAAAATCCAAACACAATTCCGAACTTATTCTGCTGAAAAGAACTATCGTGAGATGAAAACATTAAAAGTAGCTGCAATAACAATCGAAAGAGTATATCGAGGTCATCGTGGTAGATTACGAGCAACTCGAATAAGAAAATGGCAATCAGCTGCTCCTGGACCTGAAAGATTAAAATTAGGATTACAAATGATTGAAGAAACGAAAGAAGCTTTTGAAAGACAACGACAAGAGATAGATGCATTACATCGAGCTCAAGAAAAAGCTGAATTAAAAGTGAGTGAAATTCATTCAAATTTGAAAGAAAGTGAAGCTGAATTAGTTGAATTAGAAAGTGAATTAAAAGATATAGATAAATTAGAAAATGAAGTTGAAGAAATCAGTCATGAACAAGTATTATTAAAGAAGAAAGTTCAACAAAGTGGAGGAACAGTAAAAAGTGGTAAAAACAAATTATCTCCTGAAGATCAAGCCAAAGAACATGATTTAGCTGTTGCTTTAGATTTCAAGAAAGCAGAAAGAGATCGAAAGAAGAAAGCATTAGAAGCAGAATTTGCTGGAATATTCTCTGAGATTGGTAAAAAGAAAGAATATTTAGAGACATTTGAAGCAAAGATAGCTGATATGGAATCTAATCGTCAAAGAAAAGAAAGAGAATTTAAGAGATTACAACGAAATCTAATGGAATTATTAGCTGAACAGAAACGAGAATTAGATAATATTCGTGAGAAAGGAATAGAATTAGAAGTAGCTACAGCTCAATCTGCAGCTGCAGCTTCTGCAACAGCAACTAAAGCCAAAGAACATGAAAAGAAGACAGAAGCAATATTTAATAATACTGAAGAATTAATGAAATTCCAATTTATGTCAATGGGTTTAACCTATTTCAGTGCGATGAATATGTTACAAGGATTGAGAGATATAAACTCTGATACAACTTCCAGTGCAATATCAGCAAGTGCCGAAACAGCCGTAGCTGCTGCTGCCGCTGCTGCAGCAGCTAATATTCCAACCATGAAGAAATTAGATTTAGGAGCTGATGAATTATTAAGTGCTGTAGAAGAAAAAGAGAAATTGAAAGCGATGGAAAGAAAGAAACAATTAGAAGAAGAAAAGAATCATCAAGAGGAACCATTCCCAGTTGATATAAATGTTTGGACAGTTGATGATGTATCTCGATGGTTAAAAACATTGAGTTTAGGTCAATATATAAAAGCATTCCGAGAAGCTTGTGTAGATGGTGAATTTTTAATGGAACTAACTCCTGATGATTTGAAAGATGTATTAGGTGTAGAACATGCATTACATATAAAGAAGATCTTATTTGCTAGAGAAAAACTTCGAAATT
The DNA here is from genome assembly GCA_002245135.1 of Proteromonas lacertae. NCBI lineage: Eukaryota > Bigyra > Opalinata > Proteromonadidae > Proteromonas > Proteromonas lacertae. The sequence goes on from NGBS01000293.1 coordinate 134,956, forward strand.
TAGTAGTATCCGATCGTCGATTAGATTCAATGAAATCTTCAATTACTGGTCATCTTTCAATGTTAAATGATACTTATCAAGCAAACAGTCAACATTCAAGTCGAAATATCTCTTCAAATCCTTCATTCCGTCAAACTTCTACTGATAATAATAATAGTCGACCAATGAATCCTACTCCTCCTGTTTCTGGTGTTGATAATGAAGAAGATTTAAATGAAGAAAATGTGAATGAAAATACTCATTTATTAGATTCAAATGTGATAGGTGAGAATAGTAATTTAATTGATACACATGATATAGGCAATAATAATAATGAAATAGATTCAAATGAATTGAATGAAGAAGATAAAGAATCATATGATCGAGATCAAGTATTTAATTTCTGTATTCATGGAAGAGTAAAGAAAGTAGAAGAAGCATTAGATTATGGATTTGATATAAACACAGTTGATGTAAATGGAAATACGTTATTAATAATCGCTTGTCAAGAAGTATTAAAACCAATGGTAGTATTTTTATTAAATCGAAAATGTGACATAGATTTTAAAAATCGTCAAGGTAATACTGCTCTTCATTTTGCGATGAGAAATGATCCAACAGGAACATTAGGTGAAATGTTAATGAATGCAGGTGCAAGTGATATGATTGAGAATAATTATGGTTTAACTCCTTATGATGGAATAGAACCTGAGAAATAAATAAATAAATAATAATAATAGAAATGTTAATTTTATTTATGTGAATATATTAATATATAAATTGTTGTTGTTTAGATTTTAAAGTGAGAATCAAGCCTAGAATATAATATTTCACGCTATTTTTGAATTTTCTTTGTTTTTGAGTAAATATAAACATAAATATATTATAGAGAATGTAAATGTTATAATAATTCATATTATCTAACTTTATTGATTAGAAACTGACAATAATTCTATTGAGGTGTTTTCCCATACTAATTCAGCATATGAATATAATGGAGAAGGTAAATCTTTAACAAGTAAAATAGGAGATGAATTATTATGACTAATCCAAAATTTTCTTTTATTCATATCAATAATCACTTCATAAATTGAACCATTTCCATGATTGTTGAAATTTGGATTTGAATTAACAACTCTTCCAATATGACAATATTCAGTAATATCTATACTTTCACCACCATAAGCACGATAATTACATGTTGTTGATTGATAATAAATATCATAACCAGAATATGTATTATTAGTTGATAATCCTAACATCATTTCATCATAATAACTTCCATTTTGATGAAATTTATATTTGATATGATAAATTCCATTTTCCATTTTCAAATTTAAATAACAATGATTAAAACCATATTCATTTATATTTGTTATTAATTTTCCATTATCTGATACTTCTATTCCATCACTTTTGTTTAATTCTGTGAATTTTACATCAATAAATTCTAATGATATTTTGAATTTCTTTTCATTTACAATATTCTTACATATTATTTCATATTCTCTCTTTTCGATTACTCTATTCATTTTTCCATGAATTATTCCACTCTCTTTATCTATCATTAAACCATCAGGTAATGAAGGATTGATTGAAAATTCACATCGATTTCCATCAAATAAAGGAATTATTGACATTTCTTCATCTAATATAAATGAATATTCTGATTGAGAATATGAAAATGATGTGATTTCTTTTGTTTTTAATTCACTCAATAATTCTTTATCTTTCATTATTTCTATCATTTCTTCTTCTTCTTCGAAACTCAGTTTATTCTCTTTTATATATTCTATTAATATTTCTTTAGATTTGGAGTTTAGATAATTATCTTCATTCAATATTCTAAAAAGAATCTCTTTTCCACATACTTCTTCTATTATTGAAATATTCTTTTTATCATCAACGAATAAACATAAACATTTCATTGTTCGATTTCTTTTATTCTCATTATATTCTATACATAATCTATCAACATAGTTCTCTTTTCGATATTTGAGATATATTCTATTTATATATATTTTTAGTATTTATACTTTCCATTTTCATATTTTTATATTTCATTATCATCAATACTATTTCCATCATTTTTATATTATTCATTTCTAATATACATCAGTATTTCATCATTCAATTCTTCTTCTTTCATCTTATCCAATATTCCTCTTTCTTCTTCATTAAATACTTCTTCTTCATTATTATCTTCATTGTAATTGTTCATTATTACATTTTGAATTCTATCATCTTTTATTAAATATAATTCTATATGATTTTTACATTCATTTTTCTTTAATTCTATTTTCATTTCTTTCAACATTTCTTTATTCTTCTTTTATTTTCCTCATTTTCTATCAATTGTTTAAAATCATCTTGTATTTCTTTATTATCATATTTCTTATTCTTTTGGAATTTATACCATTCTAATAACCGATTTAATAACCATAACTCATTCACTATTATCACATCTCTCATATTTAATATCTCGATCAAATTATTCATTTCTAATCTCAACAAATATTCATTCTTATATAAATATTTATATCCTCGCTTTTCTATTTCCATATTTTTCAAGTCTTCTATCTCTCTCAAACATCCACCAAATACATTACAGATATGAATTAATTTCATTAATACTTCATCATCTATATTATTCTTCACAAATTCATAACAATCATTTATTATCTCTTTTTCACAATAACATAAACAAAACATCAACACTTCACACACACTCTCTTTACACATTATCAGTTCACCACCACTGTAGTATTTCTCCATCTCATAATAGCCAATTTCTTCGATTTCTTCATATAACTCCAAAACTCCTAACAAACTCACGATCTAACAACAGTTTCTTTACTGAATTTCATTTCCATTCACTAAAATTGATTTGATTGACATTATTCGATTATCTCCAATCTTCACTTCTATATCACCAAAACCACTTTCGAACCAATTTTCGACATAATCTATCATAAAAATAAATACAAAATATACCCCTCTTCTCTTATTTCTTTATTCACTTTTATTATCATCTTTATGTAAATATATAACAAAAATAACGAAATTCAATTTTTATCAAAATTTTGAATAACCCAAAACTTAAAATGTGATTTAATTGTTGATATATGAATGTAAATACAATAATGTTATTATATTCCGTTTTAATGATGTTAATACGAGTATTTTGAAGTTAAAATATTATGTAAGTACAATGATAGTGTTAATTTTGCTTAGCATGTGATTAATAATATGATAGATGTGTTTGAAAGTGAAATTTTATCTAATAGCTCTAAGAGAAGTGTTTGTAAGTATAATGAAAGTAATTGGAGATAGTTTAGGTGAGTCGAATATATAATTATTTCTTGTAGTTGTTGTATGATGAAAATCAGTACTTTTCAACAACTGTGTTATATAATTATAAAATATATATCCAAAAACAATAAACAATAAGTAAATAAATAAAATAAATTTATAAACAATTTATTATAAATACTATTAAAAATCTCAATCTCTATGTTTTATATAAATATATTAAAATATTAAGAGTTTGGCAATGTTCGAGATTTTGGTTTTGTACTCATCGCTACTACACTTTCCCATTTCTCAGTTGTATTTCCTGTTGCATAAGTTGTTAATACTCGTTTAAATTCATCAGTATTTAATGGTTTTGTTACTACTTCATTTACACCATCTATATAACATTATATTATAATATCAATATTATATACGTTTAACAAATGTTCGTTTATCTTCTTCTAATGCATTTGCTGTTAAACCAATTATTGGTCTTTGATAACCCATCTTTCGCATTTCTCGAGTTGATTCATAACCATCCATTACAGGCATTTCTTTATCCATAAAGATTATATCATATTCATGACCACTCTTTATTAAATCTACAGCTTCTTTACCATTTTCGGCAAAACTATATTCTTCTATACCTTGACGTTTAAATAAAAATCCCATCAGTTTTCGAGTTGAAGCTAAATCTTCTACTAACAAAATTGTTACATTATGGAAATCAACTGGTTGACTTGTTTGAACTACTTCATCTACGATTGTACAAGTACTTGGATCTACTACAGATTGATCTTCAGGTATTGGTAATAAAATATAAAATTCACTTCCTCGACCTGGAACTGAGTTTATTCCAATTGTACCTTTATGCATTTCAATAAATTTCTTACATCGAGATAAACTTAAACCAGCACCACGATCTCCATTTAATTCAGTTGGACGAATATGATGAAATTCTTTAAATATTAATTGTTGATCTTGTGATTTTATACCTGGACCAGTATCTATTACTGATATCTTTACATAAGAAGTTTCCATTGGTATTGTGGAGGCTTTATCTGTTTGTAAATTATTATTATTATTATTATTTTGTAATTGTTGGATTTGCTGTTGTTTAGGGGTTTGTGGAATGATTTGTCTTTGTTGTTGTTGTTGTTGAGGTGAAGTTGACTGATTTTGTGATTGATTAATTGAACTTCCTTCAAATGGAGTTACTCTTATAATAACAGTGCTATTTGTAGGAGAGAATTTTATTGCGTTTGAGATAATACACATTAATGTATCTCCTATCATATTTGTATCACCAACTATAGTAGATGGTAAGGATTTATGTTCATATTCAAATTTGATTACGATTTGTCTCTCTCGAGCATAATCTCGAATTTCTCCTAACACTTCACCTATCAGTTTGAATAAGTCTAAATATTTCAAATCCATTTGTATTCTTCCTTCTTCTATATTTGCCATTGAATTGACACTGTTTAAGATTTGAGTCATCATTTGAACACTCTTTTTAATGATTTCTAATGTGTCTGATATCTCTTTAGATCGAGAAATGAAGTTGGAAGATAATTCTTCAATACCAAGATAAACATTAGACAAAGGAATACGAATCTAATAATAATAATAATTACAAGGTAAAAATATATACTTCATGAAATATATATCTAATAAACTGCTGTTTTGCCAAATTTGCTTCAATTGCTTTTCTCTTTTCCATTAATAATTGATTATGATTTAAAAACTCTTGTCTTGTGAACTTCTCAGCTAAATAATTACCGGAACAGATTATTGCTGTTGCTAGTACACACATTACTGCTATTACGGCACATTTGTATATATTTGTATAAGATGTAAATACAAATAACAAAATAACAAATTCACAAGTTAATGCTGAAACCATATAAACTGAGTATTTGAAAGGAATTCTCAGAATGGAATATACTGCCACATCTATTGCTAATATTGTTAATATTATTCTATTACATATATATATATATTATTAGATAAGAAATACATATCATGAGAAGCATTCTCAGGTAAACCAAATAGTTGACCTCCAAATGAATCAGTAAACTATATTTTATATACATAAAACAGTTTATTATACAAATGTTATTAACATGGAACCTACAAATGTCACTAATACTATAAAAGTGTATTGTTGTATTGCATCTTTGAATATATTCAGATAAAATAGTAGAAAACAAATAACAAACAATAATAACACCAAAAATTGAGCTGCTATTCGAGTTATTGTATATGAAGGATATTCTGTAACAGCTCTATAAACAAAAATAAAATTAGAAAGTAAATAAATACGATAGTAAATCCATTGGAATTATTATACATTCGGTAAAAACACAACCAAGTAAGGTTCCAAGTCGAAATAATCTAGACCTTCTTGCTTCAATCTTCTGGTATAATCGTTCCACATCTGGATCAGTAAAATTTAAAGACCATCTCTCAATGGCTATCTCCATTTTGATAAATTAAAATGAAACGAAAATAGAGTTTGGCTTGAGTTACATAGCTTGGCTTGTAAATCTATTTTGAAATTATCTAATAAACAACCCAAAAACAGAAGATAAGATGTAATTTAACGATTATTTCCACATTTTTCCTTCATATAATACAATGCTTTTATTGCAACACAATAATCATATACTCTTATTGGATTTTGGTTTAATAAAGTTAAATACTGTTGTGTTGAAAATTTATTGAATTTCCCTACAACATCCCTATTCATATACAATAATATTCAAATATACATGTAATATTGTAATAAAGTCTTTATTAATCCAATGATTTCATTCATATAATCAACACATTTCATGAATACTTCATAATTCTGATTCGTTGGATTTTGATTAGGAAGTGAATTTATTGTATTATATAATTCTGGAATTTTCTTTTTCATTCCTAAGTCTGTAATACAATTTAAAATCAATTGAATATTATGAATATCTGCTTTAATCAATGGAAGTGAAGAAATATAATAATTGTATTGTGGTGACTATAATAGAAATAAAAATCAAAAATATACATTGGGAATAAGAAAAACAACTTGAGACTGTAATTGATTAGGATTAATTGGAAGTTGATTATTTAAACCATTATTTGGAGGTTGATTAACATTAGTTCCACTTTGAAGAGAGTTATAAGTAACTGGCGGAGTAATTTTTGGTTGTTGATGATTATTTAAACCATTTTCATCAACTTGTGTTGGAGGTGTTAAAACTGGTTTATTATCATCACTATTTTCTGCTTCAATTGGTAAATTTTCATCTTCATTCATTAATGGTGTTGAATCTATTTCTATTGACATAAGACATTCTTTTGATTTAATAAAAGTTTCACCATCACCTGTTTCGATCTTGTATTTATTATCTTTCAATATTTCGATTATTTTCCCTTCTTTATCTTCATCAAGCATTGTTACACTTTCATTCACTACAAACTTTTTATTACATAACTCTTTCATATAGATTAATTTATCTAAATTGTAAATATTCTCATCTAAATCTTCAATTCTCAAGTATTTTTGAAGTAAAGTATATGAAGAAGGTTTTAATTCTGTTATTTCTTTTCTATTCGAAATAGATATATTATAGATTATACACTACAGTTTCAATGTCTTTTTTTAATAATTCATTAAACACTTTTTCTTTTGTTTCATCATTTTTATATTTCTTGATTAATTCTAATTTTCTTTTGTAATTATTGCCTAAAGATTGAATAAAACTGATATCTTCAACTCCATTATTTATAATAATATTTGGAGGTGTATTATTTAGATAATCAACTGAAGTTGGTAATAGAATATGAGATTTTATACCATTATTTGGAAGTTCCTTTTCACTATAAAAAAACTAAATTCATACACTTTCATCATATTTATTTATTAATCTGCAATATTGTTTATAGAATTCTTTGACCATTCTTACACCATCACAAGGACTATAATCTAAAGAAATTCGAATTGTCTTTAACTGAAAGATAGCATGACTTACTGCTTCTTTATCACTTTCTTCTATCTCTTCATCACTTAGTTTTGCAAATATATTACTACACAATAGAAAGAAATATAATTTACAGTAGGTCATCTAAATCTTTCTTGTATTTTTCCACCTCATTTTTACTCATTATAACAAATTACAAATTTATATATTTTTATTGAAGTAAATTAGATGAGATAATAAAGAAAATATAAAATGCTCGACTAAAGGTAATCAAGCCTACATCATATTTTTCATATAAAAACATAAGATAAGGAATAATAATCCACAAAATTATTTAATAATGTGAAAAAGCTTAACAATAAACTTATAACACATATAATAATATAATAAACAGAAATTATTAAAAATTAACAATTATTGAGGTGCAGTTTGAGGAGCAGATGGATCATTTCCAAAGAAAAACTTAAATAATTGTTGATAATCTGCTGAACACCACTCTAAACAAGTTTGGTCATTACTACTCAATTTGGATGGAATTCTTTTAAAACATCTTTCAAAACATTTTGATGATATTGACTATTAGATAGAAGAATAGAAAAATACATTTATGGCATGTGCTTTTGCTCTATCATATGTTGCTTTCTCCTAATCATAAAAATAGTAATGCAAAATACTAACTGTTTGTTGTATTCTTCACTTGGATCAGAGTAAGACATGAAAAATGAAAAAATGGGGTATGAAAATATTTCTTATTAACCTATTTAATTATTTTGAGAATTCTTAATTCTATCACTGATAGATACTTTATATAAGCATAAATAAATGTCTGATATACGAATCAAGTAAATTTCATGGAATTAAAGAAAGAATCACAAAAAAAATTATAAAAAAATGTTCTATTATTATTGTGCTTTATTTTGATGTTCTAATACTACTTGCATAACTTCAGAATATGCAGCTGCACAGTCTTTTATGCAATCTTCTTCTCTTTGTTGAAGTTTTTCAACTGGTTTCTTCACACATCTTTTAAAACAGTTAGTTGTTGCACTCTATTATAAATATACCACTTGTATCAATACATTACTCATTTCATTGGCGAAAACATTTGAAAAAACTTGGAGAAACTATGAAAGAGAGTATAGACAAAATACATACAGTATCATTGGATTGCATTCCTGAATTCATCTTAAAAATGAAAAATGATAAATAATTTTGATAAACCTATTTTAATATTTTCAATAACCAAAATAATTAAAAAACATTTTTAAACTACTTAAGACTCATTAACTGTTTTTGCAGCCATTAATTTCATCAATCCATTATTCAACTTCTCCACTTTAGCATTTAATTTCTCACACTTCTTTTTCAACATCTCATTCTCTTGTGTTAAATTAGTAACATCCATAGTCTGGTTATTCATTTCAGCAGTCAAAGTTTCCACCTTTTCTTTTGCAGTTTTCAACCTCTCCTCCAATATATCATACTTAGTTTTATAAAATTCAGCTAATTTCTTCCCTCTCTCATCATCACTAGTAGAAAGCACTTCTAACGATTGTTTTAACCTATCTAAATACGACTCATCAGACACAATCAAAGCATCACTACCAACACTTCCTCCTGATGCTAATTCTAATTCAAGCTTTGACTTGTCTTGAATTAATTGATCTCTTTCTTCTAGTAACTTCTGATACTCTTTATATTTCAACTCATAGTTAATATAACAGAGTAATTTCTTATTTTCTATATTTATTCTCAATACTTCACCTTTTAATCGATTTATTATATTTTTTTCTTCTTTATTATCTTCTTCTTCTCCTTCTTTATTTTCTTCATTATTATTTAAATATTTATCAATATTAATACTATCAATAATAAAAGAACTTGTAGTATTCAAATCAATCAATCTTTCCTTCAATCTCGTTTCTTCATAAACCAAAATATTTGTAGATTCATCTAACAAACTAAAAAATCGATTCAAAAAGTCAATCTGTTGTTTTCCTTTGTTTCTTTCAGCTAAAGAAGAATCTAAAACTGAAGCAATTTTATTTTTTTCATCAATTAACTGTTTTATTTTTATTATTTCTTCTTCACTATTATTATTATTATTATTATCTGAAAGTGAAGATAATAGCTCATTTCTTCTACTATACAATTCATCATGTTGGTTAGAAGCAGTTGTTAATTCATTTACGATATTATTTATACTTTGTAACATCTCCTTCAATTTCTCAATTTCGTCTTTTAATTTCATTATTTCAGTGTTTTTGTTATCTATTTCTCTATTCATATTTTCAATCATTTTATTTGGATCACCTCCTTCTTTTATTGCTTTTAAGTTTTTGATTTCTTCCTCTAAATCCTTTATTACATTTTGTGCACTTTCTGGATCTTTTATATTCAACGAATTTAAATATTTTTGTTTTTCATTTTCAAAGTCTTCCATTTGTCTTTTCAAGTCTTTTATATTCTGTTTTAATTCTTCTATTTCTTCTAATAATTTATCATGATTTTTTATATTAGTCATTATATTATTTAATTGGTTATTTATTTCTGGATATTTACTCACTATTTCATCTGAAGATAATAACTCATCCCTTTCACTGCTTAATTTTTGTAACGGATCTATTTCTTGATTATCAGATTTTAATTTCAAATCATTTTTTTCATCGTTTAACTTCCTTTTACTATCCTCTAAATTTAAATTATCTTCTTCCATTGTATTATTCACATATTCACTGTATAACTTCTCACATTCTAACTTTTCTTCTTTTGTTTGGATTTTGTAACGACTCTAATTTCGATAAATGTTCCAATAATTCTATTGGTTGTTGTTGTTCTTGCTGTTGTTGATTAATTGTTTCATTTATCACTTTATCTAAACTATCAATATCTATTTTATCATTATATTTACTTTCCACTAGTTTCAATAGACAATTATGAATATATTCTAATTCAGATATTTCCATTTGATTTTTAGGTGGAAGTATAGTTGAAAGTGATTGACTTAATTGTTCTAATTTAATTAACAAATTCTGATTTTTCTTCACTAAATTGTTTATTCTCTTTTTAATCATTGGAGGATCAGTTAATAAAGATTTCAATTGTTTTATAGCAAATATTAAATCATTTTTCTTTTGCTTTATTTCACTATCATTATTTTCATTCATTTTCATTTTCATTTATTACATCTGGAATAACACTTTGCTTTGAATTTACATAGGTATAAAACATTGATGCATCTTTATATTGTTTTATTAATTTATCATTATTAGATTTTACTTTCATTAATTCATCAAATGAAGTCAGAAAAGATGTAATTGATTCTTCATTATCATTAAAGGTTTGACTGAAGTTTGACATCATTTCATTATAAGTATCTCTTAGATTGGCGAAGGATTGTTGTGGTTGTTGTGTTTGTTGTGATTTATTTCTGTTATAATTATTATATAACATAGATGAAGAGTTATTAAAATGTGTATCATTGAATGAAAATGTATTATTATTATTATTATCTTGACAGGATATAGTCATTATTGGATATTCTACATATTCATATTCATTATCAATATCTGGTGGATATTGTAATGCTGGAGTTAAGTCTACACCAATCTGTTTTTGAAGATTGTTTAATTGTTGTAATAATTCTTCATTATCTTTTCTCAATCGTTTTATTTCATGGTGATATTCTCTAGATTTGTTGCATTCTTTTTTAAGTTTTTCTTCTAACTCAACTACCGTATCTCTTAGAGTCTGTTTATGATTATTTTCAGTTTTATTCAATTCTTCTTTTAACGCATTTATTTTCTCTTCTGTCTCCATTAACTTCTCACTTTCTAAAATGGAGGAATTATTGTCATCTTCATCTGAGGAACTTGGAGTATCTCCTATAACCGACGGAAATGATCGATTGGTTTCATCATCCATTGTATTTGCCTTCTATCTGTTGATAAATTTTAATTTTGATAAAATGGCTGTTACAATGTAATTGACATGTCAGAATACCCAAGCTAAGTTTGTTGAAACAAAAATTTATATCTTTTAATATTTCTAAATATAGATAGATGAGTAATCCGTTTGGAGATGATGATGAAGACGAAAAGGGTAATCCATTTGGAGATGATGAGGACGAAGGCAACCCATTTGGGGATGATGAAGAAGACAAACCAACCACTATAGAAGCTGCTAAAAATTCAGAATCAGAAAAGAATCCATTTGGAGGTGACTCTGAAAGTGAAGAAGGCAATCCTTTTGGTGGTGACGATAATGATGATGATCTTAAACCTACGGCTATAAAAACTAAACCAAAAGAAGAAGAAAATCCATTTGGAAGTGAATCAGAAGATGAACCAAATCCATTTGGGAAAGAAAGTGATGAAGAAGATTTAAAGCCAACTCCAATAAAACCTAATAATAACCCACCTCCTAAACGTGAGAGTAGTGAGAAAAATCCATTCGGCAGTGAATCTGAAAGTGAAAAAAATCCATTTGGAGGAGATGATAGTGAAGAAGAGGCAAACCCGTTTGGTGGAGATGATGAAAAACCAACACCAGTCAGGGCAAAGTCACCAATACCACCAGCTCCAAAAGAAGAACCAAAAGAAGCTAATCCATTTGGAAGAGATTCTGAAAGTGAAGATAGTGAGAAAAATCCATTTGGAGGTAATGATGAATCAGAAGAAGAAGAAGAAGAAGATAATCCCTTTGGTAAAAATGATAAAAAAGAAGAATCAGATGAGGAAGAAGCAAATCCATTTGGTGGTGGTGGTAATAAAAATTCAATCAAAAAAGAAAAAGAAGAATCAAATCCTTTTGGAGGAAGTGATAGTGAAGAGGAGGCAAATCCGTTTGGTGGAAAAGATGATGATGATGATGATCTTAAACCAACAACTATTAAAAAGAGTAGTGGAGGAGGAGGTGTATTATCATTTTTAAAGAGTAAAAACGAAGATAATAACAATAGTGGTGGATTAAGTTTTATGGATAAATTAAAAGGTAAAAAAGAACCAAAGAAAGAAATACCTGTAGAAGAAGATCAAGAAGAACCTGAAAGTATGTCAAAAAGTAAAGCAGGAGGTTTATCAGCCATCTTTGGTGGTTCTAGTGGTGGTGGTGGTGGTGGTTCATCCTTATCATTTCTACACAAAGGTGAAGTTAAGAATAAAGCAGCAGTTGTACATGTAACAGCTGAACTATTCGATGAAAATTATGATGTTACAACTTTCATTAGTGCAATAACAGATTCATTTTTCACTGCCAATCAAGGGATGAAAATAGATTTTGATGCTTTAGAGAATCATTTAAATAAAAGTGCAGCAGAAGTGAATAAATTGAGAGAAAGATCAGATGAAGATACAAAAAATACAATGAATGAGTGTAATATCGCAGAATCTGAGTATCAAAATGAAGTGAGAGAACATCAAGAGAAATTGGCACATATTAAAGATGATTTCAGTCAATTAGATTCAACGTATATATATATTATTTTATCAATTATTTTATTTGTTTTGTATAGATTCAGTAGTATTGCTGGAACAGCTGTAAGTATTGGAGAGACTTTGAGAAAATTGGATCAACAGAAAACTAATGCTTATATTACTGATTCTTTATTAAAACAATATATTGTATATATATATATAATTATTATTAATATAATATTAGAAAATTCGTGATACAAAAGGAGAGATAAATCCCAAAGAGTTTATAGATGAAAATGATTTAGAAGGAAGTTGTAAACAGTTAAAAGATTTAATCGCTGTAGTGGATAATTTGAATGTAGAAGAACAACAATTAGTTGAACAAAGAGTACAAGAAATATCAAGATATATAGTGGATGAATTATCCAATAGATTTTGTTCAAATCTTGCAACTGAACAAATATCTTTTTTTCTTTTTTCATTTATATTTTTTATATATGTTTTGTTCCTTAATTCTTATCTTGTACTATGATCAAGAAATGGCTGTTGCTGAAGCTTTAGTTGCATTTAATGGTGGTTCAACTCTATTTGAAAGATATATGAATGTTGTTGTATTACCTCGTTTACAACAAAATATTGCTGAAATTGGCGTTTCATCAATTGGTGATCCTGAAAAAAGATACGTTAAGAAAGTGGATAGTTATTTCGCGAAATTAAAATCTGAGTGGAAAGAAGATCAGAAAGTAATTACTCGTTCAATTCCAGTAGGTGAACGTTCAAGAATGGCAAAGTTATTAATGGAAAGAATTGTAGTGGATGAAATTGTCGGTGTATAAAATATTTTCCACTAATTATTATGAATAGATTTCTTCACTGTTTATGGATTTGGTTGATCCAATGGATACTCAGTATGAATTAAGAGGTCATAAATTTGTTAAATGTTTTGTTTATTTATTTCAAAGAGCTGAAGCATTTCTCTTTTCTGTTTCTAATCGTAATCCTGATGATCCAGAAGATGAAGGTCAATACAATCCTGACAATAATAATAACAGTAATAAAAATGATAATAAAAATAAAAAAGATAGTAATAAATCTAGTAGTAATAATGATAGTGATATATATTTATCAAATGATTTCATTTATACACAATTACGAAGTGCATTTAGTGATTATGAAGGAAGATATTTTGAATTAGAAGAAGATTTATTAACCAATCAATTGAATGATATTTTATTTACAAAGAAAGCAATTCCTGTGTTTATACAGCATATATTAAATCCACCTGATAATGCTACAGAGAATTATTATTTGTATTTTATTTTATTTTTATTTTATATGTTTAATAGTGATGAGATTAAAGCTGTATTAAAGAGTGGAGATATAGGAAATACACCAACAACAGTTGCATTTTGTATTATTATTAAATATTTATATATTTATTTTTTAAATAGATATTTTACAAAAAGTATATTATGAACAATATGCAGTGGTATTGATAGAGTCTTTAGATGAACCATTAAGTAGACTTTTCAATATGATTGGTCATGATAAGAATCAAGCCAAAGAATACTATAAAGAAGTAGAATATTTGTTCAATACATTGTGCAAGAAGTTTGGTGATGAATTCATTAATTTGCCAGCTGATATAATGATTCAAGCACATAGAGTTTTGCAAGAAAAAGATCAAGCCGAGCCTGAGTATCAATTATTTGAAGTTATCCAAAGATTGATTCAGTTATTATCAAATGTGAATAAATATTATTATACAAAAATACATCCATTAGTCAAATCAAATCCAGATGTTGCTCAAGCATGCCATTTATCTCTAATCAATCTTTATTCAAGTTGTGAAAAGAGAATAGTAGAGATGTTAACTATTTCTATGAATATTGCGTTAGATCATATTGATGGTATATTATTAACAGGTGTAAAGAATAAAGAATTATCAAGCCCACCACCTGAGAATATTAATAGACCCAGTGAATCGTGTTTATTAGTGTGTTCTTATTTACTTAAACATGTTGATTATGTTAATGGAATCTTGGATGGACAGAATCTACAATCATATGTATGAATTTTATTAATTATTTGTAATTTTTATAGTTATATCAACTATGGGTTAAATTCCATGAGAATTTTATTCAAAATGTAATAAAGAGTAAAACGTTAACATCAGCAGGAGCTGTGTTGTTAGGATTTAACTTGGAAGAATTAAATCATGTATAATATTCAATATTATAATACTATTTATATAGACTGCTGATGGTTTTTGCATTGAAGAAGTTCAAATTGATTATATAAACTTATCCAAAGAAATACAATTGGTGTTAGATCCTCCAGATTTAATTAAAACTGAATTACAGAATGATTATCTAATGAAAGTGAAGAAATCTAGGTTGGCTGATTTACTTAGAATCAGGACAGATTATAAGACTAATAGAACAATAAGAGATATTGTATCAAATTTAACATAATTTCTATAATCTTTTGTTTATATACTTTTTGAATGTATTCGATAAGGTTTTACTGATAAATAATGCAAATATCAATACATGAATAATGGTTTTACACTATTTCTAGTTGTGTACACAAGTTGATTTAATTATACCTTTCTTCATCTAAATAATTCAACTCTAAGCTAATAAAATAACTAATGCTATATCTTTGTAAGAGTTATTTGGATGTTTAATGAATATACAGTTAGCAACACAAAAAAGTATCAAAAATAAGGGGGTTAAAAATGATATTTATTTAAAATGAAAAATATCTTACTTGTAGGATGTATATATAATTCTGCTATTCATTTTTAGTGTTATTGTTGATCAATGTGTCAGCGAAAAGCTCCTTTACTTACAATAAAAACGTTGTAAGTTATATAGTCAACAAAAAGATAGAAAACCTAAGTCCTACTCTCAATGAGAAGGGAATATATACTGTATCACCACATTTAGTGGATGGTTTAAATTTGAATAAAGATACAGGAGTAATTTCAGGTATACCTTTAAGAAGCGTTAATGAAAATTACACTATTACATTTGTAAATAGTAAAAATAATGTAAAATTAGAATCTGTTATTTATTTCACTAGTATACTTAGATTTCTAGATTTCTAGATTGGGTTAAACCTACATCAGTTTCGTGTGGATTTTGTAAAATAAAATCTGTCTCAAAAATAAATGACGAGTTTACATGTGTAGCTAATCAAAAGGTGTCTTCTTTCTCGATTGTCAATCCTTTGGAAGGATTAAGCATTAATAATGAAGGAAAACTCACTTTTACTGATTATAATATAAAAGGTCTTCAACAGTATATATAAATTCGAAAATTGATTATAATTAGAATAATTATCAAAGCTCAAAATGAAGCAGGAGATGCATCAGTTACAGTGCATACAGAAATACCAGAAGAAATCAATTATATGACTGGTATAGCTGTTACAACAACACAAACAAGTTCATTTTCTTGTGTAAATGTAAATCCTTCTAATTTGGATGAATATCAATCAGCCAGTGGTTTATGGAAAGAAATTAAAGAAATTACCGCACTAGGAGCTTATACTAATCAATATTCATGGTTTATAGATCCTACATTGCAATGGTCAAATGATTTTAAATATGAATTTGAAGGGTATATCAATGTAACAATTGAAGAAGAATATACTTTCTATTATAACTTAGAAGGAAGAGGAATATTGAAAATCGATGAAATAGAAGTGATGAATTTAATGAATCAATGTAATGAATGGATTGAAGAAGAAGAAAATGTCAATAAAAACACTATCAATTTAAGTGTTGGATTACATAAATTCTCTGTTACAGGATATTCTTCTGGATATTATGATGATAATAAAGTTCAGTTGTATAGAATGAATATTAAATATTCAACTGCTTCTAATGCTACTATTAGATCAATTCCTTTACTTTGTAGTATATTTCTTATATGTTATATATTTTAGTTGATCCAAGTTTTTATACAATAAAAGATCTTACAGTTGCAGTTACTCTTCACAATTTCCCAGTAGGAATGAAAGCTGATATTTCATTTAGTTATTTAATGAATAATTACAATGATGAACACTATTGCAATACTACTACATCACTTCCTGATGGTTATTCAATTAATCAATATTCTAACAAAATAGAAGGTAAATCTGATAAAGCACAACCATTAACTCAATATGAATTATACTGTTATACTGCCAATGTTGAAACGAATCATATTATTTTAACTATTGGAATAACAGATCAATTTCGTAAAGGTGTAATTGGTTATTATATGAAACCTAAAAATTTTAATGAATATATTTGGAATGATTATAAACCAACTGATACTGAAGTTACTACTGAATTTATTCGAATTGATAAAACAATAAATCATGATGAAACCCCGAATAATACAGTTTGGGATGGTTTGTCTGCTAATTTTGCAACAAGATATGCTGTTAGATGGGAAGGATATTTAAATGTAAAACAGCAAATTACTTCATTCAAATTATCATCAATAGATGGTTCATGGTTTTATTTCTTTGAAAAAAATAATAATAATCCTTATATGTCTAATAGTGGACAACATAGCTATGAACCTGAATTTAAATTTGATTATATTCAACCAGGTTTATACCAAATAGCTGTTTCATATGTGAAAGGGAATAGTGGTAGTGGAATTAAACTTGAAATGATCTTATCTGGAAGTGAAGAATATGTTCCTGTTGATGATTATTTAGTTTATGTTCCTAATAATGATTTTGAATATACTTATCATACAGCAACCTATACTACTGATAGTGATATATATTCTAATATTCCTATATTTACAGATAATATTATAAAAGATAAAGTAATTTCTTCATACGAAATTACACCAATTTTACCTCCCGGATTATTCTTAAATCCAACAACATTAGCAATTACTGGAAAACCAACTTCAATCCAAAGTAAAATCGAATATACTGTTACTGCATATTTTGAAGATAAAACTTCATTAAATACTTCAATATATATAAAAATAGATGGTGATCAAATTCCAAGTGGTTATAATATAATTGATTATAATACAGGCGAGGTATTAAGCCCTGTAATTGTGTTTTATTTAGGTGAACCATATGATATAATTGCAGTTCCAATGAATGGATATGTTGATAAAATCATATTTACAAAGAAACCATCACAGTTGGTGTTAGATTATTATAAAATACATATAAGAAGTAGTGAACCTATAAAAGAGATATTTGAAAATGAAACAATTGAAATAAAAGCTATTTTAGCAGATGGTTCTGAGGTATATCAATCATTTAATGCAACTGTAAAAAGTAGATGTGATAATAATAATAATAATGGTAATAATGGTAAAACATTTCATAAATTAAGAAGAAGTAATACTTATAATGAAGGTGGATATTATAATATAACAAGTGAAGATGGAAGTATTGATTTATCAGGCATTTTTGATTATTATACAACAACCTATTTTACTGTAGAAATAGGTTGTGTTAATCCACAAAAGTTCAAGTTTACTGTTCATGATGAATATGGAATGGATGAAGCAATCAAATGGATATTAATAAGTGATGGAAGAGAAGTATCAACAATGAGAATGGAAAAAGGTCAAACAGATGGTTCATTTGATGTTTCAACAATTGGTAGTCCACCAACATTAATATATCCCGAAACAGATGTTGTTGTATCTTTAGAAGATCCACATATCCTCCTAAAACCAGATATTGGATCTACACCTATTTCAACATGTTATATGGAAAGTACTGCTGGTTGTTCTTATTTTTCTGTTTATAATAATGACTGTAAATTAGATACTTATGCTTATAATATAGTTGATCAATTAACATGTTATATAACAGCTAAAAATGATTTTGGAAAGACAACAATTCCTATTAATATTACTGTATCAAGTAAATCAATAACTCAGTTATGTGAAGATAGAGGAAATTCATTATTGATATTAGATATTCATGTAACAAAGATGGAATCTATGAAAATATCAATATACAATGAAGATGGAAAAAAAGTAGTGAATTGGTCACCTTATGATTCATTTTTAACAAATGTACAAAAGAAATATTGTCTTGTAAAAGGTAAATATAAAGTCACTTTTAGTAATCCAATTGAAGGAACATCTTGGGGAGATAATTTTGCACAATTGTCATTTTATGACACACCATTAGGAAAATATAGTTTAAGAGAAGGTGAAGCATCAAAATCTACAACAAGAAACTGTATATATATATATATATATATATAATATATTATTATATATAATTTTAATAGTAATTTATTCACTTGATGCTACAAACTGAATGGTCATATTCATATCAATATGTTCAAGGTTGGAATTTACCATCTGTACAAGATTCATGGCAAAAATCAAAACTATCTGAATTAACAGTTGAAGATAGTAAAAACACAGTATATTTAAGATATTTGAAACAATTTGGTAATGATATAAAGAATTATTCATCATTCTATGTTAGAATTCAGTCATATAAGTGGAATTATATTCTATATAAATGGTAAAGAATATTACAGACAAAATGTAGATGATGGTGATATAACTCAAGATAGTAAAGCAATATCAAAATTTGATTCTCTTACTGATATAAAGTTTGTATTACCAATTGATGTATTAAATGAAACTACAACATCATTATCAATGGAATTACATCGATGTGAAGGAGAAACAGCATTCCCAGAAATCAAATTTGTAGAATTAGAATTAGAAGGTGATAATGAATATGGATGTGAGCCATTGAACCTATATGCTGATGATATAACTGATTTTAGTGATTATATAGTGAATTATAAAACAGCTGGTTTTGGATTTGATTTAATACCAAATACTTATTGGGGATTCTATAAAGCATCTTATGCAACTATGAGTTTTAAGAAAAATACTCATGTTTATTTCAATCAATTAGAAATACAAGGATATGGATTGGAAGGATTTAGTCAAGTTAAAGAAGTAATTTTAAGAGGAAAAGAAAGAACCAGTAGTACATTTAAAGAATTAGCAAAGTTTACTGATATAGAAATATCCAATAAGACAGGATCTGTTATATTCCCAAATTATGATTTAGTATCAATGTATGAATCAGTTCAAATTGATATAACTAAACCCGAGAATGAAAATACAGCTGTAAGAGATTTTATATTCAATTTATGTCCAATTAGATATTGTAGTGCAATTACTGAATATAATATACCAAGAACAATAAGTGGAACTACTTTGAATATAACATGTTTATCACCACCTGATCAATATAAAGTAATATTCTGTGAAAATGGAAGAGATCCACAATGGCAAGAATTGATTAATAATTGTATTGAAAGTCCCAAACTAATGGATAAAAGAGATTTTTCATTTGAAGCTGGTAATAGTTATACTGATATATCTTTATTCACTGTATCTGGTCCAAATATTCAATATTCAATGTTGCAAGATATAAAAGGTTTAATATTCAATACAAATACTGGGAAATTATCTGGAACTCCACTAGAAGTTGTAGTTGAAAGATCATTCTATTTCAATGCAAAGAATAACTTTGATCCAACAGGAATAACATTTGATGTAAAACTATCAGTAAAAGAAGTCAACAAAACCAGTATTTTTGAATGTGAATGAATCAATCACAATAACTGCAGGAAGTGAAATAAAAGAAATGAAATTATTCACAGTGTTAGGGAGGGATTTAGAATTTGTGGTATTAAATTTACCAAGTGGATTATCATTCGATAAAGAAAAGAGAGTAATCAATGGAATAGCTTTAAAAGATGGTGTTTATAATACAACATTTAAAGCATCAAATGTGAATAATACCGAATATGCCACAGTTACAATAACTGTATTATATCCAGACAAGCCATTAATATCAAAGATACAAGCCAATATAAAGATGTTTTATTATGAGAATTACACTGGAATTATCCCAATTCAATGTTTAGGAAGAGATGTGAAATATACTACAAAATCCAAATTACCTGATGGATTAAGTCTAATAGTATCAAATGGTGAATTGAAAGGTATTGTAACTTCTCCAATATCCAGTGAATTTAAGATTAATATAATCTGCTCAAACGTGAATGGAAGTATTAGTGGCGATTCAACAATAAAGATTGAAGAGAGTAGTTATCCAATATTAGTGAATTATGAAAAAGTAGTAACAATAATAGGAGGTGTAGATTATGTTAATCATAAGTTTTGTAATGTAAGTGGAAGTGATATAAGTTATTCATTAACTACATCATTCCCTGATTATTTGAAGTTTGATAAAAATAGTGGAACAATAAGTGGTTATGTTTTAAAGAAATATAATGATATAGTCTTCACAATGATAATAAGTGGAGGAGGTAAATCAATTCATTTCGATTTTACATTATCATTTGTAATAGAAGACAAACCAATAGTTGTAGAACATACTGTAGTTAAAGAAAAGAAATTTACTGGTGGTTCTGAAATTAATGGATTTAAACTGTTTGAAGTGGTTGGAACAAATATTGCAATTACCGTAACTCCACCATTACCAAGTGGAATATATATTAATAAGAATTCTGCAATGATTTATGGAATTGCTTCAGAAATCAAACCAGCACAAAACTATGTATTTACAGTAAAGAATCCTCCATCACCTGAAGAGATAAAAGTAACAATTCATTTAGAATTTGAAACAGTTCATTGTTCAGCTGATGCTGGTTTTCCTGATACAATAGCAATAACAGGAGGTAAAACAGTAATAATCAAATGTAGTGGTGGAAAATCAGGTTATATGAGTAGAAGCTGTTATTTAACAGATGCTAAACCAATTTGGTCTGGTGTTCGTGATGATTGTACTTCTGATGCTGGAACAATAGCTGCGATAGTTGTTGGTGTAATTGCTGCATTGATTGTTGTTGGTTGTATTGTTTTATTCTGTGTGTTGAGAAGTGGAATATTCAGAAAGAGAGCTACTTCATCAGTAGGAAGATCAAGTAGAACTAAATCAATGGTTGAAAATATGAATGAAAAAGTAGTAAAAATATAAAGTAGATAAAAAGATAATGGTTATTGTAATAAAGATTGTTGATGTAAAATGTTTTTATTATGTTTCTTTTTTATATTTACGGAGTTTTATATTATTTAAAGTTGAATAAAAATATGAAGAATTAGCTTAATTTCTTTGCATGTTTAACTAACTTCTTATATGCAAAATAGAATTTTAAAAGCTTGAACTAATACAAGCTTTTAGTGAAAATTCAAAATAGAATATTACATGTTATAGTAAGAATTATATTAAGAATGATATGCTATTTAATTATGAAAGTAAGCGTCAATTCATTTGTATGTGATTAAATGGTTTATATACATTCTATTTTGTACAAAATTAGATTAAGTATTGAAATTGTATAATTATTATTAAATGCGCTATTCAATTATTTATATTTTGAATTGTGTTATATAGGTGATAATTACATTTAATCTTGATGAAAAACTGATAATAGTTCAATTGAAATATATCCATATAATACAGCATAAGGATATAATGGAGAAGGTAAATCTTTAACAAGTAAAACAGGAGATGAATTATTATGACTAATCCAAAATTCTCTTTTATTCATATCAACAATCACTTCATAAACTGAACCATCTCCATGATTTTTGAAATTTGGATTTTTACTAACAACTGTTCCAATATTACAAAATGAAGTAATATCTTTACTTTTACCATTACATGCATAATAATTACATGTTGTTGATTGATCATAAATATTATTACCAGAATATATATTATCAGTTGATAATCCTAACATCATACTATCATATTCACTTCCATTTTGATGATATTTATATTTGATATGATAAATTCCATTTTCCATTTTCAAATTTAAATAACAATGATTAAAACCATGATATCTAATTGTTTTTGTTATTAATTTTCCATTATTTGATATTGATATTCCATAACTTTTGTTTAATTCTGTGAATTTAATCTGAAATTCTAATGAAATTTTGAATTTATTTTCATTTAGAATATTCTTACAACTTATTTCATATTCTCTCTTTTCGATTTCTTTTTCCACTTTTCCATGAATTATTCCACTTTCTTTATCTATCATTAAACCATCTGGCAATGAAGGATTTATTGAAAATTCACATCGATTTCCATCAAATGAAGGAATTATTGACATTTCTTCATCTAATATAAATGAATATTCTGATTGAGGATATGAAAATGATGTGATTTCTTTTGTTTTTAATTCACTCAATAATTCTTTATCTTTCATTATTACAATCATTTCTTCTTCTTCTTCGAAACTCAGTTTATTCTCTTTTATATATTCTATTAATAATTCTTTGGATTTGGAGTTTAGATAATTATCTTCATTCAATATTCTAAAAGGAATTTCTTTTCCACATACTTCTTCTATTATTGAAATATTCTTTTTATCATCAACAAACAAACATAAACATCTCATTGTTCGATTTCTTTTATTCTCATTATATTCTATACATAATCTTTCCAATAGATTTCTCTTTTCGATATTTGAGATATATTCTATTTAAATATATTTTTACTATTTATACTTTCCTTTTTCATATTTTTATATTTCATTATCATCAATACTATTTCCATCATTTTTATGTTATTCATTTCTAATATACACATTATTTCATCATTCAATTCTTCTTCTTTCATTTTATTCCAATATTCTTCTTTCTTTTTCATTAAAGTCTTCTTCTTTATCTTCATTGTAATTGTTGATTATTACATTTTGAATTCTATCATCTTTTATTAAATATATTTCTATATGATTTTTACATTCATTTTTCTTTAATTCTATTTTCATTTCTTTCAACATTTCTTTATTCTCTTTTTCTATCTCTTTCTCTTTTATCTTTTCACAATCGATATCTTCTTCTATCAATTGCTTAAAATCATCTTGTATCTCTTTATTATCTTTCTTATTCTTTTGGAATTTATACCATTCGAATAAGCGATTTAATAACCATAACTCATTCACTATTATCACATCTTTCATATTTAATATCTCACTCAAATTATTCATTTCTAACCTCAACAAATATTCATTCTTATATAAATATTTATATCCTCGCTTTTCTATTTCCATATTTTTCAAGTCTTCTATCTCTCTCAAACATCCACCAAATACATTACATATATGAATTAATTTCATTAATACTTCATCATCTATATTATTCTTCACAAATTCATAACAATCATTTATTATCTCTTTTTCACAATAACATAAACAAAACAACAACACTTCACACACACTCTCTTTACTGATTATCAGTTCACCACCACTGTAGTATTTCTCCATCTCATAATAGCCAATTTCTTCGATTTCTTCATATAACTCCAAAACTCCAACAAACTCACGATCTAACAACAGTTTCTTTACAGTTTCATTTCCATTCACTAAAATTGATTTGATTGACATTATTCGACTATCTCCAATCTTCACTTCTATATCACCAAAACCACTTTCAACCAATTTTCGACATAATCTATCATAAAAATAAATACAAAATATACCCATATTCTCTTATGCTTTTATTCACTTTTCTTATCATCTTTATGTAAATATATAAACAAAAATAACGAAATTCAATTTTTATCAAAATTTTGAATAACCCAAAACTTAAAATGTGAAAAACATTCTATATATCAATATTGAAGATTATATTGGTATATAAATCCATTCATTATGCTCAATGAAGATGAAATAGTTACATTATTTGCTATTGATATATGTAATTTCTTATTCTACCCATTTATTACATCTTTCTCAATCTAATCAAAATATACACATCTGAAATAAATAAATATTTTATTAAAATTATTATAGCTATTAATACGGTTTCTTTCTTTTATCTGTTTGAAATTGAACTGTAAAACGATTTCTCTTCAGACATATCTGGCTGACTCATTTGAGATTGAGAATTAAACTCACTATTAGCTTTATTACCTTTACTATTCAATATTGCTGAACCTTGTGATCTAGAAGATGCACTTCTCGTCTTTCTTGGAGAATCACTCGAAGGAGAAATAGATGTTTAACTTGTAGTGCAATATCTGAAAGTGATGAAGGTTATAATGGTATTAATTATGAATGAAATATTGTGTTGAAGTGTTATAGTTGAAGATGGAATATTTTTAAATTGTGATTCGCTCATTATTGCATTTGTTGTTAAACCAGGACTTTTCACTATGCACTATCATGTACACTGGTGTAGTAAATATTCCGTACAGTGGTGAGAGTAGCAATCTAAGTGAAGATATAAAATCTATAAATGAAAGGTTAAACAGTTTATTCAATGAAATAAAAAGGATTGGTGATAATTCACATTATTGGATTTTGTAGATAATATTTTTTATTACTTATAATCAAAAACTAATTATATTATGATAATTGTTAATTCTTTCTTTTTTTAATGTTAAACAATAAACACAATTTTTGGATTGATAATGAATTAATATATTCATTCAATTATTTTCTGTTAATTTTATCACAACCAATAAACAAAAACAATATATTAATATTTATAATTATCATGGAGATTCTATTGGACCAGGTAATCTGGTTTCTATAATAATTAAATAACTATATAAATATATACTTTGAGGTGTTTGAACTTCTATTTCTTTCTCAGTTTCTTTCTCATTATCATTTTCGTTATATTCATTTTCGTTTTGATGGTTTTCTATTTCAGGTGTTTGGTTATTATCATTTGCTATAATCACTGCATTTTCATTATTATTCTCATTCTGAATATCATCAACATTTTCAAGTTGTTTATTTTCTTCTTCTTTTCTTTCTTCTTCTTCCTTTTCTACTTCTTCTTCTTTTGAATTGTTCGTTGTTTCTAGTTGTTGTTGTTGTTCTACTACTTCTTCTTTCTTTTGATTATTCACTCTTTCATTATCTTCTTGAGCAGCATTTGTTTCACTTTTAATCTCATCCTCTTTCTTATCTATTGAATTTCTTTTAATCATATTCACATCATTATCATCATCAATGTTATTATCATCATCTATTTTTAATTTATCATTTGTAATTAATTCAATCAACTTATCATTCTTTTCTTTAGATATTAATTTACAATCTATTATTATTGTACACATAGTGGTGTAAGATTGTTCAATATATGTATCGATATCTTGGTCATTTTTATACACTTTATGTAATAAATGATACCATCTTAACATCTTCACTAATAACTCTGAAAAGTCTTCTCTAATGATCAATTCATCAATTCTGAAACATAATAACTATTCAAATAATAATTACTAATAATAAATATACTGAAGATAGTAATTTTGAACATTTTGAACATAACTGTAATCCATTAATTATCTCATCTGATGTTAAATCTTCTCCACTCAATTTACGAAGTATTGGATTCTTGATAATTGAATGGCTCTTTGATTTTGTTACAATATTGGAGAGAAGTGGAATGATTATTACTTCAATAATCTCTTTATAGAGTGATATTGAGATGTGTTTGATATTTTCATTACATAATATCTTCTACATAATAATAAAATAGTAATAAATATATACTGTAAATGCTTTTATTGATAATTCTTTTATGATTAATCTATTATCCATTCCACATACACATAAACTGTTTAAAAATGAATTAACTAAGTTGATATGTAAATCTCTTTCTTGTTGTGGATATGATTGAATACTATTCAATAAATTATTCACTATTGTTATTATTGAACTAATAGATTTAGCTATCAAATTACAATTAATATTAAAGAAAAATCAAATCATAATAATAATAATAAAAAGATATTCAACTGATAATCCTTGTAAACGATAATAATAGTTAATTAATTCAATCATTTTACCATATACATTCAAATCAGTATATTCATAACATAACATTTCACATAATATATCAAAGCATTGTCTAGATGATGGTGGATTTACACTTGTCTTTTCTAGTAATGTTAATATTGGAGATAATTGTTTTTCCGTACTAAATCTGAATGATTCTATCTTCACTATTCTTGCTAAACCTCTAGTTATTTGAATTACCAATTTGTTACATATTTCATTCTCCAGATTGGCTAATAGTTCATATAATTGAAATGATAAAGTTAATGTTTTATATTTGAATAGCAATACTGATGTTATTGTTAAAACACTTTCTATTATTCCTTCTAAGGTGTAATTCAACTTGGATGTATTTGTTAGAACAATAATTAATGAGTTACGATACTATACAATAAATAAATAAATATAAATATAAATATAAATATATATATATACAGCAGGAATAAGTGATTCAAAATGTGATTCAGCGTTACAAATCACTTCACTGAACAACAATGCACCAAAATATGGAGTAGGAGGAATAGTATATATTGAAGAAATTGCATTATTAGACATCTTTCTAAGTCCATCTTCTGATCGTATATCTACACCAATTTCCATCTGTAAAGCGCTTATTAAGTAGTCAATACAGTCATCTCCTATCTTTGTTATTGATTCTATCACATTTTCCATATGGCAATTCTCTATACATCTTTCAACTAATAATAATTTTACTACTTCTAAATCTAATAATGAATTCTCATTCCATTTCACTAGGATTGGTTCTTCAAACTATTTAAACATAATATATATATATATATATACAAAGTCTTGTTGAGTAGTTTGATAATCTCCAAATATATATGAAAAGAATCCAGTATATTCTTTCTCATTAGCTTGGTCTAAAATACTATCAAACTGTTTTCTTTCATCTTCCATTAATAAGTCATATTTCATATGGAAAATGAAGGGAGGAAGCAAATTGACACGATATAGAATACATAATATATGAACCTATAAATATAAATATAAATATATAAATATATAAAATATACAATCCAATTCCATCCACCTTGAATAGCCATACATGTTGAATTAATCAAACAAAACAACAACTTCAAACTATTCATCGCCTTTTGATTACTACCAAACTCCAATACTCTTTGAATATAAGATGATGTAAATGTTGGACTATCTAATGGAGATAATAATATTGTTTGTTCACATAATCGTGTAATTATTGTATCAATGAGAGTGTATAACTTATAGAATGATCCAATTTGGTATAACATCTTCAGCCCATTTTCACATAGTGAATATAACCCATCAGTTTCATGAATAATGGAGAAATATGTTGTGTCAAATGTTTTCCATAATGATGTAACCATTTCATGATCATATATTGATATATATGTTAATGGTTCATATTCCATCATCTGCATCTGACCAAATTGAGGATTTTTGCGGATTGTTCTGATCTGGTCTCTATAAGATTCTAATCTTAATTCATCTGAGGATGTGTCTGAAGTACAGATCTGTTCACATGCTATTGAATTGTAAATATCTTCCAGGAATTCATCAGGTAAATCTTTTTCTTGTTTTACTTCACCACCTCCATAATTTCTATTCACTTTGATAAATTCAGCTTTTTTCATTCTTCTTTCAGGTTTCATCTATATATTTATATATATAATAACTAAACAAACAATAACTATATATACATTTGGATTATGTAAATCAGTATTCAACATAATAATCGAAAATGTCAAACAGAATGCTACATCTGAAGTAGTAATAAATTCTTTTTCTAAACAGTTTTTGCATACTTCATCACTAAATGCTTGAACTATTGCATCTATCTGTTGAGCTTCTCCTGGCAATCTAAAACATTCTAAAAACATTCTTAAATTGTCTAATAATTTTTGATTATTGAAATCGAATGTTTTAACATATTCTTTAAGCACTTCTTTATTAAAATCATTTGTTGTTGTTCCTATATATTCACCTATCAATTTCTTATTTAGACCAGAAGTATATCTAAATAATTCAGCCACTTCTTTTGGGCTTGGTGGGTTTGAAAGCAATTTTATATCTTGAAAGAACTGTAAACCACTTTTTGGATTATCATTAAATATAGATATTCCTTTTTGTAATGTTTTTCTATCATTCTTTTTATCAATTAACATTTGAGTTGTCATTCTATGTTGCTTTGTGCAATCTATAGCTTCAGTTACACATTCTTTCAATCCTTTACATCGATTATAACTACATTCTAATCCTCTATTCATTATAGCTATTGAATAGTCACTTTGACTGTAATTATTAGTCGCTCGTTGACTTAAACATTGATATAATAATTCACATAACGGATATTTTTTTGGATCACAATCATAATTAACATATAAATCAATAATGAAAGTATTATCACTGAACAGATCATATAATACATCCAACATTGTTGTTAATTGAACAGAACTTTCAGGTGAATTCAATCCTTTGAAGAATATGTGTATAAAATATAATTCTATTTGATATTTATTAATCTCTCTATATTCAATTAATAATATATAAATATTTCTCAAAGCATGGTAGAATAAGATTGGAGCTAGGTTATTTTGATATATTTTTATTAAATAGAATGGTAAATTCTCATTTAACATGTTTCTATATTCTTCATTATTCAATACTAATTCCTTTGATTGAGTCAATATTATTGATAATAATTCCAAACATAATAATCTTACATTCATTAAACTATCTTCAGATATTCCTCCACCAACTGCATCTGGGTTTATACGGTAGATAAAGTAGTTTAATGTCTTCAAGCCTGTTTCAAATCCTGGAACATTTTTTCTAATTTCTTCTTCTTCATCATCGATTTTTTCATTATTGTTGTTTCTTTTCATTATTATATTGGTGTGATAGAAATAAGACACTCTTTTGTATAGATGATGAATGATATCTTTCAATTCTTCTTCTGATAGTGAACGTAGGAATGTAGAATATCCAACATCATAAGTACCAATTAAAATTGTGTTTATAATCTCCCAAATGTGATCATCATCTAAACAAATTCCTACTTTACTGATATAGAGGTATGTTAAAAACTTAATAATCTTCATTAGTACCTTTTCATCATCGACTTTGTCTGTAGCATCGAATTTGCATTGAGATACAGCATCTACTGTGTTATTCAATGCATCTCCTATATTCTCTAACTCTGGTTTTAAAATGTCATACTGTATAAATACAGAGAGTGCGTCTAATATGGAATTGACTATTGGACCATTTACTTTTGAACAGGAAATGAGAGAAATAAACGGTTTTAATAGTTCAAATGCTGTCAAAGATGGGTTTTCTATTTGAAATATATACATGAAATATGATACTATTGAAATTATTGGATACTGTGGAAGTGAGCTTTTTAATCTCCAATATTGCATCATTTTCAGCAGAAATATCTTCATTGTTTCCTTTAACATATCTCTAAAGAATAGAACATATATAAAACAATACATTCGTAAACAATGAACTCCAAAATAAACTCTGCCTAAGAGACTCTGTAACACCGCGTATTTGCTTGAGTATAATCTCAAGATCATGTTTTTCAAATTTCATGCAGATTGCTTCTCTATCAAGTTCAAAATAATTGAAAAACTAGAAATTTAAAAAAATTGGCTTGAGTGTCAAAATAGAATTGAACATTTCGATTTTTTGTTGTATGATCACAAGGAGGGTTTAAAATAAACAATGTCTGTTAATTCAAAATACGATGATGAAACAGCTTATGATGTTTATAAGACTGTATCCTATCGAATTCAAACACCTTATCCTGGGTTATCTGAAGTATTGAAATAAATTATAAAATTGATAGATATCTCTGGCTGGTGAGTTGATTCAAATATCTGGATTTACTGCAAGTGGTAAGTCAACAGTATGATTTATTCTTCTTAAGATTTAGGTTGTTTATACAATTATTTCAAAAGTTATTCTACCTAGTGAATACGGTGGTAAATGGTCAGACAGTCACTTTGTTAGATTTAGAGAATAGATTTGATATTTTAAGAATGATTTCTATATTAGAACAATGCTTATCAGAATTTCCTGGTATTTAATAGATATTTAAAATGTAAATAGAAGCTGCAAGTAATTTAGAAACAATAATAACAAATTCTTTAGAAAGATTAGTAATTCATTCTTGCAACACACTTTTCACATTATATATGACAATGATATCATTAACAGATTATAATGGCTTACTGGTGATTGACAGTTTATTCCCATTTGTTGCTTGGAAATATCAAGAGAAACTATTTCAACTTGTGATATTACAATTTAGCAGAATATTAAAGAATGCTTGTTCTATAATAGCTACTAAACCAAGTATAACTGATTATTATATTCTTTAGTTTTACCATCAAAATCTGATACTACTGGAAGAGGAATAAACTATATGGGAAATATTTGGAATAATTTAATAACTAAATATGTTGATTTATCATAATTAATAATATATTCGTTTTAGAAATGTTTGTCATGATTTGATCTAA
Organism: Proteromonas lacertae; assembly: GCA_002245135.1. Taxonomy (NCBI): domain Eukaryota; class Bigyra; order Opalinata; family Proteromonadidae; genus Proteromonas; species Proteromonas lacertae. The sequence goes on from NGBS01000293.1 coordinate 165,992, forward strand.
ATCGCACTTTGGCGCTAATTTTTTTAACTTCAAATTAACACATAAAATGTCTATTGGTTTAAGCAGCGGTTCTTTGAGAGCAATATCTTCAGGTCAACAAGTTGACAGTCCTGTTTGTCAAGTATAATTCTACCTATCTATGAATAGTTGATCCAAATCAAACCAGTTGCTGTAGGAAAAGAAAGATTTAGGTATTACTAATATTGCTATATGTGTAGACTTCTAGTTTCAGATGGTGATAATGTAATGCAAGGTTTATTAGCTTCACAACACAATCAAATGGTGAAATCAGGTCAATTATCAGAAGGAGCTATAATACAAATCAAGAGTTATTCTATTAGTTATGTTAAAGACACTTCACTTTTAGTCGTTCTTCAATTCGATATTATATCATTAGCCAATGAAACAATTGGTGATCCAAAGCCAATTGCAGCATCATCAGTTCCTCAGCAGCAGCAACAACCCGCTCGTCCAGTCCAACCACCCGTACAACAACAACAACAACAAAATTCATATCAACAACCACCTCCACCTTCATATCAACAACAACAACAACCATTACCAAACTATAACAACAACAATAATAATTACAACAACATCAAACCAGATATCAAACCTCAATCATCTTCATCAATCTTGCCAATGGCTCCACCAGGTGCAGTTATTACTCCAATCTGTGATTTAAATCCATACATCAACAAATGGACCATCAAAGCAAGAGTAACGAATAAAAGTTCAATAAGAACATGGAATAATGCAAGTGGACCAGGAAAGCTCTTTTCTATTGATTTGTTAGATGATAGTGATAATGAAATAAGAGGAACTTTCTTTAAAGAAGATGTAGATAAGTTTTACACTAATATAGAAGTGAATGAAATATATACATTCTCAAATGGTGTTGTAAAAACCGCTAATAAAAGGTTTAACACTTTAAATAATCAATATGAAATATCGTTCAATTCTCATACTGAAATAGCTCATGTACAAAATGATAATACAATTAAAGAACAGATTTATAGATTTATGAAAATTGGTGAAGTTCAAAATCAACCAGAACATACAAATATTGATGTTATTGGAATTGTTAAATCAACAACTCCATCTATCAATTTAAGAAGTAAAGCAGGAAAGGATTTTACAAAGAAAGATTTATTTATAGTAGATGATAGTCAATATGATATTAAAGTAACACTATGGGGAGATGATGCTTTGAAATATGATACAGAATTACACGATGATGATGTTTTAGCAATTAAGAATCTAAGAGTATCTGATTTTGGTGGAGGTAAATCTTTATCAGCTGGTAATGATACATCCATTATGATTAATCCTCCAAATATACCAGAAGCTGAAGCTTTGATTAATTGGTATAATTCTGAAGGAAAAACTTTACCAACCAATAGTTTGAGTAATAATCAAGGTGGCGGTAGTGGTCCAAGACAGAGAAAGACATTAATTGAGTTCGATAATGATCATGTCACTCAGATGATTCAAGAACAGAAAGATCCAGCTAAAGGTCCAAGCATCAATGTCAAAGCAATCATAACAAGAATTAAACATGATATAGATCCTTGGTATCCAGCTTGTTCTGCTGAGCCTGAACCTGGTCAGCTAAAATGCAATCGAAAGGTTGTGGTAGATGCTGATCATAATTGGGTTTGTGAAAAATGTAATAAAACATTAGCTAAATGTAATTATAGGTTTATTATGTCTATTACTATCGCTGATCATACATCTTCGCAATATTTGACAATTTTTGATGAGGAAGCGAAATCTTTGTTAGGACATGATGCAAATGAAATGCAACAATTGAAAGAACAAGATAATAATGCTTATGAAGGAATCTTTCAAGAAGTTACTCTAACTGAACATGCATTTTGGATCACTGCAAAATCTGAAATGCAAATGGATGTAGAAAGAATAAGAAGAGTTGGTAGAAGAATATCTCCCATTAATTATGTTGATGAATGTAAGAGTTTATTAGAATTAATTAAACAATATAATTAGAGAGTAAAACTGTTTTATATACTATATGATATATTATTTTTCTTGTTGTATGTGTTTATTATCTTCAAAATTAGTTTGGCGGGAAACGGATCAATTTTAAAAAGAATTTAAAAATGAGTCAAACTCACAGCAGAAAGAGAAGAAAGATCAGTGAGCTAGTTCAAATAACACCAAGCAACACATATTTACCGTTTATAACAAAATATACTCCTAAAACGACTTCTGATGTCTTAATCACCCAAAACAAAAGGAAAGAAATAACAGATTGGATTGACCAATCTATTTCAACTAAAAACTATTCAAAAATATTATTTCTATATGGAAGCTTAGGGATTGGCAAAGTATAGCTATTTATGAATATATTTAATAGTCTACATTGATTGAAACCTATTGTAGAGAGAAAAATATAGAAATGATGGAATGGAAAGACAGAGCAATAGGCGGATCTCTAGTTAAAACAAAACTACCGTGGGAAGAAGAACTAAAATTCCAGCTACTATCAGAAATACCATATCAATCACAATATGACGATTTGATATCATACATCCATCATTTAGCATATAATCAGCCAAAGAATCCATCTGTTGGTTTAATTATAGATTTACCTGATACAATATTGAATCTATCATCCACATATATCGATAGAGAGAAATTCAAAAATGAATTACATCTATTCAACAAGATCAGTAGAATTCCTCTAATTTTTATAATATCTTATCCATGTGATAGTTCTCATGAAATTGATCAATATATATCCAAAATATTCCTACTGAATCCTTTTAATTATAATCCTAAATCTAATCCTCAAGATATATCCTTTATCAATGTGAGAGAAGTAACAGATAAGAGAATTGAGAAAGTATTAAAACATATTGTGGATAAAGAGCATAAACATATATCTAAAGACTTAATAAACGAAATAGTAGAATATGGAAGTGGTGATTTGAGAAAAGCTATTGTTCAACTGGAATTCTATTGTAATGTATATATTTATGTATATATTATATTTATATAGTCAACATTTCCAATATATTCTTCATCTTTGTCATTTAGTAGTTCAGACGATTTGTCACTGAGTTTTTGTAGTAATAACAGTGTTTTAGATGGTTCATTAGATAGTAGTAACACTTCCACTCAATTTCTAACAGATTTCCATATTTTAAGGAAAATATTATATAATAAAATCTCCTTTACTAATAATGTATATATATTATCATAATATTAATATCGATTTATAGTGTATTTATGATTATTGTACAAATTATAATAATTTATCATACTCTTTATATGAACACAATATTGAGTCATATACGAATATAGAAGATTGGAGTGAATATATGAATTTATTATCTGAAACGAATAAATATTCAACTTCTTTGGACAAAGATTTGAATGAGTGTTATTGTGATATTATAGCTGGTGCTAATAACTACTGTAATAAACAGCCAAAGGCATTATCATTTAAACCATTGAAATCTCCTAAAATATATCAAATACAAAAACTGAATAAACAACATTTACAAACATGGAATTGTTTTTTACAGGGTATTATAGGTAATAGTGAATGTATACAGTTTTATATATATTTATTCATAGTTCATTTGAATAAGAATGAAATGTCTGATTTTGTTATTTGTTTTCCATATAGAACTCTTAAGTATATTAAATTATATAATATTATGAATAGTTTAACTCCAAATCAATTTAATTTTATAAACCAAGTGAGTAATAGAAGATATAAATTTGATAATTGGATATACAATCCTGATAATCAAATCACTGATAGAACTGATGATGAAATTACTAAAGAGATTATGGAAATGGACGATATAGGCGAATTTAGTGATTAGTTATATTCACACTATTCATGTAATTTTATGTATTAAATTGATGAAATATATTTTTTTCATTTCTATTTAATATATTTTAATTGTAATTAGTTGTTTGAATATTTTCAAATTCAAATTCAAATTAAAAAAACGATTTTCTATCCCAAAAATTAACCCCAAATTTGATTAAAACATTAATTCAAATTTATGTCAGGGACGCCCAAGAAATATGTGATTCGAGCACAAGCACGAATCATTGAAGGGTTATTGAAGAGGAAAAGATTTGTTGTTAACAGAAAACCAGAGACCCTTCAAGATTTGAAAGATAAGAGAGATGAGTTAACTGAGCAAGTTAAAATAAAGAATCAGGAAGAAGAAAAGAAGAAATTACTTGAAGCTCACAGCTCAGAAGCTGATGATGAAGAAAAACAGAAGGAAGAGGTAAGAGAAGAAATCAAGCAATTAGAAAGTTTATTGAACGAAGGTGAATCACCGGAAACTGAAGAAGATCCTGAATTAACTGAATTAAAGAATGAAAGAGATGCTTTATTAGATCTCTTAAAAGAGAAGTATGGTGATGATGTCGATGTTCAAAAGCTTCAAGAAGAAAAAGATGAGGCTGAACGCCAAAAAGTAGAAGAACAAAAGAAAGAATTACAAGAAGAAATTACCAAACTTCAACAATTGCTTGACGAAGATAATGGAAGAACAGTTGATGAATTAGAAGAAGAAATCAAAGCAGATGAAGAGAAATTATCAGACAATGAAGAAATAAGAGAATTACAAGAGAAAAGAAACGAATTGTTAGAAGAAATTAAAGAGAAAACAAACGAAGATGATGTTAGTTTGTTAGAGAAATTATTGAATGAATTAAAAGAATTAAAAGAAAAATTAACAGAGTCAGAAGAGAAAGCAACTGAAGAAAACAATGAAACAAAAGAAGAATTGAAAGAACAAGTTGAAGAATTAGAAGAAATTAACAACAATCCTGATTTAAATACTGTTGAAGAAATGAATAAAGAAATTGAAGAGTTGAAAGAAAAACTTGAAGCTCCACCACCAGAAGATGAAGAATTGAAAGAATTAGAAGAATCTAAAGACAAATTGATGAGTGAAGTCAAAGAGAAAGCAAATGATGATGATATTGAAAAGGTTAAAGAATTATTAAAAGAGATTGAAGAATTGAAAGAAAAACAGAAAGAAAAAGATGAAGAGAATCAGAAGATAATCGATGAGATGAATGAAAAGAAAGATGAATTAAAGAAGGAAATTGAAGAACTAAAAGCTGTTTCAAGGAATCATGATAATATTGAAGCAATGGAAAGTGAAATGTCACAATTACAGGAGAATCTTGAATCATCATCATTGCCAATTGAAGATGATGAAGAATTAATTCAACTACAAGAAAAGAAAAGACAATTGAAAGATGAATTGAAAGAGAAATACAATGAAGAGAATAATGTATTTACTGCTACAATAATTGGAACTAAAAGTGAGATGAATGATATAAATAATGAAGTAGAAATGGCTAAAGTTATTAATGAAGAAAAAAAAATGAAATTAGAAAATGAAGTTAAAAGATTAGAAGAATGTATGAATAGAGATAATATTAATGAAAGTTTGAATGAATTAGAAGATGAATTGAAAACATTGGAAGCTGTTGAAACTGTTGAATCTAAGAATGATGAAGATAAAGATAATGAATTGGAAGAGTTAAGAGAAAAAAGAAAAGAGTTATTAGAAAAATTGAAAGAAAAGAATAGTGAAGATGATATTAACAGATTAGAAGAAATGATCGAAAAGTTAGAAGAAGCTAAAGAAGTAGAAAACAATAAAGAAGAAAAGATCGAAGAAGAAGAAAAAGGTGATGAAGAAAAGGATAAAGAGATTCAAGAGTTAAAGAAAGAGATTTCTAGATTAGAAGGGATAATGAATAATCCAGAGTATCAAAACGAAGAAGCAATTGAAGCTAAGATTGATGAACTTGAAGAAAAGAATGAAAGTGGAAATACTGATGAAGAGAATGAAGAAAAAGATAAAGAAATTGAGGAATTAAGAGAAAAGAAAGAAGAATTATTGAATGAATTAAAGGAGAAATATGGTGAAGACGTTGTTTATCATCCAAGTGTTATAGGAGAAGAAAGTATAAATGATAAAAATGATGAATTGAAGGTAGTTGATAAATCCATTGATAATACAGAAAATCAACAAAAAGAAGAAGAAGTTCAGCGATTGAAAGATGAAATTCAGAAATTAGAAGAATTATTAAATGATTCAGAATTACAAACGGCTGAAGAAGTGAGAGAAAAATTGGAAGAAATTGAAAAAGTGGAGAATATTGAAAATACAGAAGCAGGTAAAGATGAAGAGTTAAAAGAATTAGAACAGAAAAAAGAAGAACTTAAACAACAAATAAAAGAAAAATATGGAGATGAAGTCTTTGTTCCATCAAATGAAGAAGATGAATTAGAAAAAGAAAGACTTAGAAATGAAATTACAATATTAGAAGATTACTTAAATAATGATGATCTTGATGAAAATCTTAAAGAAGTTGCTGAACAAATAATCAAAGAGAATTCACCAGAAGCTGAAGAAAGCATGAAACAAGAAGACTTGGAAGAATTGAGAGAAAAGCATAACAAAGTATTAGATGAATTAGAAGATAAATTACAATCATTATTAAACTCACTAAAAGAGATAAGAGGTATTAACAATGCAGTAAATGAAGAAAGTCAAGTTACACCAATGTTATCAAATGATGAAGAGATTAAACATATTCATATGCCAATACAATCAAGAAAATCAACACCCGATTTAGAACATATGAAAGAAATATTACAACAGTTGGACGATTTACATAAAGATAGAAAATCACCAATAGAAAGTGAAAAAAATTATAATGAAAGTAGAAATGAAATAGTTTATTCATGTGATGTAATTGGAATTGAAAGTGTGATGAATGAAGAAGAAGTTAATAAAGATAAACAGAGTGAAGATGATTATTTGAAGTTAGAAAATGAAAATAATGATTTAATGAAAGAGAATAAACAGTTAAAAGAAAAGAATAAAGATTTGGAGGATAAATTATATGAAATGGAATTTGAACAATCCAATAGTTCTTTCCATAAAGATGATTTAGAAAAGAATTATGACGAGATAAAGAATGAGAATGATAATTTGAATGAATCATTGAAAGCTAAAGAAAGTGAATATATGAAAGAGAATCTTGAATTAGAAAGTAAGTTGAAAGAAGTGGAAAATAAATTATGTGATAATGAATCTGAATTGAAAGAGAAAGAAGATAAGATCGAAGAATTGGAAAATGAGAATGCGAAATTAAAAGAGAAGAATGAATTGGGAGAAGAAATCCAGAGATTATTAAATGATATATTAGAGAAAGATAAGAATGATGAAGAGATGAATGAGTTAAAAGAAAATCGAGAAAAATGTTTAGAAGAGTTATATAATAAATATCCAAGTGCTGATGTAGATAGATTAGAGAACTTATGTGAAAATTTAAGAGAAATTGAAGAAAGAAAATCACCATATAATGAATTATTAGGAAATAATACTCAGAAGAATAGAATAAAGAAAGAATTAAGTATTTTGGAAAGATGTTTAGGTGATAATAATGAAGATATAAATGACATTATTAAAGAATTGGAAGATAAAATAGAAAGTGCAGTAGAACAAATGAAAGAAGATGATGATGAATTAATTGAATTGAAGAAAAGAAGAGATGAATTAGTTAGGATATGTAATGGATATAATGAAATATATAAACCTGATGTTATTAGTTACAATAGTACAACAAAAGATAATGAAATTGAGAAAGAGGAGAGTGTTGATGAAATAAAAGACGAAATTAGTAAATTGGAGGAGATATTGAATAATCCAGAATTGGAGAGTAAATTGATAAGTAAAGATGAAATTCAAACGACTGAAAATGAGAATATTGAAGAAGAAAGTAATGGTGAAGGAGAAGAAGAATTAGCTGACTTGAAAGAGAAAAGAGATGAGTTAAAGAAAGAGTATAAAGACAAATTTGGAAATGATTTTGTTTATTCAGCTGAGATAATCAGTGATGAAAGTGAGAATAAAGAAGAAGAAAAAGTCGAAGATGTAAAAGATGTAAAAGAAAAGAATGCTGATAAAGAAAATAAAGAAAGTGAAAAGAAAAAGCTGATGAAAGAAATCGAGATATTAGAAGATTGTTTAAGAAAAGATAATTTAGATGAAAATCTAAAAGAATTAGAAGATGAAATGAAAGAAGAGAAAGAAAAATTGAAAGAAATGAAAGAAGAAGATGAAAAATTAAAAGAAGAAAATGAAATTGAATTAAATGAGTTAAAAGAAAAACGAAATGAACTATTAAATGAATTAAAAATGAAGAATGGAAGTGAAGATATAAAAAAGTTAGAAGAACTATTGAATGAATTAGATAAAGTGAGAAATGAAGAAGATGATATGAAGAGTAAAGAAGATGAAAATATGAAAATGTCAAAATGCAAAGAAGAAGAAAAGAGTAAATTGAAAGAAGAAATGGATAAACTGGAAGAGTTATTAAATAATCCATTATTAGAAAGACGAGAAGATATGGAAAACAAAATAGAAGAATTGAAAGAAGAACTGGAATTGAATGAAGTAAAAAGTTTAGAAGAATTAGAAAGTCGATTAAAAGATATATTATCGATAGTATCCAATGAAAAAGAAGAAAATGAAATCGATACTGAAAATATCTATATTTGTGATTTACTTGGACTGAACAGTATAATGAGAGTAGATGAAGAATATGTAAGTAAAGAAGAAGAAAAAGAAAGTGATAATTTAAGACTAGAGAATGAGAATGAAAATTTAAAGTATAACTACAATGAAGCATTAAACAAAATCAAAAAGTTGAATGACAGAATTGAAGAATTGGAATTAGAAAATTCCAATAAGAATGATAATAAAGATGATTTAGAAAAGAATTATGACGAGATAAAGAATGAGAATGATAATTTGAATGAATCATTGAAAGCTAAAGAAAGTGAATATATGAAAGAGAATCTTGAATTAGAAAGTAAGTTGAAAGAAGTGGAAGATAAATTATGTGAGAATGAATCTGAGTTGAAAGAGAAAGAAGATAAGATCGAAGAATTGGAAAATGAGAATGCGAAATTAAAAGAGAAGAATGAATTGGGAGAAGAAATCCAGAGATTATTAAATGATATATTAGAGAAAGATAAGAATGATGAAGAGATGAATGAGTTAAAAGAAAATCGAGAAAAATGTTTAGAAGAGTTATATAATAAATATCCAAGTGCTGATGTAGATAAATTGAAGAGAATGATAAATGAGTTAAAAGAAAATGATAATAAATTAGAAGAAATGAATGAAGATAATGATGATAATAAAGTGAAATTAATGAATGAGATAAAACTGTTAAAAGATTGTTTAAATAATGAAAAACTGAATGTAGATGATATAGTTGAAGATTTAGAAAATCTTAATAAAGAAAGTGAAGATGACGAGTTGAAAGAATTGAAAGAAGAAAAGAGATGAATTATTGAAAGAGTTAAAAGATAATCTAAATCCAGAGATATTTGAGAATATGATAATTGGAAGAGAAAGTAAAATGATGAATAAAGAAGATGAAAAGAAAGAACTACAAAAAGAAATAGATAAATTGAAAGAAATATTAGAAAATGAAGAATTAATGAAAGACGAAGAAATAATAAATGCTGAAGAAAAGTTAGAAGACAATGATGAAATAGATAAAGATGATGAAATATGCAAATTAGAAGAAGAAAAGAGAGATTTATTAAATGTAATTGAAAAAGACTTAAAACCTGAAAATAAGAAAAAATATGAAGAAATGATGAAAGAATTAAAAGAGTTAAAGAAAGAAAATGAAAAGATGAAAGAAAGTCAACTATCTGCCGAAGAAAGTAAAGTATATAAAGAGAAGTTATTAGAAGAGATAGAAAAACTAGAAAATAACTTGAAAGAGAATATAAGTGATGAAAAATTGAAAGAAGCTGAAGCTGAATTAGAAAAGAGTCGTGAAGAAAATGAAAAATTGAAAGAAGAAGAAGACAAAGAATTAAAAGAATTAGAGAATCGTCGAAATGAATTATTAGATAATTTAATAAATGAATTAAGTGATTATCGAACAAAACGAACCGAAGATCCAAATTATTTGAATGATGAAAATCTAGCAAACAAAGAAGAAATGTTAAAAGAAATCTCAAAACTTGAAAAAACATTGAAAGAACGAGATAATGAAAATGTCAAATTATTGGAAGAGATGAAAGCGAAAGAATCTAAATATGAAAGTGAATTAAAAGAATTGATGAATAAACGAGATGAATTAAAGAATGAATTAAAGAATGAATTGAGTAATGAGAATGTTTATTCAATCGATCTAATAAGTGGTGAAAGTTTGAAAATGGAAGAGAATGATATTGATGAAATGTCTAAATTGAAAGAAGAAATGGAAATATTAGAAGCTTATAAGAATGAGATAAAATTAAAAGAAGACAAAGGATATGATGATGAAAGTAGTTTAGAAGAATTAGAAGAAAAGAAAGAAAAACTATTGAAAGATATTAAAGAAGAGAAAGGATTGGAAGATATAAATGAATTGAAAGATAGAATAGAAAAGATGAAAGAGAATCGAGAAGAAAAGAATAGATTGAGAGATGAGATTGAAAAACTAGAAGAAATCTTAAATAATCCAGAATTAGAAAGTGAATTATGTAAAAACGAAAAAGTAAAAGATAGTGAAAGTGGAGATAATAAATCTGATGAAGATGAAGATTTGAAAGAATTGAAAGAGAAAAGAGATGAATTATTGAAAGATTATAAAGACAAATTTGGAAATGATTTTGTTTATTCAGCTGAGATAATCAGTGATGAAAGTGAGAATAAAGAAGAAGAAAAAGTCGAAGATGTAAAAGATGTAAAAGAAAAGAATGCTGATAAAGAAAATAAAGAAAGTGAAAAGAAAAAGCTGATGAAAGAAATCGAGATATTAGAAGATTGTTTAAGAAAAGATAATTTAGATGAAAATCTAAAAGAATTAGAAGATGAAATGAAAGAAGAGAAAGAAAAATTGAAAGAAATGAAAGAAGAAGATGAAAAATTAAAAGAAGAAAATGAAATTGAATTAAATGAGTTAAAAGAAAAACGAAATGAACTATTAAATGAATTAAAAATGAAGAATGGAAGTGAAGATATAAAAAAGTTAGAAGAACTATTGAATGAATTAGATAAAGTGAGAAATGAAGAAGATGATATGAAGAGTAAAGAAGATGAAAATATGAAAATGTCAAAATGCAAAGAAGAAGAAAAGAGTAAATTGAAAGAAGAAATGGATAAACTGGAAGAGTTATTAAATAATCCATTATTAGAAAGTGAATTATTGAAGAAAGCCCAAGTTGATATTGATGAATCAGGTATAGAAGATGACGAATTAAAAGAATTAGAGAATAAACGAAATGAAATATTAAATGAGATAAAAGAGAAGAGTGGTGAAGAAGATATTGAAAAGTTAGAAAGTTTATTAAAAGAATTGGAAGACAAGAAAAATGAGAATGCTGATGTTAAAGAAAGATTATTAAAAGAGAAAGAAGAAAAAGTTGAAGAAAATGAGAAACTGAAGAATGGTTTAAAATCTGAAATTTGCAAATTAGAAGATTTATTAAAAGATTTAGATGGTAAAAATAAAGATGAAATCTTGAATGAACTTAAAATCTTAGAAAATGATTCAATAGAAAATCGTCTAAAAATGGATAAAGAAGAAGAAGAACGAGAAAAAGAGATTAATGAATTGAAGAAAGAAAAAGAAGATTTAATGACCCAATTAAGTGAATTAAATGAAAATCGTGAAAATGAATTAAATGAAATGAAAGAAGAAATTTATGAAATCGAAATAATCGGAAATGAAAGTAAAATGAATGATGATGAAGAAATGAAATTATCAATGTTAAAAGATATAGAAGATTTAGAGAGATTAATAAAAGAAAAAGAAGAAGAATTAAGTAAACTGAAAGAGTTAAATGAAAACAAGTTATTAGAAGATGTTAATAAAGTTGAAGAAGAATTAGAAGAAGAGAATAATAAATTAAAAGAAAAAGAAGAAAAACTGAACAAGTTAAATGAATTAGAAGAAGATCGAGATAAATTATTAGAAGAAATCATAGAAAAGAGTGGAAGTGAAGATATAGATAAATTGAAAAAGATGTTAAATGAATTGAAAGGATTAAAGAATGAAAATACTGAAGATGATGCTAAATTAGACAAAAGTGCAGAATTGAAGAATAAATATGAAAATGATATAAAAGAGTATAAAGAAATCCTAGAAAATGTAGAATTAAAGCCAATAGAAGAAATGGATAAAGATTTAAAAGAAATGGAAGAAAAGATATTAGAAAATAATGTTGATAATAAAGAATTGAAAGAATTACGAGATGAACTAGATAATTTAAAGAATGAGTTGAAAGAGAAGAGTGGAGTTGAAGATATTTGTGAAGTGACTAAGAAATTGAAAGATATAAAGAATAAAGAGAATGAATTGAAAGAAAGTGAAAATAAGATGAAAGAAAAGACAGAATTGAAAGAAGAGATTAATAAACTAGAAGAAATATTAAAGAATCCTGAAATAGAGAAAGTAAAAGAAGATGAAAATGATGAAATAGATAAATTATTAGATGAGTTAAGAAAGAGACGAGATGATTTACGAGAAGAATATTTGAAAGATAAAGGCAAAGAATTTGAATATGATGATAGTATGATAAATGAAGAAGAAGATAAGAAAGAAAAGTTATCTGAAATTAAAAAGCTGGAAATATCCCTAAATACAATTGAACATTTTACCAGTGATAATGTAGATGAAAGTAGCAAAAAGATTTATGATAATGAGGAAGAAGATATTGAAGATGAAAAACCATTTGAAGAAATTGATGATGAAATAAACAAGTTAAAAAACGAAATTGCTAATTTAAAAGATGAGTATAAAGTGAAATTCAATGATGATTATAATAATTGTGATGAGAATGATAGAGATGATAAAGAAAGAGATTCTGATTTATTGAAAGAAGAAGAGAAAAGAAAATTGTTAGATGAGAGAGATAAATTAAAGAAGTTAGTGAATAAAGATAGTAAAGAAGATCATCTAGATTCAAATAGTCTTCCAGAATTGAAAGCCAAATTATCAGAATTATTAAAAGAATACAAAGAGAGATTCGATAAAGAATATGAAGATGAAATAAGTGAAGAAGAAAAGTTATTGAAAGAAAAGACTCGAGAAAAGACAATTCTATTAGATGAAATAAATCAACTAGAAGATAATTTGAACAAACCCGAAGAAGAAAGATACAAAGACAATATAGATGAAGAAATTAAAGAATTGAAAGAGAAAAGAGATGAATTATTGAAAGATTATAAAGACAAATTTGGAAATGATTTTGTTTATTCAGCTGAGATAATCAGTGATGAAAGTGAGAATAAAGAAGAAGAAAAAGTCGAAGATGTAAAAGATATAAAAGAAAAGAATGATGATAAAGAAAATAAAGAAAGTGAAAAGAAAAAGCTGATGAAAGAAATCGAGATATTAGAAGATTGTTTAAGAAAAGATAATTTAGATGAAAATCTAAAAGAATTAGAAGATGAAATGAAAGAAGAGAAAGAAAAATTGAAAGAAATGAAAGAAGAAGATGAAAAATTAAAAGAAGAAAATGAAATTGAATTAAATGAGTTAAAAGAAAAACGAAATGAACTATTAAATGAATTAAAAATGAAGAATGGAAGTGAAGATATAAAAAAGTTAGAAGAACTATTGAATGAATTAGATAAAGTGAGAAATGAAGAAGATGATATGAAGAGTAAAGAAGATGAAAATATGAAAATGTCAAAATGCAAAGAAGAAGAAAAGAGTAAATTGAAAGAAGAAATGGATAATCTTGAAGATGCATTGAATAACCCTGAATTAAACAGAATAAATAGTAGCGAAAACATGTTAATGAAAGTGAAAGATGAAAATGAAAATAGTATAGATACTGAACTTAAAGAATTGGAAAATAAAAGAGATGAGTTATTGAAAGAAATTCAAGACACTATATTTCCAGAAATATATATTCCTTCGTTTATAGGATATAAAAGCTCTTTAAGTGAATTACACGAAAGAAAAGATCAATTAAAAAGAGAAAATCAACTGTTACAAGAGTTGTTAGAAAAACCAACTGACTTAGTGTGTGATGAAACTCCATTGAATGAAAAATATGAAGATGAAGATACTGTAGAAGGAGAAGACGAAGATATATTAAAATTAGAAGATGAAAAGAAGGAGTTATTAGAGAATTTAAAAGAGAAATATGGAACTGATGATATTGAAGAGATTAAAAACAAATTTGAAGAAAATGTAAAACATCCAAGAACTGCTGTAAGAAATATGAAACATGATATTAGTTTATTGAAAAGTATATTAGAAAATCCAAATATAAGTAAAGAGGTTAATAGCAGTGAAGATGATAATGATGATGAACTCGAAGAATTATTAAAACAGAAGAATGATTTAGTAAAGCAATTAAAAGAAAAATATGGAGATGAAAAAGCTCAATTATTATTGGATAACATGGAACATAAACCAATGAATGAATCTATTAAAGAAATTCCAGATACAGTATATCAACATACAACAATTGGTGATAATAGTGATAAATATGATTTAGATGAGGAAAAGCAGAAACTAAAAGATGAAATAGATATAATTGAACAATTTGTTAAAAAGGCAGATGTGAATGATATTATAACTAAGACAAACGATGAAATTAAAGATGCAAAAGAAAAGATTAATAAATATAATAACTATGATGACCCAGAGTTAAAAGAATTAGAAAAAAGAAAAGAAGAATTACTAAATGAATTAAAAGAAAAGTCAAAACTGAATCAGCCAGGAAAATTAAAGGAATTATTAAAAGAATTAAATGACTTAAAAGATGAATTAAACGAATTACAAAGATCAGGACCATCAATGGAAGAAAAATGTGAAGAGGAAAAGAGAAAATTGAATAATGACATAGAAAAACTTGAAAGTCTATTGAATGACTCTGATTCTTCTTCACCTGATAAACTAGAAGAGGAAGTTACGAGTTTAAGAGAAGAAGTGGAAAGTAATAAAGAATCTAAAGAAAACGAGTTATATGAAAGTAACCCAGAGTTGAAGGAATTGAAACAAAAAAGAGATGAGTTAATGGATCTATGCAAAGAAAAGCTAGGAAATGATTTTGTGTATGAAAGTGTATTAATTGGAAATGATAGTACTGAACAAGAAGGAGAAATGAAGATAATTCCTGATGAAATAAAAACCAAAGAAGAATATGAAGACGAGATAAAGAAACTAGATGAAATATTAGAAAATCAAAATCTGAATAATGTAGATGATATGGAAGAAAAGAAAAAAGAATTAGAAGAAAAATCTAAAGAAGAAAACAAAGATAAATCAGAATTAGAGGAATTAAAGAATGAATATAATGATAAACTCAATAGTATAAAATCTATAAGTGGTACTGATGATATTGAAAAATTATCACAATTATTAGATGAAATTGATGAATTAAAGAGTAAAAATAGTGATGTTGATGGATTAGAGTCACAAAATGTTAGTAAAGAGAAAATAAATAATTTGAAAAAAGAAATTGAGGATTTAGATAAATTACTTTCCAACGAAAATATTAGTGACATTGAAACATTAGAGAAATTTAAAGAAGCTTTATCTCAATATGAAGGATATTCTCCTGGTGATGTTATATTACAATCATTATCTAAAAGAAGAGATGATTTATTGGATAAATGTAAAGAGAAATTTGGTGAAAGATTCATATATCAGCCAGATGTTATATCTGTTGTTAGTAGATTAAATGATGATAGTGAAATAAAGAAGAGTAGATTAGAAGAAGAAATAAATAAGTTAGAGGAAATATTGGACAATCCTGAATTATTGAGAAAAGAAGATGCTGAAACTACTGAATCAGGAAAAATAGATGAAAATGAAGAAGAAATTGAAGATAAAGAAATTAAAGAATTGAAAGAGAAAAGAGATGAATTATTGAAAGATTATAAAGACAAATTTGGAAATGATTTTGTTTATTCAGCTGAGATAATCAGTGATGAAAGTGAGAATAAAGAAGAAGAAAAAGTCGAAGATGTAAAAGATATAAAAGAAAAGAATGATGATAAAGAAAATAAAGAAAGTGAAAAGAAAAAGCTGATGAAAGAAATCGAGATATTAGAAGATTGTTTAAGAAAAGATAATTTAGATGAAAATCTAAAAGAATTAGAAGATGAAATGAAAGAAGAGAAAGAAAAATTGAAAGAAATGAAAGAAGAAGATGAAAAATTAAAAGAAGAAAATGAAATTGAATTAAATGAGTTAAAAGAAAAACGAAATGAACTATTAAATGAATTAAAAATGAAGAATGGAAGTGAAGATATAAAAAAGTTAGAAGAACTATTGAATGAATTAGATAAAGTGAGAAATGAAGAAGATGATATGAAGAGTAAAGAAGATGAAAATATGAAAATGTCAAAATGCAAAGAAGAAGAAAAGAGTAAATTGAAAGAAGAAATGGATAAACTGGAAGAGTTATTAAATAATCCATTATTAGAAAGACGAGAAGATATGGAAAACAAAATAGAAGAATTGAAAGAAGAACTGGAATTGAATGAAGTAAAAAGTTTAGAAGAATTAGAAAGTCGATTAAAAGATATATTATCGATAGTATCCAATGAAAAAGAAGAAAATGAAATCGATACTGAAAATATCTATATTTGTGATTTACTTGGACTGAACAGTATAATGAGAGTAGATGAAGAATATGTAAGTAAAGAAGAAGAAAAAGAAAGTGATAATTTAAGACTAGAGAATGAGAATGAAAATTTAAAGAATAACTACAATGAAGCATTAAACAAAATCAAAAAGTTGAATGACAGAATTGAAGAATTGGAATTAGAAAATTCCAATAAGAATGATAATAAAGATGATTTAGAAAAGAATTATGACGAGATAAAGAATGAGAATGATAATTTGAATGAATCATTGAAAGCTAAAGAAAGTGAATATATGAAAGAGAATCTTGAATTAGAAAGTAAGTTGAAAGAAGTGGAAGATAAATTATGTGAGAATGAATCTGAGTTGAAAGAGAAAGAAGATAAGATCGAAGAATTGGAAAATGAGAATGCGAAATTAAAAGAGAAGAATGAATTGGGAGAAGAAATCCAGAGATTATTAAATGATATATTAGAGAAAGATAAGAATGATGAAGAGATGAATGAGTTAAAAGAAAATCGAGAAAAATGTTTAGAAGAGTTATATAATAAATATCCAAGTGCTGATGTAGATAAATTGAAGAGAATGATAAATGAGTTAAAAGAAAATGATAATAAATTAGAAGAAATGAATGAAGATAATGATGATAATAAAGTGAAATTAATGAATGAGATAAAACTGTTAAAAGATTGTTTAAATAATGAAAAACTGAATGTAGATGATATAGTTGAAGATTTAGAAAATCTTAATAAAGAAAGTGAAGATGACGAGTTGAAAGAATTGAAAGAAGAAAAGAATGAATTATTGAAAGAGTTAAAAGATAATCTAAATCCAGAGATATTTGAGAATATGATAATTGGAAGAGAAAGTAAAATGATGAATAAAGAAGATGAAAAGAAAGAACTACAAAAAGAAATAGATAAATTGAAAGAAATATTAGAAAATGAAGAATTAATGAAAGACGAAGAAATAATAAATGCTGAAGAAAAGTTAGAAGACAATGATGAAATAGATAAAGATGATGAAATATGCAAATTAGAAGAAGAAAAGAGAGATTTATTAAATGTAATTGAAAAAGACTTAAAACCTGAAAATAAGAAAAAATATGAAGAAATGATGAAAGAATTAAAAGAGTTAAAGAAAGAAAATGAAAAGATGAAAGAAAGTCAACTATCTGCCGAAGAAAGTAAAGTATATAAAGAGAAGTTATTAGAAGAGATAGAAAAACTAGAAAATAACTTGAAAGAGAATATAAGTGATGAAAAATTGAAAGAAGCTGAAGCTGAATTAGAAAAGAGTCGTGAAGAAAATGAAAAATTGAAAGAAGAAGAAGACAAAGAATTAAAAGAATTAGAGAATCGTCGAAATGAATTATTAGATAATTTAATAAATGAATTAAGTGATTATCGAACAAAACGAACCGAAGATCCAAATTATTTGAATGATGAAAATCTAGCAAACAAAGAAGAAATGTTAAAAGAAATCTCAAAACTTGAAAAAACATTGAAAGAACGAGATAATGAAAATGTCAAATTACTGGAAGAGATGAAAGCGAAAGAATCTAAATATGAAAGTGAATTAAAAGAATTGATGAATAAACGAGATGAATTAAAGAATGAATTAAAGAATGAATTGAGTAATGAGAATGTTTATTCAATCGATCTAATAAGTGGTGAAAGTTTGAAAATGGAAGAGAATGATATTGATGAAATGTCTAAATTGAAAGAAGAAATGGAAATATTAGAAGCTTATAAGAATGAGATAAAATTAAAAGAAGACAAAGGATATGATGATGAAAGTAGTTTAGAAGAATTAGAAGAAAAGAAAGAAAAACTATTGAAAGATATTAAAGAAGAGAAAGGATTGGAAGATATAAATGAATTGAAAGATAGAATAGAAAAGATGAAAGAGAATCGAGAAGAAAAGAATAGATTGAGAGATGAGATTGAAAAACTAGAAGAAATCTTAAATAATCCAGAATTAGAAAGTGAATTATGTAAAAACGAAAAAGTAAAAGATAGTGAAAGTGGAGATAATAAATCTGATGAAGATGAAGATTTGAAAGAATTGAAAGAGAAAAGAGATGAATTATTGAAAGATTATAAAGACAAATTTGGAAATGATTTTGTTTATTCAGCTGAGATAATCAGTGATGAAAGTGAGAATAAAGAAGAAGAAAAAGTCGAAGATGTAAAAGATATAAAAGAAAAGAATGATGATAAAGAAAATAAAGAAAGTGAAAAGAAAAAGCTGATGAAAGAAATCGAGATATTAGAAGATTGTTTAAGAAAAGATAATTTAGATGAAAATCTAAAAGAATTAGAAGATGAAATGAAAGAAGAGAAAGAAAAATTGAAAGAAATGAAAGAAGAAGATGAAAAATTAAAAGAAGAAAATGAAATTGAATTAAATGAGTTAAAAGAAAAACGAAATGAACTATTAAATGAATTAAAAATGAAGAATGGAAGTGAAGATATAAAAAAGTTAGAAGAACTATTGAATGAATTAGATAAAGTGAGAAATGAAGAAGATGATATGAAGAGTAAAGAAGATGAAAATATGAAAATGTCAAAATGCAAAGAAGAAGAAAAGAGTAAATTGAAAGAAGAAATGGATAAACTGGAAGAGTTATTAAATAATCCATTATTAGAAAGTGAATTATTGAAGAAAGCCCAAGTTGATATTGATGAATCAGGTATAGAAGATGACGAATTAAAAGAATTAGAGAATAAACGAAATGAAATATTAAATGAGATAAAAGAGAAGAGTGGTGAAGAAGATATTGAAAAGTTAGAAAGTTTATTAAAAGAATTGGAAGACAAGAAAAATGAGAATGCTGATGTTAAAGAAAGATTATTAAAAGAGAAAGAAGAAAAAGTTGAAGAAAATGAGAAACTGAAGAATGGTTTAAAATCTGAAATTTGCAAATTAGAAGATTTATTAAAAGATTTAGATGGTAAAAATAAAGATGAAATCTTGAATGAACTTAAAATCTTAGAAAATGATTCAATAGAAAATCGTCTAAAAATGGATAAAGAAGAAGAAGAACGAGAAAAAGAGATTAATGAATTGAAGAAAGAAAAAGAAGATTTAATGACCCAATTAAGTGAATTAAATGAAAATCGTGAAAATGAATTAAATGAAATGAAAGAAGAAATTTATGAAATCGAAATAATCGGAAATGAAAGTAAAATGAATGATGATGAAGAAATGAAATTATCAATGTTAAAAGATATAGAAGATTTAGAGAGATTAATAAAAGAAAAAGAAGAAGAATTAAGTAAACTGAAAGAGTTAAATGAAAACAAGTTATTAGAAGATGTTAATAAAGTTGAAGAAGAATTAGAAGAAGAGAATAATAAATTAAAAGAAAAAGAAGAAAAACTGAACAAGTTAAATGAATTAGAAGAAGATCGAGATAAATTATTAGAAGAAATCATAGAAAAGAGTGGAAGTGAAGATATAGATAAATTGAAAAAGATGTTAAATGAATTGAAAGGATTAAAGAATGAAAATACTGAAGATGATGCTAAATTAGACAAAAGTGCAGAATTGAAGAATAAATATGAAAATGATATAAAAGAGTATAAAGAAATCCTAGAAAATGTAGAATTAAAGCCAATAGAAGAAATGGATAAAGATTTAAAAGAAATGGAAGAAAAGATATTAGAAAATAATGTTGATAATAAAGAATTGAAAGAATTACGAGATGAACTAGATAATTTAAAGAATGAGTTGAAAGAGAAGAGTGGAGTTGAAGATATTTGTGAAGTGACTAAGAAATTGAAAGATATAAAGAATAAAGAGAATGAATTGAAAGAAAGTGAAAATAAGATGAAAGAAAAGACAGAATTGAAAGATGAGATACAAAAATTAAAAGCAAAAGATAATAAAGAAAATCCTGAAGAAGTAGATGAAGTTGTAAATGACGAAGAAATGAATGAACTTAAATCCAAGCGAGATTCATTAGTAAAAGATTATGAAAACAAAAAATTATTAGAAAATGAAATATCAAAGTTAGAAAGAATACTAATAAACCCAACACTGAAAGAACTTGTTGATGAAAGAGATAAAGATTTAGAAGAAATAATCGAAGAAATGGATAGTTTAGACATTCCTAATTTACGAAAATCAATAAATGATTATTTAAGTCAACCAAAATCTGAAGATTATTCTCCATCTGAAGAAAATTATGATGAATTAGAAAAATTAGAAAAAGAATTAAAATTACTAGAAGAAGTGATGTTAAATCCTAATATATCTGATTCGATCAAGACTTTAGAAAAACGAATAAATGATGTAAAGAAACATGTAGATGAGTTAGAAAAAGATCAAGTAGATGATGATGATTTTAATCGAATAATGAATTTACATGATAAATTATTAGAACAATTACATGATGAATGGGGTTTAAATGATTATGAGAAAGTGATGAAATTAATACCTGAATTAATGGAATTAGAATCAAAAGTGAATGAATTAGAGAACAGTAATCAGACAACCGAAGATAAGAATCATTTAGAACGTGAGATCGAAGAATTGGAGAAATGTGTAAATAATGCCAATATTGAAGATGGAATCAAACGATTAGAAGAATTAGTTAATGGTAAAGAATATGAAAAAAGTCGTTTAGAGAACTTAGAGAAAGATAAGAATGATTTATTAAGTAAACTGAAAGACAGATTAAATGGTGATGAAAATGAACTAGAGAAAGTGAAAGATTTGATAAAAGAGTTATTAGAAAGTGGAACATACGTATCTAATGAAAATGAAATCTACTCAATCGATATAATAAGTAATGAAAGTAAATTGATAGAAAAAGATGATGAAATGAAAGAATTGAAAGAAGAGATAAGATTATTAAACGAATTGAAAGATAGTGAAAATGTTGAAGAACATATGAAAGAATTAAAGAATGAATTAAAAGAAAAAGAAGAAAAACTGAACAAGTTAAATGAATTAGAAGAAGATCGAGATAAATTATTAGAAGAAATCATAGAAAAGAGTGGAAGTGAAGATATAGATAAATTGAAAAAGATGTTAAATGAATTGAAAGGATTAAAGAATGAAAATACTGAAGATGATGCTAAATTAGACAAAAGTGCAGAATTGAAGAATAAATATGAAAATGATATAAAAGAGTATAAAGAAATCCTAGAAAATGTAGAATTAAAGCCAATAGAAGAAATGGATAAAGATTTAAAAGAAATGGAAGAAAAGATATTAGAAAATAATGTTGATAATAAAGAATTGAAAGAATTACGAGATGAACTAGATAATTTAAAGAATGAGTTGAAAGAGAAGAGTGGAGTTGAAGATATTTGTGAAGTGACTAAGAAATTGAAAGATATAAAGAATAAAGAGAATGAATTGAAAGAAAGTGAAAATAAGATGAAAGAAAAGACAGAATTGAAAGAAGAGATTAATAAACTAGAAGAAATATTAAAGAATCCTGAAATAGAGAAAGTAAAAGAAGATGAAAATGATGAAATAGATAAATTATTAGATGAGTTAAGAAAGAGACGAGATGATTTACGAGAAGGAATATTTGAAAAGATAAAAGGCAAATGGAATTTGAATATGATGATAGTATGATAAATGAAGAAGAAGATAAGAAAGAAATGTTAAGATGAAATAGATAAATTAAGATAAGATATAAGAGAAGTTAGTGAATAAAGATAGTAAAGAAGATCATCTAGATTCAAATAGTCTTCCAGAATTGAAAGCCAAATTATCAGAATTATTAAAAGAATACAAAGAGAGATTCGATAAAGAATATGAAGATGAAATAAGTGAAGAAGAAAAGTTATTGAAAGAAAAGACTCGAGAAAAGACAATTCTATTAGATGAAATAAATCAACTAGAAGATAATTTGAACAAACCCGAAGAAGAAAGATACAAAGACAATATAGATGAAGAAATTAAAGAATTGAAAGAGAAAAGAGATGAATTATTGAAAGATTATAAAGACAAATTTGGAAATGATTTTGTTTATTCAGCTGAGATAATCAGTGATGAAAGTGAGAATAAAGAAGAAGAAAAAGTCGAAGATGTAAAAGATATAAAAGAAAAGAATGATGATAAAGAAAATAAAGAAAGTGAAAAGAAAAAGCTGATGAAAGAAATCGAGATATTAGAAGATTGTTTAAGAAAAGATAATTTAGATGAAAATCTAAAAGAATTAGAAGATGAAATGAAAGAAGAGAAAGAAAAATTGAAAGAAATGAAAGAAGAAGATGAAAAATTAAAAGAAGAAAATGAAATTGAATTAAATGAGTTAAAAGAAAAACGAAATGAACTATTAAATGAATTAAAAATGAAGAATGGAAGTGAAGATATAAAAAAGTTAGAAGAACTATTGAATGAATTAGATAAAGTGAGAAATGAAGAAGATGATATGAAGAGTAAAGAAGATGAAAATATGAAAATGTCAAAATGCAAAGAAGAAGAAAAGAGTAAATTGAAAGAAGAAATGGATAAACTGGAAGAGTTATTAAATAATCCATTATTAGAAAGACGAGAAGATATGGAAAACAAAATAGAAGAATTGAAAGAAGAACTGGAATTGAATGAAGTAAAAAGTTTAGAAGAATTAGAAAGTCGATTAAAAGATATATTATCGATAATATCCAATGAAAAAGAAGAAAATGAAATCGATACTGAAAATATCTATATTTGTGATTTACTTGGACTGAACAGTATAATGAGAGTAGATGAAGAATATGTAAGTAAAGAAGAAGAAAAAGAAAGTGATAATTTAAGACTAGAGAATGAGAATGAAAATTTAAAGTATAACTACAATGAAGCATTAAACAAAATCAAAAAGTTGAATGACAGAATTGAAGAATTGGAATTAGAAAATTCCAATAAGAATGATAATAAAGATGATTTAGAAAAGAATTATGACGAGATAAAGAATGAGAATGATAATTTGAATGAATCATTGAAAGCTAAAGAAAGTGAATATATGAAAGAGAATCTTGAATTAGAAAGTAAGTTGAAAGAAGTGGAAGATAAATTATGTGAGAATGAATCTGAATTGAAAGAGAAAGAAGATAAGATCGAAGAATTGGAAAATGAGAATGCGAAATTAAAAGAGAAGAATGAATTGGGAGAAGAAATCCAGAGATTATTAAATGATATATTAGAGAAAGATAAGAATGATGAAGAGATGAATGAGTTAAAAGAAAATCGAGAAAAATGTTTAGAAGAGTTATATAATAAATATCCAAGTGCTGATGTAGATAAATTGAAGAGAATGATAAATGAGTTAAAAGAAAATGATAATAAATTAGAAGAAATGAATGAAGATAATGATGATAATAAAGTGAAATTAATGAATGAGATAAAACTGTTAAAAGATTGTTTAAATAATGAAAAACTGAATGTAGATGATATAGTTGAAGATTTAGAAAATCTTAATAAAGAAAGTGAAGATGACGAGTTGAAAGAATTGAAAGAAGAAAAGAATGAATTATTGAAAGAGTTAAAAGATAATCTAAATCCAGAGATATTTGAGAATATGATAATTGGAAGAGAAAGTAAAATGATGAATAAAGAAGATGAAAAGAAAGAACTACAAAAAGAAATAGATAAATTGAAAGAAATATTAGAAAATGAAGAATTAATGAAAGACGAAGAAATAATAAATGCTGAAGAAAAGTTAGAAGACAATGATGAAATAGATAAAGATGATGAAATATGCAAATTAGAAGAAGAAAAGAGAGATTTATTAAATGTAATTGAAAAAGACTTAAAACCTGAAAATAAGAAAAAATATGAAGAAATGATGAAAGAATTAAAAGAGTTAAAGAAAGAAAATGAAAAGATGAAAGAAAGTCAACTATCTGCCGAAGAAAGTAAAGTATATAAAGAGAAGTTATTAGAAGAGATAGAAAAACTAGAAAATAACTTGAAAGAGAATATAAGTGATGAAAAATTGAAAGAAGCTGAAGCTGAATTAGAAAAGAGTCGTGAAGAAAATGAAAAATTGAAAGAAGAAGAAGAC
Source organism: Proteromonas lacertae (assembly GCA_002245135.1). Taxonomy (NCBI): domain Eukaryota; class Bigyra; order Opalinata; family Proteromonadidae; genus Proteromonas; species Proteromonas lacertae. The sequence goes on from NGBS01000293.1 coordinate 190,644, forward strand.
AAAGAATTAAAAGAATTAGAGAATCGTCGAAATGAATTATTAGATAATTTAATAAATGAATTAAGTGATTATCGAACAAAACGAACCGAAGATCCAAATTATTTGAATGATGAAAATCTAGCAAACAAAGAAGAAATGTTAAAAGAAATCTCAAAACTTGAAAAAACATTGAAAGAACGAGATAATGAAAATGTCAAATTACTGGAAGAGATGAAAGCGAAAGAATCTAAATATGAAAGTGAATTAAAAGAATTGATGAATAAACGAGATGAATTAAAGAATGAATTAAAGAATGAATTGAGTAATGAGAATGTTTATTCAATCGATCTAATAAGTGGTGAAAGTTTGAAAATGGAAGAGAATGATATTGATGAAATGACTAAATTGAAAGAAGAAATGGAAATATTAGAAGCTTATAAGAATGAGATAAAATTAAAAGAAGACAAAGGATATGATGATGAAAGTAGTTTAGAAGAATTAGAAGAAAAGAAAGAAAAACTATTGAAAGATATTAAAGAAGAGAAAGGATTGGAAGATATAAATGAATTGAAAGATAGAATAGAAAAGATGAAAGAGAATCGAGAAGAAAAGAATAGATTGAGAGATGAGATTGAAAAACTAGAAGAAATCTTAAATAATCCAGAATTAGAAAGTGAATTATGTAAAAACGAAAAAGTAAAAGATAGTGAAAGTGGAGATAATAAATCTGATGAAGATGAAGATTTGAAAGAATTGAAAGAGAAAAGAGATGAATTATTGAAAGATTATAAAGACAAATTTGGAAATGATTTTGTTTATTCAGCTGAGATAATCAGTGATGAAAGTGAGAATAAAGAAGAAGAAAAAGTCGAAGATGTAAAAGATATAAAAGAAAAGAATGATGATAAAGAAAATAAAGAAAGTGAAAAGAAAAAAGCTGATGAAAGAAATCGAGATATTAGAAGATTGTTTAAGAAAAGATAATTTAGATGAAAATCTAAAAGAATTAGAAGATGAAATGAAAGAAGAGAAAGAAAAATTGAAAGAAATGAAAGAAGAAGATGAAAAATTAAAAGAAGAAAATGAAATTGAATTAAATGAGTTAAAAGAAAAACGAAATGAACTATTAAATGAATTAAAAATGAAGAATGGAAGTGAAGATATAAAAAAGTTAGAAGAACTATTGAATGAATTAGATAAAGTGAGAAATGAAGAAGATGATATGAAGAGTAAAGAAGATGAAAATATGAAAATGTCAAAATGCAAAGAAGAAGAAAAGAGTAAATTGAAAGAAGAAATGGATAAACTGGAAGAGTTATTAAATAATCCATTATTAGAAAGTGAATTATTGAAGAAAGCCCAAGTTGATATTGATGAATCAGGTATAGAAGATGACGAATTAAAAGAATTAGAGAATAAACGAAATGAAATATTAAATGAGATAAAAGAGAAGAGTGGTGAAGAAGATATTGAAAAGTTAGAAAGTTTATTAAAAGAATTGGAAGACAAGAAAAATGAGAATGCTGATGTTAAAGAAAGATTATTAAAAGAGAAAGAAGAAAAAGTTGAAGAAAATGAGAAACTGAAGAATGGTTTAAAATCTGAAATTTGCAAATTAGAAGATTTATTAAAAGATTTAGATGGTAAAAATAAAGATGAAATCTTGAATGAACTTAAAATCTTAGAAAATGATTCAATAGAAAATCGTCTAAAAATGGATAAAGAAGAAGAAGAACGAGAAAAAGAGATTAATGAATTGAAGAAAGAAAAAGAAGATTTAATGACCCAATTAAGTGAATTAAATGAAAATCGTGAAAATGAATTAAATGAAATGAAAGAAGAAATTTATGAAATCGAAATAATCGGAAATGAAAGTAAAATGAATGATGATGAAGAAATGAAATTATCAATGTTAAAAGATATAGAAGATTTAGAGAGATTAATAAAAGAAAAAGAAGAAGAATTAAGTAAACTGAAAGAGTTAAATGAAAACAAGTTATTAGAAGATGTTAATAAAGTTGAAGAAGAATTAGAAGAAGAGAATAATAAATTAAAAGAAAAAGAAGAAAAACTGAACAAGTTAAATGAATTAGAAGAAGATCGAGATAAATTATTAGAAGAAATCATAGAAAAGAGTGGAAGTGAAGATATAGATAAATTGAAAAAGATGTTAAATGAATTGAAAGGATTAAAGAATGAAAATACTGAAGATGATGCTAAATTAGACAAAAGTGCAGAATTGAAGAATAAATATGAAAATGATATAAAAGAGTATAAAGAAATCCTAGAAAATGTAGAATTAAAGCCAATAGAAGAAATGGATAAAGATTTAAAAGAAATGGAAGAAAAGATATTAGAAAATAATGTTGATAATAAAGAATTGAAAGAATTACGAGATGAACTAGATAATTTAAAGAATGAGTTGAAAGAGAAGAGTGGAGTTGAAGATATTTGTGAAGTGACTAAGAAATTGAAAGATATAAAGAATAAAGAGAATGAATTGAAAGAAAGTGAAAATAAGATGAAAGAAAAGACAGAATTGAAAGATGAGATACAAAAATTAAAAGCAAAAGATAATAAAGAAAATCCTGAAGAAGTAGATGAAGTTGTAAATGACGAAGAAATGAATGAACTTAAATCCAAGCGAGATTCATTAGTAAAAGATTATGAAAACAAAAAATTATTAGAAAATGAAATATCAAAGTTAGAAAGAATACTAATAAACCCAACACTGAAAGAACTTGTTGATGAAAGAGATAAAGATTTAGAAGAAATAATCGAAGAAATGGATAGTTTAGACATTCCTAATTTACGAAAATCAATAAATGATTATTTAAGTCAACCAAAATCTGAAGATTATTCTCCATCTGAAGAAAATTATGATGAATTAGAAAAATTAGAAAAAGAATTAAAATTACTAGAAGAAGTGATGTTAAATCCTAATATATCTGATTCGATCAAGACTTTAGAAAAACGAATAAATGATGTAAAGAAACATGTAGATGAGTTAGAAAAAGATCAAGTAGATGATGATGATTTTAATCGAATAATGAATTTACATGATAAATTATTAGAACAATTACATGATGAATGGGGTTTAAATGATTATGAGAAAGTGATGAAATTAATACCTGAATTAATGGAATTAGAATCAAAAGTGAATGAATTAGAGAACAGTAATCAGACAACCGAAGATAAGAATCATTTAGAACGTGAGATCGAAGAATTGGAGAAATGTGTAAATAATGCCAATATTGAAGATGGAATCAAACGATTAGAAGAATTAGTTAATGGTAAAGAATATGAAAAAAGTCGTTTAGAGAACTTAGAGAAAGATAAGAATGATTTATTAAGTAAACTGAAAGACAGATTAAATGGTGATGAAAATGAACTAGAGAAAGTGAAAGATTTGATAAAAGAGTTATTAGAAAGTGGAACATACGTATCTAATGAAAATGAAATCTACTCAATCGATATAATAAGTAATGAAAGTAAATTGATAGAAAAAGATGATGAAATGAAAGAATTGAAAGAAGAGATAAGATTATTAAACGAATTGAAAGATAGTGAAAATGTTGAAGAACATATGAAAGAATTAAAGAATGAATTAAAAGAAAAAGAAGAAAAACTGAACAAGTTAAATGAATTAGAAGAAGATCGAGATAAATTATTAGAAGAAATCATAGAAAAGAGTGGAAGTGAAGATATAGATAAATTGAAAAAGATGTTAAATGAATTGAAAGGATTAAAGAATGAAAATACTGAAGATGATGCTAAATTAGACAAAAGTGCAGAATTGAAGAATAAATATGAAAATGATATAAAAGAGTATAAAGAAATCCTAGAAAATGTAGAATTAAAGCCAATAGAAGAAATGGATAAAGATTTAAAAGAAATGGAAGAAAAGATATTAGAAAATAATGTTGATAATAAAGAATTGAAAGAATTACGAGATGAACTAGATAATTTAAAGAATGAGTTGAAAGAGAAGAGTGGAGTTGAAGATATTTGTGAAGTGACTAAGAAATTGAAAGATATAAAGAATAAAGAGAATGAATTGAAAGAAAGTGAAAATAAGATGAAAGAAAAGACAGAATTGAAAGAAGAGATTAATAAACTAGAAGAAATATTAAAGAATCCTGAAATAGAGAAAGTAAAAGAAGATGAAAATGATGAAATAGATAAATTATTAGATGAGTTAAGAAAGAGACGAGATGATTTACGAGAAGAATATTTGAAAGATAAAGGCAAAGAATTTGAATATGATGATAGTATGATAAATGAAGAAGAAGATAAGAAAGAAATGTTAAATGAAATAGATAAATTAAAGAAGTTAGTGAATAAAGATAGTAAAGAAGATCATCTAGATTCAAATAGTCTTCCAGAATTGAAAGCCAAATTATCAGAATTATTAAAAGAATACAAAGAGAGATTCGATAAAGAATATGAAGATGAAATAAGTGAAGAAGAAAAGTTATTGAAAGAAAAGACTCGAGAAAAGACAATTCTATTAGATGAAATAAATCAACTAGAAGATAATTTGAACAAACCCGAAGAAGAAAGATACAAAGACAATATAGATGAAGAAATTAAAGAATTGAAAGAGAAAAGAGATGAATTATTGAAAGATTATAAAGACAAATTTGGAAATGATTTTGTTTATTCAGCTGAGATAATCAGTGATGAAAGTGAGAATAAAGAAGAAGAAAAAGTCGAAGATGTAAAAGATATAAAAGAAAAGAATGATGATAAAGAAAATAAAGAAAGTGAAAAGAAAAAGCTGATGAAAGAAATCGAGATATTAGAAGATTGTTTAAGAAAAGATAATTTAGATGAAAATCTAAAAGAATTAGAAGATGAAATGAAAGAAGAGAAAGAAAAATTGAAAGAAATGAAAGAAGAAGATGAAAAATTAAAAGAAGAAAATGAAATTGAATTAAATGAGTTAAAAGAAAAACGAAATGAACTATTAAATGAATTAAAAATGAAGAATGGAAGTGAAGATATAAAAAAGTTAGAAGAACTATTGAATGAATTAGATAAAGTGAGAAATGAAGAAGATGATATGAAGAGTAAAGAAGATGAAAATATGAAAATGTCAAAATGCAAAGAAGAAGAAAAGAGTAAATTGAAAGAAGAAATGGATAAACTGGAAGAGTTATTAAATAATCCATTATTAGAAAGACGAGAAGATATGGAAAACAAAATAGAAGAATTGAAAGAAGAACTGGAATTGAATGAAGTAAAAAGTTTAGAAGAATTAGAAAGTCGATTAAAAGATATATTATCGATAATATCCAATGAAAAAGAAGAAAATGAAATCGATACTGAAAATATCTATATTTGTGATTTACTTGGACTGAACAGTATAATGAGAGTAGATGAAGAATATGTAAGTAAAGAAGAAGAAAAAGAAAGTGATAATTTAAGACTAGAGAATGAGAATGAAAATTTAAAGTATAACTACAATGAAGCATTAAACAAAATCAAAAAGTTGAATGACAGAATTGAAGAATTGGAATTAGAAAATTCCAATAAGAATGATAATAAAGATGATTTAGAAAAGAATTATGACGAGATAAAGAATGAGAATGATAATTTGAATGAATCATTGAAAGCTAAAGAAAGTGAATATATGAAAGAGAATCTTGAATTAGAAAGTAAGTTGAAAGAAGTGGAAGATAAATTATGTGAGAATGAATCTGAATTGAAAGAGAAAGAAGATAAGATCGAAGAATTGGAAAATGAGAATGCGAAATTAAAAGAGAAGAATGAATTGGGAGAAGAAATCCAGAGATTATTAAATGATATATTAGAGAAAGATAAGAATGATGAAGAGATGAATGAGTTAAAAGAAAATCGAGAAAAATGTTTAGAAGAGTTATATAATAAATATCCAAGTGCTGATGTAGATAAATTGAAGAGAATGATAAATGAGTTAAAAGAAAATGATAATAAATTAGAAGAAATGAATGAAGATAATGATGATAATAAAGTGAAATTAATGAATGAGATAAAACTGTTAAAAGATTGTTTAAATAATGAAAAACTGAATGTAGATGATATAGTTGAAGATTTAGAAAATCTTAATAAAGAAAGTGAAGATGACGAGTTGAAAGAATTGAAAGAAGAAAAGAATGAATTATTGAAAGAGTTAAAAGATAATCTAAATCCAGAGATATTTGAGAATATGATAATTGGAAGAGAAAGTAAAATGATGAATAAAGAAGATGAAAAGAAAGAACTACAAAAAGAAATAGATAAATTGAAAGAAATATTAGAAAATGAAGAATTAATGAAAGACGAAGAAATAATAAATGCTGAAGAAAAGTTAGAAGACAATGATGAAATAGATAAAGATGATGAAATATGCAAATTAGAAGAAGAAAAGAGAGATTTATTAAATGTAATTGAAAAAGACTTAAAACCTGAAAATAAGAAAAATATGAAGAAATGATGAAAGAATTAAAAGAGTTAAAGAAAGAAAATGAAAAGATGAAAGAAAGTCAACTATCTGCCGAAGAAAGTAAAGTATATAAAGAGAAGTTATTAGAAGAGATAGAAAAACTAGAAAATAACTTGAAAGAGAATATAAGTGATGAAAATTGAAAGAAGCTGAAGCTGAATTAGAAAAGAGTCGTGAAGAAAATGAAAAATTGAAAGAAGAAGAAGACAAAGAATTAAAAGAATTAGAGAATCGTCGAAATGAATTATTAGATAATTTAATAAATGAATTAAGTGATTATCGAACAAAACGAACCGAAGATCCAAATTATTTGAATGATGAAAATCTAGCAAACAAAGAAGAAATGTTAAAAGAAATCTCAAAACTTGAAAAAACATTGAAAGAACGAGATAATGAAAATGTCAAATTACTGGAAGAGATGAAAGCGAAAGAATCTAAATATGAAAGTGAATTAAAAGAATTGATGAATAAACGAGATGAATTAAAGAATGAATTAAAGAATGAATTGAGTAATGAGAATGTTTATTCAATCGATCTAATAAGTGGTGAAAGTTTGAAAATGGAAGAGAATGATATTGATGAAATGACTAAATTGAAAGAAGAAATGGAAATATTAGAAGCTTATAAGAATGAGATAAAATTAAAAGAAGACAAAGGATATGATGATGAAAGTAGTTTAGAAGAATTAGAAGAAAAGAAAGAAAAACTATTGAAAGATATTAAAGAAGAGAAAGGATTGGAAGATATAAATGAATTGAAAGATAGAATAGAAAAGATGAAAGAGAATCGAGAAGAAAAGAATAGATTGAGAGATGAGATTGAAAAACTAGAAGAAATCTTAAATAATCCAGAATTAGAAAGTGAATTATGTAAAAACGAAAAAGTAAAAGATAGTGAAAGTGGAGATAATAAATCTGATGAAGATGAAGATTTGAAAGAATTGAAAGAGAAAAGAGATGAATTATTGAAAGATTATAAAGACAAATTTGGAAATGATTTTGTTTATTCAGCTGAGATAATCAGTGATGAAAGTGAGAATAAAGAAGAAGAAAAAGTCGAAGATGTAAAAGATATAAAAGAAAAGAATGATGATAAAGAAAATAAAGAAAGTGAAAAGAAAAAGCTGATGAAAGAAATCGAGATATTAGAAGATTGTTTAAGAAAAGATAATTTAGATGAAAATCTAAAAGAATTAGAAGATGAAATGAAAGAAGAGAAAGAAAAATTGAAAGAAATGAAAGAAGAAGATGAAAAATTAAAAGAAGAAAATGAAATTGAATTAAATGAGTTAAAAGAAAAACGAAATGAACTATTAAATGAATTAAAAATGAAGAATGGAAGTGAAGATATAAAAAAGTTAGAAGAACTATTGAATGAATTAGATAAAGTGAGAAATGAAGAAGATGATATGAAGAGTAAAGAAGATGAAAATATGAAAATGTCAAAATGCAAAGAAGAAGAAAAGAGTAAATTGAAAGAAGAAATGGATAAACTGGAAGAGTTATTAAATAATCCATTATTAGAAAGTGAATTATTGAAGAAAGCCCAAGTTGATATTGATGAATCAGGTATAGAAGATGACGAATTAAAAGAATTAGAGAATAAACGAAATGAAATATTAAATGAGATAAAAGAGAAGAGTGGTGAAGAAGATATTGAAAAGTTAGAAAGTTTATTAAAAGAATTGGAAGACAAGAAAAATGAGAATGCTGATGTTAAAGAAAGATTATTAAAAGAGAAAGAAGAAAAAGTTGAAGAAAATGAGAAACTGAAGAATGGTTTAAAATCTGAAATTTGCAAATTAGAAGATTTATTAAAAGATTTAGATGGTAAAAATAAAGATGAAATCTTGAATGAACTTAAAATCTTAGAAAATGATTCAATAGAAAATCGTCTAAAAATGGATAAAGAAGAAGAAGAACGAGAAAAAGAGATTAATGAATTGAAGAAAGAAAAAGAAGATTTAATGACCCAATTAAGTGAATTAAATGAAAATCGTGAAAATGAATTAAATGAAATGAAAGAAGAAATTTATGAAATCGAAATAATCGGAAATGAAAGTAAAATGAATGATGATGAAGAAATGAAATTATCAATGTTAAAAGATATAGAAGATTTAGAGAGATTAATAAAAGAAAAAGAAGAAGAATTAAGTAAACTGAAAGAGTTAAATGAAAACAAGTTATTAGAAGATGTTAATAAAGTTGAAGAAGAATTAGAAGAAGAGAATAATAAATTAAAAGAAAAGAAGAAAAACTGAACAAGTTAAATGAATTAGAAGAAGATCGAGATAAATTATTAGAAGAAATCATAGAAAAGAGTGGAAGTGAAGATATAGATAAATTGAAAAAGATGTTAAATGAATTGAAAGGATTAAAGAATGAAAATACTGAAGATGATGCTAAATTAGACAAAAGTGCAGAATTGAAGAATAAATATGAAAATGATATAAAAGAGTATAAAGAAATCCTAGAAAATGTAGAATTAAAGCCAATAGAAGAAATGGATAAAGATTTAAAAGAAATGGAAGAAAAGATATTAGAAAATAATGTTGATAATAAAGAATTGAAAGAATTACGAGATGAACTAGATAATTTAAAGAATGAGTTGAAAGAGAAGAGTGGAGTTGAAGATATTTGTGAAGTGACTAAGAAATTGAAAGATATAAAGAATAAAGAGAATGAATTGAAAGAAAGTGAAAATAAGATGAAAGAAAAGACAGAATTGAAAGATGAGATACAAAAATTAAAAGCAAAAGATAATAAAGAAAATCCTGAAGAAGTAGATGAAGTTGTAAATGACGAAGAAATGAATGAACTTAAATCCAAGCGAGATTCATTAGTAAAAGATTATGAAAACAAAAAATTATTAGAAAATGAAATATCAAAGTTAGAAAGAATACTAATAAACCCAACACTGAAAGAACTTGTTGATGAAAGAGATAAAGATTTAGAAGAAATAATCGAAGAAATGGATAGTTTAGACATTCCTAATTTACGAAAATCAATAAATGATTATTTAAGTCAACCAAAATCTGAAGATTATTCTCCATCTGAAGAAAATTATGATGAATTAGAAAAATTAGAAAAAGAATTAAAATTACTAGAAGAAGTGATGTTAAATCCTAATATATCTGATTCGATCAAGACTTTAGAAAAACGAATAAATGATGTAAAGAAACATGTAGATGAGTTAGAAAAAGATCAAGTAGATGATGATGATTTTAATCGAATAATGAATTTACATGATAAATTATTAGAACAATTACATGATGAATGGGGTTTAAATGATTATGAGAAAGTGATGAAATTAATACCTGAATTAATGGAATTAGAATCAAAAGTGAATGAATTAGAGAACAGTAATCAGACAACCGAAGATAAGAATCATTTAGAACGTGAGATCGAAGAATTGGAGAAATGTGTAAATAATGCCAATATTGAAGATGGAATCAAACGATTAGAAGAATTAGTTAATGGTAAAGAATATGAAAAAAGTCGTTTAGAGAACTTAGAGAAAGATAAGAATGATTTATTAAGTAAACTGAAAGACAGATTAAATGGTGATGAAAATGAACTAGAGAAAGTGAAAGATTTGATAAAAGAGTTATTAGAAAGTGGAACATACGTATCTAATGAAAATGAAATCTACTCAATCGATATAATAAGTAATGAAAGTAAATTGATAGAAAAAGATGATGAAATGAAAGAATTGAAAGAAGAGATAAGATTATTAAACGAATTGAAAGATAGTGAAAATGTTGAAGAACATATGAAAGAATTAAAGAATGAATTAAAAGAAAAAGAAGAAAAACTGAACAAGTTAAATGAATTAGAAGAAGATCGAGATAAATTATTAGAAGAAATCATAGAAAAGAGTGGAAGTGAAGATATAGATAAATTGAAAAAGATGTTAAATGAATTGAAAGGATTAAAGAATGAAAATACTGAAGATGATGCTAAATTAGACAAAAGTGCAGAATTGAAGAATAAATATGAAAATGATATAAAAGAGTATAAAGAAATCCTAGAAAATGTAGAATTAAAGCCAATAGAAGAAATGGATAAAGATTTAAAAGAAATGGAAGAAAAGATATTAGAAAATAATGTTGATAATAAAGAATTGAAAGAATTACGAGATGAACTAGATAATTTAAAGAATGAGTTGAAAGAGAAGAGTGGAGTTGAAGATATTTGTGAAGTGACTAAGAAATTGAAAGATATAAAGAATAAAGAGAATGAATTGAAAGAAAGTGAAAATAAGATGAAAGAAAAGACAGAATTGAAAGAAGAGATTAATAAACTAGAAGAAATATTAAAGAATCCTGAAATAGAGAAAGTAAAAGAAGATGAAAATGATGAAATAGATAAATTATTAGATGAGTTAAGAAAGAGACGAGATGATTTACGAGAAGAATATTTGAAAGATAAAGGCAAAGAATTTGAATATGATGATAGTATGATAAATGAAGAAGAAGATAAGAAAGAAATGTTAAATGAAATAGATAAATTAAAGAAGTTAGTGAATAAAGATAGTAAAGAAGATCATCTAGATTCAAATAGTCTTCCAGAATTGAAAGCCAAATTATCAGAATTATTAAAAGAATACAAAGAGAGATTCGATAAAGAATATGAAGATGAAATAAGTGAAGAAGAAAAGTTATTGAAAGAAAAGACTCGAGAAAAGACAATTCTATTAGATGAAATAAATCAACTAGAAGATAATTTGAACAAACCCGAAGAAGAAAGATACAAAGACAATATAGATGAAGAAATTAAAGAATTGAAAGAGAAAAGAGATGAATTATTGAAAGATTATAAAGACAAATTTGGAAATGATTTTGTTTATTCAGCTGAGATAATCAGTGATGAAAGTGAGAATAAAGAAGAAGAAAAAGTCGAAGATGTAAAAGATATAAAAGAAAAGAATGATGATAAAGAAAATAAAGAAAGTGAAAAGAAAAAGCTGATGAAAGAAATCGAGATATTAGAAGATTGTTTAAGAAAAGATAATTTAGATGAAAATCTAAAAGAATTAGAAGATGAAATGAAAGAAGAGAAAGAAAAATTGAAAGAAATGAAAGAAGAAGATGAAAAATTAAAAGAAGAAAATGAAATTGAATTAAATGAGTTAAAAGAAAAACGAAATGAACTATTAAATGAATTAAAAATGAAGAATGGAAGTGAAGATATAAAAAAGTTAGAAGAACTATTGAATGAATTAGATAAAGTGAGAAATGAAGAAGATGATATGAAGAGTAAAGAAGATGAAAATATGAAAATGTCAAAATGCAAAGAAGAAGAAAAGAGTAAATTGAAAGAAGAAATGGATAAACTGGAAGAGTTATTAAATAATCCATTATTAGAAAGTGAATTATTGAAGAAAGCCCAAGTTGATATTGATGAATCAGGTATAGAAGATGACGAATTAAAAGAATTAGAGAATAAACGAAATGAAATATTAAATGAGATAAAAGAGAAGAGTGGTGAAGAAGATATTGAAAAGTTAGAAAGTTTATTAAAAGAATTGGAAGACAAGAAAAATGAGAATGCTGATGTTAAAGAAAGATTATTAAAAGAGAAAGAAGAAAAAGTTGAAGAAAATGAGAAACTGAAGAATGGTTTAAAATCTGAAATTTGCAAATTAGAAGATTTATTAAAAGATTTAGATGGTAAAAATAAAGATGAAATCTTGAATGAACTTAAAATCTTAGAAAATGATTCAATAGAAAATCGTCTAAAAATGGATAAAGAAGAAGAAGAACGAGAAAAAGAGATTAATGAATTGAAGAAAGAAAAAGAAGATTTAATGACCCAATTAAGTGAATTAAATGAAAATCGTGAAAATGAATTAAATGAAATGAAAGAAGAAATTTATGAAATCGAAATAATCGGAAATGAAAGTAAAATGAATGATGATGAAGAAATGAAATTATCAATGTTAAAAGATATAGAAGATTTAGAGAGATTAATAAAAGAAAAAGAAGAAGAATTAAGTAAACTGAAAGAGTTAAATGAAAACAAGTTATTAGAAGATGTTAATAAAGTTGAAGAAGAATTAGAAGAAGAGAATAATAAATTAAAAGAAAAAGAAGAAAAACTGAACAAGTTAAATGAATTAGAAGAAGATCGAGATAAATTATTAGAAGAAATCATAGAAAAGAGTGGAAGTGAAGATATAGATAAATTGAAAAAGATGTTAAATGAATTGAAAGGATTAAAGAATGAAAATACTGAAGATGATGCTAAATTAGACAAAAGTGCAGAATTGAAGAATAAATATGAAAATGATATAAAAGAGTATAAAGAAATCCTAGAAAATGTAGAATTAAAGCCAATAGAAGAAATGGATAAAGATTTAAAAGAAATGGAAGAAAAGATATTAGAAAATAATGTTGATAATAAAGAATTGAAAGAATTACGAGATGAACTAGATAATTTAAAGAATGAGTTGAAAGAGAAGAGTGGAGTTGAAGATATTTGTGAAGTGACTAAGAAATTGAAAGATATAAAGAATAAAGAGAATGAATTGAAAGAAAGTGAAAATAAGATGAAAGAAAAGACAGAATTGAAAGAAGAGATTAATAAACTAGAAGAAATATTAAAGAATCCTGAAGAAGTAGATAAGAACTTAGAAAGTATTACTAATATTAGTGGTAATGAAGAAATTGATGATAATGAAAATGTAGACTTAGTTAATGAATATAATACTCTAAAGTATAACTACAATGAAGCATTAAACAAAATCAAAAAGTTGAATGACAGAATTGAAGAATTGGAATTAGAAAATTCCAATAAGAATGATAATAAAGATGATTTAGAAAAGAATTATGACGAGATAAAGAATGAGAATGATAATTTGAATGAATCATTGAAAGCTAAAGAAAGTGAATATATGAAAGAGAATCTTGAATTAGAAAGTAAGTTGAAAGAAGTGGAAGATAAATTATGTGAGAATGAATCTGAGTTGAAAGAGAAAGAAGATAAGATCGAAGAATTGGAAAATGAGAATGCGAAATTAAAAGAGAAGAATGAATTGGGAGAAGAAATCCAGAGATTATTAAATGATATATTAGAGAAAGATAAGAATGATGAAGAGATGAATGAGTTAAAAGAAAATCGAGAAAAATGTTTAGAAGAGTTATATAATAAATATCCAAGTGCTGATGTAGATAAATTGAAGAGAATGATAAATGAGTTAAAAGAAAATGATAATAAATTAGAAGAAATGAATGAAGATAATGATGATAATAAAGTGAAATTAATGAATGAGATAAAACTGTTAAAAGATTGTTTAAATAATGAAAAACTGAATGTAGATGATATAGTTGAAGATTTAGAAAATCTTAATAAAGAAAGTGAAGATGACGAGTTGAAAGAATTGAAAGAGAAAAGAGATAAATTATTGAAAGATTATAAAGACAAATTTGGAAATGATTTTGTTTATTCAGCTGAGATAATCAGTGATGAAAGTGAGAATAAAGAAGAAGAAAAAGTCGAAGATGTAAAAGATATAAAAGAAAAGAATGATGATAAAGAAAATAAAGAAAGTGAAAAGAAAAAGCTGATGAAAGAAATCGAGATATTAGAAGATTGTTTAAGAAAAGATAATTTAGATGAAAATCTAAAAGAATTAGAAGATGAAATGAAAGAAGAGAAAGAAAAATTGAAAGAAATGAAAGAAGAAGATGAAAAATTAAAAGAAGAAAATGAAATTGAATTAAATGAGTTAAAAGAAAAACGAAATGAACTATTAAATGAATTAAAAATGAAGAATGGAAGTGAAGATATAAAAAAGTTAGAAGAACTATTGAATGAATTAGATAAAGTGAGAAATGAAGAAGATGATATGAAGAGTAAAGAAGATGAAAATATGAAAATGTCAAAATGCAAAGAAGAAGAAAAGAGTAAATTGAAAGAAGAAATGGATAAACTGGAAGAGTTATTAAATAATCCATTATTAGAAAGTGAATTATTGAAGAAAGCCCAAGTTGATATTGATGAATCAGGTATAGAAGATGACGAATTAAAAGAATTAGAGAATAAACGAAATGAAATATTAAATGAGATAAAAGAGAAGAGTGGTGAAGAAGATATTGAAAAGTTAGAAAGTTTATTAAAAGAATTGGAAGACAAGAAAAATGAGAATGCTGATGTTAAAGAAAGATTATTAAAAGAGAAAGAAGAAAAAGTTGAAGAAAATGAGAAACTGAAGAATGGTTTAAAATCTGAAATTTGCAAATTAGAAGATTTATTAAAAGATTTAGATGGTAAAAATAAAGATGAAATCTTGAATGAACTTAAAATCTTAGAAAATGATTCAATAGAAAATCGTCTAAAAATGGATAAAGAAGAAGAAGAACGAGAAAAAGAGATTAATGAATTGAAGAAAGAAAAAGAAGATTTAATGACCCAATTAAGTGAATTAAATGAAAATCGTGAAAATGAATTAAATGAAATGAAAGAAGAAATTTATGAAATCGAAATAATCGGAAATGAAAGTAAAATGAATGATGATGAAGAAATGAAATTATCAATGTTAAAAGATATAGAAGATTTAGAGAGATTAATAAAAGAAAAAGAAGAAGAATTAAGTAAACTGAAAGAGTTAAATGAAAACAAGTTATTAGAAGATGTTAATAAAGTTGAAGAAGAATTAGAAGAAGAGAATAATAAATTAAAAGAAAAAGAAGAAAAACTGAACAAGTTAAATGAATTAGAAGAAGATCGAGATAAATTATTAGAAGAAATCATAGAAAAGAGTGGAAGTGAAGATATAGATAAATTGAAAAAGATGTTAAATGAATTGAAAGGATTAAAGAATGAAAATACTGAAGATGATGCTAAATTAGACAAAAGTGCAGAATTGAAGAATAAATATGAAAATGATATAAAAGAGTATAAAGAAATCCTAGAAAATGTAGAATTAAAGCCAATAGAAGAAATGGATAAAGATTTAAAAGAAATGGAAGAAAAGATATTAGAAAATAATGTTGATAATAAAGAATTGAAAGAATTACGAGATGAACTAGATAATTTAAAGAATGAGTTGAAAGAGAAGAGTGGAGTTGAAGATATTTGTGAAGTGACTAAGAAATTGAAAGATATAAAGAATAAAGAGAATGAATTGAAAGAAAGTGAAAATAAGATGAAAGAAAAGACAGAATTGAAAGAAGAGATTAATAAACTAGAAGAAATATTAAAGAATCCTGAAGAAGTAGATAAGAACTTAGAAAGTATTACTAATATTAGTGGTAATGAAGAAATTGATGATAATGAAAATGTAGACTTAGTTAATGAATATAATACTCTAAAGTATAACTACAATGAAGCATTAAACAAAATCAAAAAGTTGAATGACAGAATTGAAGAATTGGAATTAGAAAATTCCAATAAGAATGATAATAAAGATGATTTAGAAAAGAATTATGACGAGATAAAGAATGAGAATGATAATTTGAATGAATCATTGAAAGCTAAAGAAAGTGAATATATGAAAGAGAATCTTGAATTAGAAAGTAAGTTGAAAGAAGTGGAAGATAAATTATGTGAGAATGAATCTGAGTTGAAAGAGAAAGAAGATAAGATCGAAGAATTGGAAAATGAGAATGCGAAATTAAAAGAGAAGAATGAATTGGGAGAAGAAATCCAGAGATTATTAAATGATATATTAGAGAAAGATAAGAATGATGAAGAGATGAATGAGTTAAAAGAAAATCGAGAAAAATGTTTAGAAGAGTTATATAATAAATATCCAAGTGCTGATGTAGATAAATTGAAGAGAATGATAAATGAGTTAAAAGAAAATGATAATAAATTAGAAGAAATGAATGAAGATAATGATGATAATAAAGTGAAATTAATGAATGAGATAAAACTGTTAAAAGATTGTTTAAATAATGAAAAACTGAATGTAGATGATATAGTTGAAGATTTAGAAA
Organism: Proteromonas lacertae; assembly: GCA_002245135.1. Taxonomy (NCBI): domain Eukaryota; class Bigyra; order Opalinata; family Proteromonadidae; genus Proteromonas; species Proteromonas lacertae. The sequence goes on from NGBS01000293.1 coordinate 207,029, forward strand.
ATCTTAATAAAGAAAGTGAAGATGACGAGTTGAAAGAATTGAAAGAGAAAAGAGATAAATTATTGAAAGATTATAAAGACAAATTTGGAAATGATTTTGTTTATTCAGCTGAGATAATCAGTGATGAAAGTGAGAATAAAGAAGAAGAAAAAGTCGAAGATGTAAAAGATATAAAAGAAAAGAATGATGATAAAGAAAATAAAGAAAGTGAAAAGAAAAAGCTGATGAAAGAAATCGAGATATTAGAAGATTGTTTAAGAAAAGATAATTTAGATGAAAATCTAAAAGAATTAGAAGATGAAATGAAAGAAGAGAAAGAAAAATTGAAAGAAATGAAAGAAGAAGATGAAAAATTAAAAGAAGAAAATGAAATTGAATTAAATGAGTTAAAAGAAAAACGAAATGAACTATTAAATGAATTAAAAATGAAGAATGGAAGTGAAGATATAAAAAAGTTAGAAGAACTATTGAATGAATTAGATAAAGTGAGAAATGAAGAAGATGATATGAAGAGTAAAGAAGATGAAAATATGAAAATGTCAAAATGCAAAGAAGAAGAAAAGAGTAAATTGAAAGAAGAAATGGATAAACTGGAAGAGTTATTAAATAATCCATTATTAGAAAGTGAATTATTGAAGAAAGCCCAAGTTGATATTGATGAATCAGGTATAGAAGATGACGAATTAAAAGAATTAGAGAATAAACGAAATGAAATATTAAATGAGATAAAAGAGAAGAGTGGTGAAGAAGATATTGAAAAGTTAGAAAGTTTATTAAAAGAATTGGAAGACAAGAAAAATGAGAATGCTGATGTTAAAGAAAGATTATTAAAAGAGAAAGAAGAAAAAGTTGAAGAAAATGAGAAACTGAAGAATGGTTTAAAATCTGAAATTTGCAAATTAGTAGAAATCTTGAATAATCCATTACTAGAAAAATGTGTAGAAATGGAGACTAAGATAAAAAAGTTAAGAGAAGACGATTATGGTGATTATAAGAATGAATCAGTTATGAATGATTTACAGAAGAAGAAAGGTGAATTGTTGAAAGAGGTGAAGAGTAAATGTGGAAGTGATGACATTGACAGAATAGAAAAATTATTAGAAGAAATAGAAACGTTACAATCATCAGTATGTGTAGATACAAATGAATCAAGGGATGATATTAAACAAGAAATTAAAAGAATCAATAGAGTTTTAAGAAACAGACAACTTAAACCAATCAATGAAATGGAGAAGACTATACAAGAATTGAAAGATCCAAAATTAAAGAAGTTGATTGAAGAAAGAGATAATTTGAAGAAAGAAATAAAGAAGAAAACAGGATCAGATGATATAAAGAGACTAGAATCTTTATTACAGGAATTATCAATTGTGATGTCTAAAACACAACAACAGCCAAAGGAAGACAAAGAAGTATTAAAAAATGAAATTTATCAAATGAAAAAGATTTTGAATAATCCAGATTTAGATGATATTAATTCATTAAAGAAAGCAATAAAACAGTCAAAAGATATAGAATATAATGCCTTGTTGAAACAAAAGGAGAGTATGATGAATGACTTAACATCAAAATACGACAATCCGACAATAGCTAATGATATTCATCAATCCATTCAAATGAATCCACAAATTGGTGATATAATGAATCTTCAAAGCCAATACATAAATAATGTCTCAGATATTGGAGTTGGTAATAATTCATTACCATTATTGAATTTATCATCATATCCAGATCAAAATCCATTATATCTCAGTTTCATTAATGCATTGAATAATTTCATCGCTATGTTTGAGAATAATCCAGAAATGATGGATCATGCATTAAATAGTTTGAATAAATTCCTTAATTCAATGATAGAGAATATACACCATCTTCAGTACTTTAATGAATCATCAATGTTATATACTTACTTAAACTCTGCTGAAAATTTATCAGATGATGAAAATGAAGATGAAAATGATAATCCAGAGCAAAAGAATTCTTTGATTGGTAATATAAATGAAATGAAGAATTTGTTAGAAAACAAGATTGAAAATCCAGATGAATATTTCGATTCTCTGATACAACCACAACTAGAAGAGGATATGAAACTGTTGAATGAAATGGATGAAGTTGAAAATAGTTTATTATCAATATTACCACCAGAAGATGACTTACATACATCTCAATTACAATATGTTGTAGAATCTTTAGAGAATTTATTAAGATTGAAATATCCAAATTGTGGTGATAAAATACACACATACTTACAACAGTTGTTATTATCTAATAATCCAGAGAGTATAGATGAGATTAAGAATCACTTACAGCAATTAAATGATTTAAAGAATAAAGTATTTGATGAAAAAGCAAAATGTGAAGAATTATGTGGTAATTATCTTACAGATGCAATGAAAAATGATAATCTTAAACTAGAGAATGAGAAGAAAGATTTAAAGAATGAAATATCATCATTAAGCTCATCAAATGAAGAGACTGATCCAAAGAAGATAAAAGATAATTTACTTAGTGAAGTAACAGAGAAGTATCCAGAAGTAAGTGAGATATTAGATGAATTGAAAGAAGCAAATGACAAACATGAGAAATTGGTTGGTGAGTTAGAAAATTTAAAGAAAGAAAAAGGAATGTTGGAAAAGAAGAAATCATTAACAACAAAACCACCATATGATGAAGGTGAAGTGAATAAGAGTCTAAATGAAGAAATTCAAATATTGAAAGATATATTATCTGGAAAAGATCCTAAGAAAATAATAGAAAATCTGAAAAAGGATATTGAAGAGAAGCAGGAGAAAGATGAAGAAATTCAAAATGAAATAGAAGGATTGACTAATGCAATGAAAGAGTTAGCAGAAGAAATAGAAGATTATACAAATCCATTAACAAGAGAAGCATTTGATAATGAAAGTGATAAAGAATTATTAGACAAAAGAAATGCTTTAATAGAGGAATTGCAATCAAAAGATGGTATAGATAATAATGACTTAGATCAAATAAATGAATTGATTAACACAAAGAATAGATTAAATGATGCATTAGAAAGACATTTAGGAGAAAAAGAAGAAAAAGAAGATATATTAGATAGACAGAATAAATTCATATCATTGATAAGTGAAACAGCTGATATTAGTTTATACAATGATAATACAATAAATAGTCGTTTAGATGAATTGAATCAAACATCAAATGGTCTTGTTGATAGTGTTACTTTTACTAACTTGAATGAAACTAATATTGATGATTATGAAAGAATGCATAAGGAAGTTATTAAATTAACTATAGAAAATAGAAAATTGCTTTACTTCATAAAGAATAAATTAAAACAAAATGATTATGAAAATGTGGTAGAGGCAAATAAGACACTTCTTGAACAGAATACAACATTACAACAGCAATTATTGAATCTTAGTGGAAGTCAAGATGGATCATATGATTATGACAATCTATTGCAGGAAACATTAGAAGAAATATACAATACATCTCAAGAACAAATAAATAGAAATTCTACTTTCTATGAGGAGAAACAAAAAGTGATTGAAGACATGTCAGGCAGTGTAAATAGTAAGATTCTAATGTTAGAAAAAGCGTTAAATGATCAAACTATTAGGAATAAAGAATTAGAGAAAGAGAATTTGAAATTGAGAAAGAAGATTGATAAATATTTTGATAATAGCAAATACTTATATGATGTTGTTAAAAAATCAGTGAAGAAAGAAGAAATGAAATAAATAAATATATTTTGATATAATAAAAATATAATGATTATTATTTTTGATTAAATGATTTGTTTTGGCTTGCCATACTTAGTGTTTTTGCCATACTAAAAGCTTTACCAAACATTTCATACTCTTTATCATTTAAAGAAACTGGATTACTTGAAAATATAGTTCTTACATTCATTTGATAATTACCTAATTCTTTATCCAATTCAACAAATCTTTCTTTCACTTCTGATAAAAAATCTGAAGCAGAAATATCTACTTTTTCTTCATTTTTATCATCATCAACAATTATATGAGCTTTTTCAGAAAGATTTTCCATCTCTTCATTCATTAAGTTGAATGATACTCTTAGATTATCAATTGTTTGAATAATTTTTGAGATAACTTGTTTTGCAGCAGCATCAGCAGTATTAGAGACACTCATAACAGCTTCATGAAGATTAATATATGATTTTATCAATTGATAGGAAACTGTATATGCTTTTGAAGAAACATCTAATTCACTCAATTCAATTTTACTAATCACATCTTTGATTAATTTAATTTTATTAATTTCTTTTTCTGATTTCATTTTCGTTATATCTACTTTAGTGATCTTTGTAACTAATTGAAAGTCAATGAATTTTCTAATATAATTCCAAACCATCTTTTCAGTAATTTTGACTTTCTCTTCTGGATCATAATGAGGAATAATTTCATATGAAAAACCTTCAGTAAATTGAACATCTGTGATATAATCAACTAAATACAAACAGCAGATAAGTACTTGATATGGTTTTTCTTTTGGTGGAACATCATATTTCCTAATTTCAGAATAAGAAGCTCTAGCAGTCATCACAGCTCTTCTAGCATCTATTTACATATTATTAATAAATATAAAATACTCATAACACATTTCTTCATATTAATTACATTTGGGTCATTGTTTGAATCAGCTTCCTATATATAAAATTATAAGTAATTAAAAATATATAATAACAAAAAATACTTCTAATTTTGAAATTAGTTTGTTATAATCATCTTGAATTTGTTGTAATTTCAATTTCTCAGTTTCTAAACTCTTCAAATTGTTTTTCAACTTTTCATTCTCATTCTTTGAATCATTTAACATTTCTCCCAACTTCAAATAGTTTCTATTTAAAGTGTCATATTCACTTTGAATCTGTTCAATCATCTGTTGAGTTTCTGTCAAATCACTGATATAAGAGAAATTTAAATTCTTATAAATTGAATGAACTGATTCTTTGATATTAATATCACAATTTTCAAGAGTTTCAATCAATTTATCAAATAGCAATTTATTGGAATTACTTGTATTATTATCACTATTATCATTTTTATTCTTAATATCAATAATCTGTTTTTGATATTGTATAAACAGTTTTCTAACTGATTGTATTTGGTTTTGTAATTCAGTGATAATATTACATTTAACTAAAGAAATACTATTTAATGAATTAACTGTTAATTCAATATCTTCAATACAATTCTGATAGAAATCATAATTCTTATTATAATTTGCTAAGATATTATTACATTTGATTCTCCTTTGGTTAAATAACAATAATTTATTCAATAATTCATTTGATTTATTGGTATTGTTTATATTATCAAACATATTCTGTAATCTATTACATAACTCTGTATAACCATTTAATTGAAGAATTTCTTCTTCATTATCAACGTCATTATCATTTTGTTGTTGTTGTTGTTGTTGTTGCAATTTATTGTATTCCTGTTTAATATTAATCAATTCACTTGATATAGATGATAAATCATTTCTTATCTTGTTGATTTCTTCTTTTTCTTTAACAAAATTTCCAGATTTATTACTATTGCTTTGTTCTTCTAAGTATTGATAGTTTTCTGATGTATTTGAGATGTATTTTTGTATATTTTTTAGTGAATATTCTCTATTGTTTATTGTATCTGTTATTACTTGATTCAATAGAATATATAACTCAGAATTATATGACTTTAAATCTTCCATATTCTTAACCAACTCTCCATTCTTAGTGATTAGTTTTGTATTACTATTATTGATTGATTCTATAGTAGTATTCATTATATTTAATATCATTTTCAACGTGTCAACTTCACTCTGTTTCTTCTGCAAATTCTTATGAATATTATTATATTGATTGTTGTACTCTTCATATTTCTGCATATTTGGATTTTCACTTTCATTTAATCCTTCAATTGCATTATTGGATATTGTTATTGTTGTTTCATATGTTTTAACTGAATATTCATCAGCTTTCAATAGATTTCTAATCGTTTTAATATCTGATGGATTTATGATGATGATATTATTACAATTATTCTTTGATTCTATACTCAAAAGTAGCGTATTTAATTGCGGAATATTTTGTTTTAAATACGATAATAACTTGGCTAATTCTAAATATTTTGTTTGTAATTCACTTATTTTTATAGAATCATTTATACTTTTATTCATTTCTTCATACTTTTGGTTATTTTCGACTGTTTTCTTCATTGCCATTATTATTGTGTTATTCATTTTCTTCATTTCTTCAGTCTTTGTTAATGATTCAGAATTATCATTTTCTTTCAAATTATTTAGATTTGTTTCACATTCTTTTATTGATTTACTCAAAGATGTTATTTTATTCTCCAAAAAGTTCAATTTCAAAGGGTTTGAATTTGGTCTTGATTTATACTTTTCTATATTTGTTTTCAAATCTTTTGATTTATTAAATGTATCAATTTGAGATAATAAAATATCAACAGCAGTATTTGTGCTTTCAGTATAAATATCAGAATTTTCTTTAGAAGTTTTTACAATTCTTTCAACTTCTTTTAATAATAATCCATAATTCTTTTGAATATTAATTAATGAAGAATAATAAGATTCTATTATTGTTTGAAGACGATTTAATTTGGAATGGATACTTAGAATAATATCATTATTATTACTATCATTATCATCGTTTATTGAGTTTAGCATTTCTATTGACTTATCAAATTCATTTATATCATTTTCTACTCCAATTATATCATATTTCACTTTTTCAAAAGATTCTAAAATATTCTTCTTTTCTATTATTAAATGAATAGAAGAAATTTCATCAAATTTGGTCAATGTAGTTTCAGTTTCTTTCAGCAGTGTATGTAAATTTTTATAATACAATTTAAATGATTCACTATTACTTTGTATATATTTCTTATATTGAATCATATCATTCTTATATTCTTCCACTATATTCGATTCATTTGTCAAATTTTCTTCCAATCGAATTGTCTTTTGTTTTAACACATTATTGTCATATTGATATTGTATTATCCTTTCTTCAAGTGAATGAATATTATCATCATCATTTTTGATTTGTTGTTTCAATTCTTCACATTCCCTATTTATGTTTTCATTTTCAGATTCTAATTTTTCATAATCTTTAGTTAATAAATTCAATGCATTTTCTATATCTTCTTTATTCTCTTTTATTTTTGATAACTCAACTAATATCTTTGATAAGTCATTTTGTTTTAATAAAAATCTATCCAACAATTTGTTCAATTCATTTTGAATAGTTTTTAACTCTTCAGATATTTGTTTTTGGTTTGACTGATGCTTGATTATTTCATCTTTCATCTTTATTATTTTCTTTTCTTTTTCTATCTCCTTCATTTCTTTTTCTTCATTTTCTAGAACTTTCTTCATATTATCTATTGCGGATTTTATATTCTCTAATTTTGTTTTATAATCATTTTCTTCTTCCTTTGTTATATTGTAAGTATCAGAATTGAGTAATTTATTCATAGTATTTTTGGCATTTTCATACAAACTTTCTATTGATGTAAAATCATATTTAACATTCTCAAAATATTCTTTTAATGATAAATAAGTGATATATAAATCCATTGATTGTAATAACAACTTATTATTTGATTCACATTTCTGTATTTCTTTTGATAATTTTTCTTCATTTTCTTCATTATTTTGTAATATTTCAATTATATTTGAACTTGATATATCTATTGATGATAAAGTAGATTTCAATTGTTTAATATTTGATTTGATTTCTTCTGTCTTCTTTATAACATTTGCATTTGTTTCTTTGAATATTTTTGATTGTGATTCAGAGTTGTGATTCATTTCAATTTCTGATATTTTTATTTTTATATTTTCATTGGATTGATCAAGGCTTGATATGTTTGATTCTATTACACTGATTTTGTTGGTTAATTTTCCTTGAATTTCTGCTTTAATTAATAATAAAGTGGAATGTAATGATTTGTATTTCATTTCAATTTCATTCATTTCATTTTCTATCTGATTCTTCTTTTTCTTCATTTCATTTATTTTCATTTCATTGTTACTGCTATTATTATCTTCACAATCACATTCAGAAATCTGTTTATTCAATTCTTTCAATTCGTTTTGTTTATTTTCTAATTCATTCTTTAATTCTTCTATTAAAATAATATAACTCATTTTCTTTGGATTTAAATTTGGTATTTTATCTTTTTCTTCTTTCTTCTCTCCATTTGTCATTTCATTATTTGTAATTATCATACATTCTCTTGGGAAATCTTCTTCATTCAATTCATTATAATATTCACTAATTGATTCAATTCCTTTCATTAATTCATTGTTATTGTTTTGTATATTCTTCACTTCATTTATCATTGAATTCATTTGACTATAATAAGAAAATGAATTAGTCATTCTATTAATTTGATTAATATATTCTGGAGATAGTTTTTCATACTTTTCTATTTCTTCTTCTAATTCTTTTATTCTATTTAATCTTTGTGATTTTTCTTCTTCAGTTTCATTCTCATTATTAACATTCTGAAGAGTGGAAACTTCATCTTTTAAGAATAAAATCTTCTCATTCAAATTGGTTATGTTTTCTTTTAATTCATTAAATTTCTCTTTCTTTTCTAATAAATATTCATTTCCATTCATTTCTTCATTATTTATTGATAATAGAGTTTCATTAATTTCTTTACTTTTACATTCTAATTCACTGATTTCATTTTTAGTTTTATTACATCTATTATCTAGATTATTGATTTTATATTCTTCAAATTGTACATTTGTTTCTTGAAGATCATTTTCTAATTCTTTCTGCTTATTATTCAACTTTTCAATCTCATTTTCATTCTGTTTATCCTTTTCATTATTTACTTCATTTTCTAATTCATTTAATTCATTTTCAATGTTTAATAAGTCATTTTGCATATTATCCAAATCATTATCATTATGATTATCATCACTCAACATTTTTTCTTGCTTTAAAAGGCTTTTCTTTATTTCATTCAATTTCATTCTATATTCTTCTGTTTTTTCATCTCCATTATCATCATTTTCTTCTATTTTTGATATTAAATCATCAATTATTTCAATCTTATTCTTCATTTTATTCATTCTATCATCAATGAATTTGTGTATAATTTTCTCTTCTTTATTCTCATTTTCTACTTTAATATAATCAAATTCCATAATTGTTTCATTGTTGAGATTAGAATAATGAGTTGTTTCTGTTACTATTGATTCTAAGTTACTATTTAAATTGAATATCTCTTTATTGATTGTGTTAATTTCATCTTTTATAATATTTTTTGATGTATGATTATTGATATTGTTGTTATTCTTTCCAATAACATTCTTTTTTATTTCATTAATTCTATTTTTGATATTTCCAATGTTATTCTCAAATTCTTTACACTTTTCATTATATTCATCCAATTCATATTTACTAGATAAACCTTTTGAATTTACTTCTTTATATTTTGTGTAAATACTCTGATATTGTTTTTCTAATCTTTCTAAATCGTCTAATTCGGATATATCATTTATATTCTTTTTAATATTGTTCATTAATTGGATAAATGAATCAAATAAAACAACCAAATCAATCACATTCTTATTGTATTTGTTAATAATGTCTTGTAAGTTTTTAGCATCAATTTCGTCAGTTTTATTACTATCTATTTCATTATTTTGATTTTCTACTCCTTCTTTGATTGTTTCTAATTTGCTTTTAATCAAATCATAATCCTTTAACAATTGATTCTTAGTAATTTCACTTGAATTTTCATTGTTTTGTATCATATCTAACTCTTCTTTAATACTGCTACTATTGTTCAATTGATTATCAAATTCATTAATGGAGTTAATTATTGTAGAATATGAATTAGATAAATAATTGATTGATGTATCTTTTAAAGATATATAATCAGAATAATAGGGTGTTAAGCCTTTTAATAATTCATTAATATTTCTATCTATTGAGTTATTATAACTCTGATAATTAATATAAATAAACTTTTCAACACTTTTCAATTGAGAATGAATTTCTTTTAGAGTATCTGCTGTAGATTCAGAATCATCAATAAAATTCTCCAAATTAGTTTCAATATCATTCAATTGTTCCATATATTTAGATACATTCATTTTACTTTCATTTACTTTAGTTTCAATCTCTTTATATTCTTCTTTTGATGTTAATGTACTTATTGAACTTAGAATCTTCATTATTTCACTAATATTATCATTTATACTTTTATAATTATTACAATTCTCAATAGCAAACTTTATCCTTTCTTCATACAATTCCGTTGGACCACAATCATCATATCTGCTTTTAAATGATTCTAATTCATCAATAGTATTTCTATTCTCATTTAATTCTTCTTTTAACTCATTAATTTCTTCTTTTAATTGTATTTCTTCTTCTTCAAATTGAAGTAACTGCTTTTCTATCTTTTTAAACTTTCTGTTTTCATCTTCAATTTCTTTTTCTTTACTTTCTATTGTATCCTTTAACTCGATATTTTCTTTCAACAGCTTTTCAGTTGTTTCTTTTTCTATTGTTAAATCAGAGGTTATTTCAGCACTTTCTTTCTGTAAGATTGTCACTGTTTCTAATATCTTCTCAGGATTCTTTTCTAACAGAATCAAATTCATTTTATAACCATTTAATTTTTCATATATTCCATTTATATCTTCTTCTATCATTTTCTCTCTATTTTGTCTAATTTCTATTTCTGAATCAATGACATTATTATTATTATTATTATCAGTGTGTGATTTATTGATTAATAATTCAACTTGATCATTTTCATTCTCCAAATTTTCATTCACTTTCTCCAATTCATCTTTTTCTTTTAACAATAACTCTTTCAATTCATCGATTTTTTCTTTTGATATTTTTGTAGTAGAAATCATATTTACAGCTGATAAGTTATATGAATTTACTGTATTTAACTGAGTTGAATATTCTTCATATAATTCCTTAGCATTTTGATACTTTCTAGTTAATTCATATATCCTTTCCTTCAACTCTAATAATTTTCGATATAACACCAAATTAATATATAAAATATTTTGATCCGTTTCAATATTTTTTAATGAATTGCCAACAGATTCTAACTTTGATTCACATTCCATTATTGTCTTTAATGGATCTGTATTATTACTGTTATTATTATTATTAGATTTTGCTTTTGGTGTAGAAACTGGTACAATCTGCGATCTTGTATTTTCCACTATAAATAAATCATTACTAACTACATCTATCTTATCATCAATAATGTTCTGTTTTTCTTCAAATTCATTTATTTTTATATCTTGATGATTAGGATTATATTCAATATCATATTTGATATTTTCACAATTTTCTTTCTTTATTTTTATCATTCTAATCTTCTGCTGATATTCTTTGATATGATTCTTTACTCTTTCTCTTAATAATTTAACCATTTCTCTTCTCAACTTTCTATTTTGTCTTTTCAATTCAGGTATTCCACCTCTAGTCAGAATTATATCATTTTTACTATTTTCACCTTTTATTAATTCATCTAATGATTCTAAATCTACCACAGATCTTCCTAACTTCTTTGATGGAGAAACTGATGTTGATAATGGAGATAATGATGAAGTTGATAATGGTGAAGATGAACTCTTAAGTGATCTAAAAATAGGACTATCAAAACTTCTTCTTAAACTGAAACTATCACGAATATTACTATTTGAGCTATTCCTTTCATCTAAATATTGGCTATAATCATGACATTCTATTGATAATTCTCTTATTTTGTTTTCTAATGTGATTATATCATAATGTAATGCATTAATATCATCTAATTGACTGTTTATATTATTATTATTATTATTATCACTAACAGTATTTGTGTTAATATGATAGAATCTTTCATTTATATTTTTAATCATTTCTGTAATTTCTTCAACCAACACTTTCATTGTATTTATTTCATCAATATTACTGTTATTAAAACTATCCGTTATATCTTTAATACTGTCCTGTAAAGAATCAAATGTATCAGTTTCAGTATTAAAATGAATAGTTAATAATTGTATAGTATTGTTTATATCTGTTGAATTTATCATACTGTTCACATTTTGAGATAAAACATTCAACGATTTATGACATAACAAAATATCTGATAATATATTTTGAATGCATTCTTCCAGTGGAATTATTTGTTCATCATTTTGAATATTTTCTTTTAATAAATAATCAACACTTTCGATTGATTCTTTGATTTTATTGATTCTAGTTTTTAACTCATTGTTCAATTTGTCTATTAGCATTTGTTCCATTGTTATATTGTTATCTTCGTTTAGTGTATTTTCTTCCTCTAATTGTATTGATGATTCATTTATACTGTCGTTATTATTACTTATATTCACTATCTCATCATTATCCTCTTGTTTTAATAAAAGTGATGGAGTTTTAACCATTTGTAATGATTTCATTATATTATTATAATAATTGATAATGTTTTCGTCATTTTGACATGTTTCATTCAAACTAATTAGATTTTGTTTGATTTTTGTCAAACGAATAGTATTTTTTAATGTTATAGACACTTCATCAATTCTATTTTGAATTAGTTTTGAGTTATTTCTTATCTCACTTATTTCAGATTTTTCCTTTGTTATTAAGTCTAATTTAATCTTTTCAGGTGATTTAATGTAACTATTTATCTCATTTAATAGTTTATTAATCTCACTCTTTGTATCATTACACATTTTAGTTTCATCAATTAACAGTGATCTATTTTGTTGTAATATTGTTTTGTTTATATATTTCTCATTTTCTATTGATTTAATATATTGCTTATTTCTATTTATCTCTTCTTCATCATCATTTATTAATTGCAATAATTCATTCAATTCTTCTTGGTCATCTGGTAGAGTCTTTTTCAAGATTTCTTTTTCATCTTTTTCTTTTTTTACTGTTCCATTTTCTAAATTATCCACTTCATTCTGAAGGTTCTTCTTTTCTTCTTTTAACTTTGTTATAACATTTTTACTCTCTTTTAATTCATCTTTCAATCCATTTATTACTTTTATCTTTTCTTGATACATTTTTTTATTTTTTTTGGTATCTTCTTTTAATTCATTATTTACCTTCATTAATTCCATATATTCTTCACTTTTATTATTTATTGTGGATTCTAATTGTTTTATTTTTATACTATTCTCGTTGTTTTTCTTTGTTTTTTCATCTAACAACTTTTTTGTTGATGATAGTTCCTTCTTCAATAATTTCATATCCTTTTCTAAAGATTTGTTTATTGAATCCATTTCTTTGTTATCTAATTTCATATTTTCGTTTTCTTCTTTTAATTTTTCCATCTCTTTGTTATAATTGGACTTGTCTTTACCTCTTAACTCAATTTCTTCATTCAATTTATCCATTGCTTCTCTTAATTTGCTTTCAAGGGAAGCATTCAAACTTTGAAGACGCTGCACTTCCATTTTTTGAGATCTTACTGTTTGTTCTGCTTGGAATATCTTTAAATTCACAAGTGTGTTCTGAGACTGATTATCTTTAACACATTCAGCCATTAAATTCAGTTTATTGGATAATTCTTCACACTCAATCTTTAATCGATTTTCATTTGCCTCATTCCTTACTTTCTCTTCTTTCAGCTCAGTCTTTACTTTTCTTAATTCTTTCTTCAGCTTTTCATTTAATTCTTTTGTTTCTACACTCGAATCGCTTATGTTCTTTACACATTCTGTTAGAGATGCATTTGTTTCTTTTAAGCTGAATATTTCTTCTTTTAATTCGCTAATCTCATCCCTTGCGTTTTGATTGGTCAATTGGAGAAATTCAATATTGTCTTCACCTTCATCTTCCATATTAAAATTTGAATTTATCAACTTTTCAAGCCAGGCTTGTCTGACTTATTTCTTTTATCTCCTTATTTTGTGTGAGATTATAAAGAAAATCAGATAAAAACAGCAATATTACTTCTCTAAGATTGGCTTATGTTGTTGCAATCATGCCTTATGAGTAGTCGAAATTTCTCATTAAACTGCAAGTAATACACGAAAAATTATATCCTCATTCAACATATCATAGTTTTTTATGTTGGTATTGATTTGAAAAGAGTATAATTCTAATACTGTAAAATTTCTTCAATTAAATCCATAAATTAAACCATACACAAACAACAAGTAATAATAATAATAACAATAATAATACAATAATTTAATGAATGTGACTTCTATAATATTTTACATATTCCTTTATTACATATTTCACATAATTTATGTTATTAATCTTCCTAGGATCAGTTAATAATCTCACTAATTCTACTCCTCTTTGATTACCTAAAACATCTTTAATTGGTTTAATAAAATATGTTTCAAAATCAGCTTTTATCACTTCATAATAATGTGGGATTAATACTGTTAATATTGATGATAAAGATCCATCATCTGATAAAAGATTCTTTGTTGGTTGATTAATAAAACTATTACTCAATACATTACAAATCAAAGCAGTTCTTGTATTAATTATTTCAATTATACATTTCTTTATGGTTTTCTTTTCTTCATCACTTGTTATATTAACACTATAAGGAATATTGAGAAATGATTCTATAAAGAAACAAACAGATACATAACAGTAATTCTCTTGAATTGATAACATTTGTAATGAATAATCAAATATTCTCTCAACATTTGGAATATGTAAGAAATCTTTACCAAATCCTCGAATATATTTCATTGCTGTATTAAAGTAGTCTTCTATAACTTCAGGATTTTCTGTTCCTATTTCTAATGATGGATATGTTTGCATTGTCATTACTGTGAAATAGTTAAATGCATTTAGTAGCTTTTCTTGAACTCTATTTAAAATAAATATTTATATATATACTGCGGAATATCACCATACATTTCACCCATTATTCCAATTGGATATAATAAACCACAGCTTGGTTTTACTTTATAATATTCCTCTAATAGATTAATTACATTATCTAAATAAGGAATAAAACCAACTCCAGTCACTCTCATTATTGTTCGAATCAAAGTACAAACTTTATCTATTACTGGAGAATCATTATAATATTTTTGAAATGTTATTATTATTGTATCATACATCCCTTGAAAGAATGCTAATCGAGGATCATTTTCAGGTGAAGCTACTACAATCTCAGTTTCTTCAAGTAATTTCTATACAAATAATAATATATAATTTATAATATATAAAGATATACATATATTCGAATATAACAGGAAGCTATTAAATAAGAATCAACTGAATCATTTAATAAATAATTTCTAAGTTCATTTACTGGAGTTGATAAGAATCTTTCTAATAATTCTAATCTCTTTTCATTTACACATTTATTGATTAATCTAGTAAAACTTAATGCCATTGCTTTTTGATCAGTTGTAGAAAATATTTTTTGATTTTCATTTAGTAATAATATTTTGTTGAATATTTCTTCATTAGAAAATATAATTTCACATGAACTTGGAAGAATGTTGTACATATTTCGAGATATTGATCTTTGACTGATTTTATCCTCTAATAATTTAAATAACATTTCAAATAAAGACTTAAATAGATTAATATCCTTCGAGATTATTCTAGCATAAGCACCAAATATATTTATACATTCCATTACTATTTTAGCACTACAATTTAACGACTTTTCATCAGTTTTATCAAGCACAGCTAGAGATGGTAATTGTTGGAATATTTTAATAAACAATTGTGGAAAATCGTTAATCTCTCTTTTGACAAAATAACCAGCAACTGATCTACACAAGTATAGACTACATTCTAAATATCTCCAGTTACTTCGATTAGTAATATATTGTTGAAGTCCTGTTGTATATAATTGTTCGATTTCTGGTAAATAGAAACTAACTGGATCTAGCGGCTCTATATACACTAATACTTCACGATAATTCTTTCGATTCTTTAACCAATCATATTGTCCATTCTTGTCAAAATCAAAGAAATTCTATTTATCAGTATTTTATTATATATTATATATATAATTAAATACTTCTGGATATAAAACTAATGGTATTAATCCGACATATAATTTCTTCAAAATATCACCATAATATTTAAATAATTGAACTCGATTATCCTATTCATAAATAAATCCATTAATATATTATATATTTATACAGATTTAACAATAACTTCTAAAAATTCAATCCAAAATGAATAAGCATTATTATTGATATCTTCGTCTCCATTACTCATTATTATATACATATAATTGACTAATTTGAGATAATTATCATTAGCTTCTTCACACAATTTCTTAAATACTCCTTCAGCTAATTCAGCATATAATTTTGAAAATTCTTCTATTAACCTGTCATCATTATTCTGTACTGATGATTCGAATAAATTTCCTGTGTATTGAAGTACTACTGGTAATAGTTCAGCCATAAAATCACGGTTTTCATTGTCGTTATAAGTTTCAGCAATATCTCTAATTGACTGTAATGATGGAGAAAACAACTCTTCTGAATTTAAAGAGTAAAAAAATATATATTAAAGAAAATATTATATATATATATATATATAAAGATATATCAAAACACATCTTTAACAATGGACTATCTTTTATCTCTTCAGGTTTTATATCACCTATTCTTATCCAAGCAGTAAAACAATTAAAAATTCTACCTATTATATAAGTATTACCATTTGCTTTGTCTATTAAGCCAGTTAATAATGAAATTATATCTTTTGAATAATTACGCATTCTTTCTTGGAATATACAATAATTTTCCTTAGATACTGCAATCTATAGAATAAATGTCATATTTTTAATAATATATTATACAACATTTTTATCATGAATCAAACATTCTGCTAATGCATTTAATAACTCCACTAGTATTGGTAATTTGCTTACATCAGTAAATTCAACAACAAAACATGTTATTGGATCAAACCATTTAGAACATTGCATCGAATATGCAGCAAAAGCTTGAGAGATGGTAGAACGACAGTTATTTGGACCTAAATTATAAATGAACTCAATTATACCATCTACAAATTTATGGCATAAATTAAACAGTGTAGTTTTCAATTCTTGTTGATCATTTTCAGGTAATTGCTCAAAATCATTCCTTATTTTGTTCTTTAAGAAAAAACATCCATAATAAGCAAAATTTGGATTAGTATCATTTGCAAGTTGGAAAGAAATAGACCAACATTCATTTAGTCTTTGGAATTGGTTTATAAATCTGTCAGATTCTCGAAATGTGTCATTATTTACTCCATTTATAATATTCTAGTCCAATAAACTAAAAATTATACTGTCAAAACACTTTTAATATTTTCTAATGTTACAGACATGATTTTAAATTTTTGATTAAATGAAAATCAAACAAATCATCAAGCTATCCGTTTCACACAAACAAAAAATATCAAAATATCCATATATAATCACAATTAACTTAATTTAAGGATTAAATAATCTCGCAGAATGAGATCTCACTTTCAATTCACCATCTTCTTCATCATTATAATAACTACTATTAATCTCAGTCAAATACTTTACAGGATCTTTCCCAACAACAATAAAAGGACTAAATTCTGTACTAAGCATCGCTCTTACTTCTGACTGATTTGGTGATATTTTATTTACTAAAGAATTCCTTTCAACATCCTTCTTCTTCGGAGATGGCCTTCTGAGTTTAGTAGTTGTAGATATTACACTACCTCTGTGTCTATATAATCCTAATGATTTCCATCTATAATTATGACCTTGCCATTTACCTACTTGCACACTAAATATTGGTTTATTCATCTCATCTATTGTAGCTGCTTCTTGTCTTGCTGATTTTGAAGCATTATTATTATTTCCATTTATTGGCGGATGTGGAGTTATAATTCTATCTTTATCTGATAATAATTTATCATCAGGAGATTGTGATTTAACTGCAATAGTTTTTGGTTTAAATTCATTTTGTTGATTTACTTTCTGTAAAGGAGGAAATTGTTTCATTTCCTCTTTTGTTGGTTGACATTTTATTACTGAAGGTATATAATATGATTCTATATTCTCTTTGTCTTTAAAATGTGTTCTATAATAACGGATAGCTCGATCTCTAGAACATATAGCATCTTTTACACCTTTTAATTGTTCTCTTAAATCATATTCACTTCGAGCTACTTCTGATTGATTCCATTCATAATAATGTATGAATTCTGTTATTAGATAGGATAAATCTGATATTTCTGCTTTTAAATCAGTGATTGTTTTATTGAGAAATTCTATATATAATTCATAATATTGATTTGAAATAGATTTTGTTTTACTTGATTCTGCTTGTTTCTTCTGTTTTATACATTCTATTAATTGTTGTTGTTTATAACTCTTATTGTCTTTTAATACATTTAATAAATGTTCATATAATTCATTGCATGGAACTGGATTTTCTTCTGATACTTCAATCATGTGTTTTACTTCATCCAAATCATCTGATAATTGTCTATTCTCTTGCTCTATAATAATAAAATAATAAGTAAATGTATATAGTGATAGATATATACGTAGATCGTTTATCATTTTGTCATATTTCTGTTCAGTTAGCTGATGTTCATATAACATCTTTTCTTCTACTTTGATCCTATCTCCATTCATTCTTGTTAGGAATTTTGGTTTAAATTTCATATAATCTGATTTTATATCGAAAAATATGTTTGTAATATTTTCATTAGCATCATCGCTGTATTTTACAAATATTGAAGATATATCCTAAAGCAGAATTAACAAAACAAACTATACATCACATTTACTATTACTAACTTCTAGCATCATTTTTGAAAACATATTCTTTAAATAATACTCAGCATTTCTCAACCTAAAATCGATAGAAGTGTTAATTAACTGATCCATCATGTCAATAGCTGTTCGAGACTATAAATAGAATCATTTGCAATCATACATGAATAATAGCATTCTCTATTTGTGTGTCTATATTCATATTTTACGATTTTTTAAACAAAACTGTTTTCTTCTTTCAAGCCAAACTATTTCATTTTTATTATTTGTGTTTTTCTCTATCATATCGATGTATTTTTACAAAAAAAAATATTAAAAAGGTCAGATACGTATTTGAAGATGTAAAAATTTAATTTGTCATAAACTAATCACTATCAAAATCTTCAATTTCATCATCTCCCACAGTTGTCTTAGTAGAATATGCATTTTGATTCAATTTCTGTCTCTTACGCTTAGCACCACCACCACCACATCCATTCCCAATAACATCTTTCACCAATTTCACTTTTGTTATATTTTCATTTCTTCCTCTTTTCACTTTATCATCTTCACTTTCAATTTCTTCTTCAATTATGGCTTGGTTTGATGTAGTAGGAGTTGGTATTGGTGTAGTAGATGGTGTAGCACCTGTTGTAGTTGTACTTATTGAAGATCTTACTTCATCATCTTTCAAGTTGTTATTTATACTATTGTTTTTATTATCATAATTATTCAAAGATAATGATAATGAATTTAGTGATGAATCTGATTCTATTATCGATGTTAATGTTTGTTGAACCGGTGTTGTACCGATTGTGACGGTTGTGAATCTGGTGGTAATTGAGCGAATTGACTAGCATTTTGTGATAATATAGTTGGTGAATTAAATGTCATATTGTTTACGATTTGTGACAATTCCTCAGATTGTGATTTCTTTTCTAATGGGTTAGATTCATTTACTTTCTTCTTCTCATTGTCATTTATATTTATTTCTTGTTTTTGAGCTTCATTTTCAGCATCTGTCTTGGTAGTTATGGGTAATGGGTTAGATCTCGTTCCTTTACTAGTTTTATCGCTTGTGGTGTTAGAATCTGTATTTGAACCATCAGATTTCTTTAATAAATACGAATCTAAATCAGGAGTAGGACAATTTGGTCCAAATGCTTGATATTGGTCTATAAAGTCATTATATTCCAGCTTACAATCTTTCAATATTTTATCTTTAAACCATGGATGTTCTAGTGCCTGTGTAGCTGTATATCTCTGAGTTGGATCTTTCACTATCAAATGATCAATCAAATCCTTGGCATCATTCGATATATTATTCCATATAGGATCAGCATATGCATACATCGCTGTTAGTATCTGATTATTCAAACTATCATTATTAAACGGTGATGTAGCTGATAATATATTGAAAAAAATCACTCCACAACTCCACAAATCAACACTGTTATCATAAGGAGATAAATCATTAGGATTGTTATTATTACGCATTAATACTTCAGGAGCGAGATATTGCATTGTACCGCAGAAGGTAGTGAGATTACTTTCATTTGTTACCATCTAAATAATAATAAAAAGAAGAGGTGAAAAAATCAATATAATATAATGTATATATACTTTTGCCAATCCAAAATCCGTAATCTTAATCATTGTTTTATCATTCCTAGTCAATAATATATTCTCTGGCTTTAAGTCTCGATGGACTATATGATTATCATGCATATATTCTACAGCCTTTAATATCCTCCAACATATCTTCTTAGCATCTAATTCAGTATAAGGTCCTGTATTGGCTAATCTTTCAAATAATTCACCACCATCGATTAATTCCATTACGATATACATTTGATCTTTTGATTCTAAGATTTCTCGTAATGCAGTGATGTATGGACAATGTAAAGCACTGAGGACTTTGGCTTCTTGGATTAAATTGTTAGTTGGTAACTATAAGAAATTTAAAAATTAAAATTAAAAATACTGATAGTCGATTTTTGGAGATGATTTTTATTGCATATGATTTATTAGTTAATTCATCTACTGCTAGTCTTACTTCACCATACGTACCTCTTCCTAACTCTTTACCTATTATATATTTTGAAGTGATTTCTTCTGGGAATGTTTTAATGTCTACTTTTGTGGATTTAAATACGAATTCTGCAAAGGCATGTGGTGATCCTGGTGGATAAGAGAGTGAGATTTGATCTCCCGATGAGATTCTCTTCTTTTGACCAGCAATTAGTTGAGTATTGTTTAACCATGTACCGTTTGCGCTTTGGTCGAGTATAAATACGATTTGATTGTCTATTGGATGGCATCTTATTATACAGTGAGTCTATTAAGTTAACAATAAATATGAAATTTGTTATACCCCACTAATTTTACCATTCTTCACTGTTATTGTGTTATTTTTCCTTCTTCCTATGGTAATCTAATTTTAAAATGAACAAAGAGTAAAGATACTTCATTCTGTTTTAATTGGTAGACGTCATTGGTTGTTTTAATTGATAAAAGCACACCCCAAGTCTCAGGCTAAATAATAAATGCAATGTATCATACATCGAGCCTTGATTCAGCTTTTGTTGTATTAGGAAGTCTGAACATAAAAAATATTACCATATACTCGTATTGTGAACTTGGCTGAGTGAGACCATTATCTTCATCTTCCATTTTTACTTCTTAATCACTCAATTTAAAAAATGGAATTTAAAAAATAAAATTAATTCGTTTCACATTGAAATCTTCATTTATTGCTTCACAGAAACATTTAAAGTAGATGCAAATGGTTTTAAAGTAAAAAATGAGATATATAGTATATCCGAAACTGAAATAAATCACAATATGAGCAGATTCTCAAAATTCTTACATAAACAAGATTTAACATAAAAATAATATAATCACTTATAGAAATAGAAAAATTACAAAGTAGCAATAGAGCTTTCCATGTTAACATGATAGACGAATATTTTACCACTCTGTGTTCCGCACAAGATTGAATTACTAGCAAAGTTATAATGGCAAGCAGTGAAAGAATCTTCATTGGTAATAAATTGTTGATACTATTCATATAGATTTACATATCTCAAATACATACTTTGTTATTGTAATCCCATACATATAATCCATTATCAGTAGCACCTATGATGTATTTATTACTTGGACTATAATAGATAGTTCCATAATTTATTGAATTACAAGGAAGATTCCATTTATGTAATAATTACAAATATGTCATTAAAAAAACTATAAATAAATTTTAAAAAAGAAAAAAAAGGATATCATCATATTATTAACCAAGTCCCACTCTTTAATCGTACAATCAGTTCCTATCGATAATAATCGATTGTTATCTTCATTCAATCTCAAAGATAATACACTATCATGAGATTTCCAGCTATTTGTTAATACACCATTGCTATTGTATATTTTAATACTACCATCACTACAACCTGATATTAATGAATTGCCATTACGAGTGTATGTCAAATCATTCACTATATTATATATATATATATATTATACCATAAAAATGACAAGGTATTTCAATATTCACACTCAAACTCTTCCAATTACCTTGAATAATTTTACCTTCATGTTTAGAAGGTGAATATATAAATGAAGCAAATTCGTAAGGCTTTGGACTGGATATTAATGAAGAAACAACTGGATATTTCGCATCAATTCCCATTTCACTTACTACTTTACCTGAATGCATATCATATAGTCGAATGATTTGGTTTGAATTTCCATACATCAAATACTCATGTCCTCCAGACATCCAATCAAATGATGTAATTTTTCCTGTAGAAAATAATGAAACGGCTAATTTTCTATTTAATAAATTGGTATTTTTTGTATTGTATATTTTAATAGTACCATCTTCACTTCCACTAGCGAAGTAATTTGAGGATGTTGAATATTTACAGCAACTTACTTGCATCGTATGATCGTTGAATGTTTCAGTATTATCTACTCCAATCATTGATAAATTAGTGGAAATATCACTATTATCTTGAGATATATTTGAATCTTCATCTTTTGTAGCATCTATTTAATAATAATAAAAACATATATATATTTTATGTTATATATATATATATATACTTTTATCTAGTAATGTTTCAAAACTATGAATACATTCAGATATCTCTTGAAGTTTTGATGGTTCTAATGGTTGAGTGGTTAAATCATTTTTCTATTTATTATATATATATATATATACAAATAAATCATTCTTTAATAATGTCACAAATTCTAATCCTTTCTTCTGTATATTCTGTAATTGAGCATTTAAAATTGTAATATTATTTTCATATAATAATATTTGAGAGTGTAATGTAAATAATTCACTCTCTTTCTTACGATTTTCTAATCTTCCTGATTGCAATGATATTAAATTTGGAAGTTGAACATTCACGAATACAGTAGACAAGAAATTTGTAACTGATGTTTTAACTGATACTTCCCAACTACTGGAAAAGAAAGGTAAAAACCTTTTATCGTTCTATTTATTATTATTATTATATTATTAATAATAATATAGTATACTTGTGGTTGATTAATGAATGGAATACTAAACCAAGCTGACCAATCGGAATTTGGTAAACCTTCTGATTCTATCACCAAGGTAGATGAATTATTCTTAAGATAGTCCATTGCCATTTGCATATTTCCTGCTTTGATTGCTGTTACTACATATAAACGACGAAATGACAGTAAAAATAATTTTATTGAGTCATTGTATTTGCTATCCATCGCTGAAAAGAATCTAGCGTTTAAAAATGACCATAAATCATTGAACCCATTGATATCAAGACTATGAGTTATATAGACAATATTTATTATTACTTGTGTATCCTTGAGAATAATTCATCAACAATCTTTTCAACACTGAAATCAAATAACTTATCACTCTTTCTATCACCAATAAAAGAACGATAAGACTGCAAAATAGATATTTACGTCTATACTGTTAAAAATCCTCTGAAAAGTAGGTATTCTGCAACTAGATCATCCAATTGATTCAAATTGTTCATTTAAATCACAAAAATAATAGATTCTTAAATTGGGTTGTGAAAAAAAGGCGGGATTGATCTTTTTCTTGATCTTTCATTCTCTTTTTCTAATCAGCAATGGCAGATCTAGTGCAACAGTTCAAATCATATGTTGATAAAATGATCACAGGAACCACAGGAATGAAAGTCTTCCTGTTTGATAAAGAGACTGTATTAAATCTTCTATCTTTAATTGTAGGTAAGATATATCTCATGTGTTTACACACAGACACAAATTTTAGAAAAAGAAGGTATAAACGTGAATCTATTTGCTTAAATAGTCTATCTTGTTGAATTACTAAGAGCTAACCATGATAAGATGGATCATTTAAAAGTATTTTCCTATTATCTAGTTAAATATCTAGGCTATTTGCTTCATAAGACCAACAGAAGATAATATAGCTGATTTAAAGAATGAATTAGCTAGTCCTAAATTCTCTGAATATTATATATGTATATATTGCAATTTTATTATTAGTCTTTTCCAATGTATGTCCACAATTATGGTTAAAAGATCTAGCTCAGAGTGACAAAAAAGGAATGGTTCGAGCAATCTACGAATATTATGCAGATTATTATGCAATCAATCCCTGCTTATTTACCTTAGATCGTCCAAGATGTCTGACATTATTAAGTCCACCAGGTAGATGGGACAGATATGGAAATGAATTATTCATCCACGAAGTACAAGGAGTAGTAGCTTCATTATTATCCTTAAAATGTCGACCTCAAATCCGATATCAAGCTGGATCAGATGGTGCTTTAAAAATAGCTGAAGAAGTCAAGCATCAAATTGAAGTAGAAGATAATAGAGGAACACTATTCAAATATCCAGCCAATCCTCCACCTGTTTTATTAATATTTGATCGTCGTGAAGATCCAATAACACCTCTTCTATTACAATGGACTTATCAAGCAATGATTCATGAATTATTAACAATTAATAATAATGAAGTAAATATGAGTAAAGTTCCAGGTATAAAACCAGAACTAAAGACAATTGTATTAACTACAGAACATGATAACTTCTACAGAGATCACTTATATGATAATTTTGGTGATATAGCTGTAGCTGTAAAAGACTTGACTGAAACTTATGCAAGAGAGAATAAGAAGAATTCAAATATCAATAGCATTGAAGATATGCAAAGATTTGTAGAGGAATATGGAGAATTTAAGAAACTATCAACTTCAGTTTCAAAACATATATCCTTACTTTCAGAGATGAATAGAATAGTTGATAATCGAATTTTATTCAAAGTATCTGAATTACAACAAGAAATAGTATGTGGTAATGATTATACAAGCCATACAAAACAATTGAATGAGTTATTATCTGATGAATCATTGAATAAAGATGATGCTTTGAGATTAGTGATTATATACTTCTTAAGATATGAGAGTAAAGCAAAGAATTCAATAAATACGTATAAGAATAAATTAAGAGAATTGGATTGTGATGATTTTGATTTGAGTTTGTTTGATAATGTTTTAGAGTATATATATGTTATTATATATTATTATTTTATAGATTTGCTGGTGAAAAGAACCGTAATGGTGAATTATTTGCTAAAGGTGTATTTGGCAATGTAGTTAGTGGTTTAAAGAAAGAATTAGGAGGAGTTAGAAATGTATATACTCAACATAGACCATTAATATTAAACTATTTAAACCAATTAAAGAGTAATAAATTAAAAGATTCAGTATTTCCATATGCTTATGGAAGTGGAGGTAAAACTGTCCCTCAAACTGTAATTATTTATATCGTAGGAGGTGTTACCTATGAAGAAGCGTTATATGTTCATGAATTTAATGAAGAGAATAGTGATATGAATGTAGTAATAGGTGGAACAAGAATGTTGAATAGTGCAATATTTATGGGTGAGGTTAATGCTTATTGTAAACTTTAGAGTTATTTCTATATTATTATTATTATGTTATAATATTATATTATGTTTTTTTTTTAGTAAAAAATGATCTAGGCTTGATTCCTCTATCAAATCACTTTTAAGATTTTTGTTTTTCTCATTAGATAGAAATAAAAATTACTCAATGAATTATAATTGTGATAATATGAGCATATATGTATAAATATTTAAATATATTTTATTAGAAAAGTTCAGATTCTTTATTTGGTTTAAAAGTATAAATTTGTTTGTTATATGATAGATATTAAGTTTTATTAAATCAACGAAATATTCAGAAACATTTCATACGGAAGATAAGAATAGAGAAGAAAAGATCGTGAAGGTTTATGATAAACGTAATTATGATATTGAAATTCTATCTAACTATGTAATATAAGATATTTATATTGTTCATAGATGAATAAGATGAGTTTAATCACATCCTTTGTTAATCCATTTATTGTTGTGAAAATCGATATATTGTATAATAATTTAATGATCTATACACCATATTATAAGAATGGTTCAATCGAATTAATATCAGAATTTAATGATGAAAGAATAAGAAAGATATTCGCTGAAATAAGCTATGAGTTATGTTTATTGGATGAATTTAATCTAATTCATGGAAGAATCAAACCTAGTAATGTTTTAATAAATGATGTTGGTAATTATACACTAAGTAATTACTTTGAAAATGATTTAAATGAGTTGCAAAGCTATACATATGAAGATTTATACTTCATATCTCCAGAAGTATTAAAAGGTAAAGAGATAAGTAATAAAAGTGATATATTCAGTTTAGGTGTTTTATTACATTATATTTTATTTAATAAAAGTGCATTATTATGCAGTAATTATAACTCAAATCTATCAAAATACTTCAAAATGTTTCATAAATGTTTAGATATAAATCCAAACAAAAGACCAACAATCAAAGAGATTTATAACAGTTACTCAGAAGATATGACAGAAATATTAAACAAAGATGATGTGATTAATATGTTATTGAATGATCCAGATTTTATTTATGAATTAATATCAAATGATTATGAAATAGAAGATTCAATAATATATGATAGAATAATCACAGAAAAAGGTAATATTATATTGTATAATATGTATAGAAAACTTAATAAAAATGATAAGTCATTACAATAGTTATAATAAATTGACATACATTTCCTATCTATTGAATATCAGTTGGTTAAATGAAGAGAATAAAAAATTAATCAATTCATTAATAAAGAAAGAAAACAGTTTAACAGAATCATTATATCTTCATTCCGAAACTCCCTATCAATTGAATTTATCAAATATTAATAATGAAGAAGTGATAAACCAAATGAATTTCAATCATCTACACCAATTACACATGCTGAATTTATATAATTCAAAGCTAACAAAAACTATCCAATCCTATTCAATATTTCCCTATTTAGAGAAACTGAATATATCTAGTATATATGAATAATTTATATTTCATTAACTTAGAAAGTATAAATCTGCACAATAAAATGAAAGAAATGTCATTACAATTATCTAATTTACCTCATTTAAAATCACTTAAACTATCTTCTTCTAATCTAAGAGATAATGACATATTAGTATTTCTACATTACTGTAATGTATTTAAAGAACTTTCAAAGTTATCTTTATCCTGTATAATATAAATATTGATTAAAATATTATAGATAATAATCTAAGTAATAAGTCAGTTATCTATTTTCATCGATATATGTATAAATTTTCCAAATTAGAAAAACTGAATTTATGTGGAATAAATTTGAATAAAGAAAGTGTAAAATTATTATTATATCATAACAAATGCAATTCAATTCCATTATATTTTTCATTTAAAAGTATTACTGTTGTTGTAGTTTTTTATAGTTAATGAAATATCATTTGAATTGTTACTAGAGAATGAATATATAATTGATAATAGTTATTTATATAGACAAATTGAAGATACAGAAAGTATAATAATCATTTATTTCTTATAGATTTTTTCCAGATGTTAATTGTTTTATATATATCAAATCCAAATAATTATTATTATGGATTACTTTGTGGTTTTGCAATAACAAATAATTCATATAAATCTGATATATTAGAAAATGTCGATATAAATTCAAGTGAATATAAGATATTATCAGGAATATGTGATGGTTATTGCATTTATCTGAATAGTATTCTTTTTTATAAAAATTGAATGTTTATAGATAATAATCTTGATGAAAATGATATAGAAACATTATGCTATACTTTAAAATATTGTCCAAATTTGCTTAAATTATGTATAGAAAATTGTAATATAAATGATGACAAGTTAGATAAACTAAGTAAAGCAATATCTAGATTCACTAAACTACGAGAAATCGATCTTTCAAGTATATATTCTATTAAAATGTAAATAGATAATCAAATCACTTCAAAAGGAATAACAGAATTATCAAAAACAATAGAAACAATGTCAGATTTAAGGATTTTATCAATTTTTGATAATCATGAAATTGGTGATAAAGGTATAATATCAATAGTTAAATCATTCAAATATACAAGAAAACTTGAATCAATTACTTTTGATTGTATATTATTGCTGTGTTGTTCTAATGTAATAGATTGTGGGTGTGAATCATTAGCATTAGAATCAATAGCAAGTAATTTACGTTATATTACAAATTTGACTAAATTATATTTAGGAAGTATAATGTATTCATATTATCTAGATATTCATAATTGTGAATCCTCACTTCAAAAATTAATGGTACAAATAAAACAATTGAGTATGTTGAAGTTATTTCAAGCATATGGTATAAAAACATAAATATTACTTTTAGATTGTGAAATTTCTGATGATTTTTTTTCAATATTGTGTAAAAACTTAAGTAGATTGACAAATCTTGAAGAATTAAACGTTGGAAGTATATTTATACTTCACTATCTTTTTTATATTTGAAATAGATAATGAAATTAGTAGTATAGGATTAAAGTGTTTCACACAAAATCTTCATCGTTTTACAAAACTCAAAACAATCAGTTTGTATGGGAATTATATTGATGATGATGGATTAATTTGTTTTTGTAATTCACTTCATTTATTACCATACATAGAAATTATTAATCTAAGAGGTTTAATTTAATATAATCTTATTAATAGGCAATAAAATAACTGAAATTGGATGTGAAGTATTATTACAAAAACTAGATGAATTACCAAATGAAATAGATATTTATATTGAAGGTAATTTAATAGATACATCAGATAAACCAGATCTTCAATACAGACTAAAAAGAATAAACTCTGGCATGTATTTTTCTTTATTTTTACGTATAAAATAGTTATAAGTAAAAATGAAGTATATGATTTATTAAAGAATGAAGATTGCTATTCAAATGAAATATTATTAGAAAATGTTGCTATTAATAATGGTATGCTTTAATTCTAGTTGATAATTGTTATAGGTTTATTAGAAGATATTATAAATACATTCAATTCAACTAGAAATAACATAATCTTTAACTTTTTATGTAATTTAACAATGAATTACTCTGACATAAATAATAAATTGATTAATATAATTGATTTCAAAGATGATTATTTAAGATTAAAATATTTCAGATGTATAGGAGATAAATATGATTTTAATGTAAATTGTACAATTTATTATTTTATAATAAAATAGCTAAAAAGATAACAAAAGAAGATTCAGAATATATAGGTAAGAATATTGCTTGTTTAAAGAAACTTAAATATATTGATTTGCGTTGTATTACTATTTGTTATAATAATAGATTGTGGATTGAATGATGATAGAATGAGTGGAATATTGAATGAATTAACTCAACTGAATCAATTGGAGTATTTATATATTGGAGGAAACAATTTATCCTCAACAATTATTCCATCATTAATCATTCTGATTAATGCAAACAGAGGTTTAAAAGGTCTATCTCTATTTGGTATATGATTTACTTATTAATGTTTCAATAGAGAGTAATATAGATGATAGTGGTATAACTGGACTAAGTAAGAATTTAAGTAATGTTTCTGAATTAGAATTGTTAATATTCGCAAGTATAAATTCTAATAATCATTTTTTAATAGATAACAGATTCACAACAAAGGGAGTAATAGAATTATCATCAAATTTATCATACTTGTCCAATTTAAAAAAGTTTTATGTTGATAATAATAGTATTGGTAATGAAGGAATAAAAAGAATAAGTGAAGAATTTAAAAATCTAACAAATCTTAAATATATTGATTTTTCAAAAACAAAAATAAATGATATTGGTTTAATATATATTTCAAATAATATATCTCATTTGAAATACTTAAAGAAAATACATTTATCAGCTAATGATTTTACTGAGATTGGAATAAGACATTTTTCTAATTCAATCGCAAAATGTGAACATTTAGAAGAGATAGATTTAAATGGATGTGGTATAGATTCAATGTCATTTAATGTATTAATGAAATCATTAATACATTTAAATAATTTCACCACAATTAATATGAATTGTATTTATATTATATTTTAATTGAATAGATAATGAGATAGGAAATAGTGATGATTTAGAATATTTGAATATAATAGATGGTAATTTACATTTAATCTCATTATCTGTTATTAGATTGAATAGTATACTTCATCAGCTATATACTTAAATAGATAATAATCTTAATGACAAATGTTTTATTAGTTTATGTAATTTCTTATTACAATTACCAAATCTCAAATCATTGGATATCTCACAAAATAGAATTTCCGATGAAGGAATAAAGGAATTATCAAAACATTTTTCAAAACTCTCAAGATTAGAAGAATTATATATTTGTGTGATTGATATATCAGATGATGGAATAAAATTTCTATATAATTCAATGAATTATCTTCAAAGTTTAAGAAATTATTTTCTGTCATACAATAAATTCAGTTTGAATGGATTTAAATACATATCTCAATCATTACCATTTTTACATAATTTAATAGGATTATATTTAAGTGAAACAAATTTAAGAGATGAATCAATGAAATTACTATGTGATAATTTGAAATACACTTCTCAATTGGAAGTATTAAATATAAATTATAATGTAATAAGTTCAGTAAATTGTAAATATTTATCAGATTCACTAGAGTATATTCCAAAACTTAAAAGGTTAGATATAAGTTGTATTATTATTATTATTAATCGTTTTAATATTATTGTAGATAATCCAGTTGGTGATAAAGGAGTTAAATATTTGTTTAATAATATTAGTAATGTATCTAATTTAGAATCATTAGATTTATCTAGTAATTATTCTTTATTATTATTTCAATAGAATGTGGTTTAACAGATATGTCAGTTGAGATAATAAGTAACTCAGTTAGTTCAATATCTAATCTCAATTTTCTTTATTTATCATGTATATATATCAATACCTTTTATAAAAATAGGCAATGAATTAACAGATAATTGTATATCAGATTTATGTAGATTATTTGATCCATTATCTGGAAAAATTCAATATTTATATTTATATTTGGATAGTATTTTTTTTTGTATTAGTCATTAATAGATAATAAATTAACTAATAAAGGGATAAAAGAACTTTTGAATTGTGTTAAAAAATGTTCAGAAACTTATGAAGTATTGTTATCAGGAAATGAAATTGAAAATATAGATAATGAACTGTTAGAAGACATAAAATTATACAATCCCAGTTATAAATGGATAGAAAAAATAAATAAGATGGTAAAAAATGGAAAATATAGTTTTGAAAATAAAGAAGATTATGTTGAAATAGATAAAGGACTGTCTATATTGTATGATATTTGTTATGAATACAATTATAATAAAAGAAAAGAATATGAATATATTTTTATGAATATTTGTTTATATAATTCAAAGCAACGATATAATATTATGAATTCTACAATATTTAATATACATTCTACATGCTATACTCTGTTATCTTCAATAAAAGAAGATCATACAATATGTTTAAATGATATAATCTTTAAGCATGATGAAATACTTGAAATGTCTGAATATTTACCTCATTTGACAGAATTATATGTAATTAAAATATGTGGTTGTGAGATTGTTGAAGAAGATATAAAATTAATAAAAGAAAGTGTACAAAATCTTCCAAATATGATAGAAATTATAATAGAAAATAAGGAAATAGTAAAGATGGGAAAGAGAAAAAGAAAAGATAGCTAATATTAAAAAATGAATAATATATTATTCTTATTTACACTCCCAAAAAATAATTCATAAAATAAAATAAATCAAATTTCACTATTATCAATATTCAAGCAGAAGATTTGTATCTACGAAATGATGAAACTCTTTCACTCATACTACTCATTAATATTTTATTATTTCCATTCATATCTTCACCAATTGTATTTATACTCAATAATCTACTTTTCATACCACCATATTTAGGTATTTTTGATTTTTCTTTATTAAATACTATTCTATTTTTATTTTCATTTATATTTTTAACTTTCATATTTATTATTTGTTGTTGTTGCTTGTCTTTTGGTTGTTGTATTTGTGTTTTTGATGGTTTTTGTATGGATGTTTTAATTATTGGTTTTATTTCTTCATCATATATTATTTCATCACATGAAGAAGATGACGAATCTGTACTTGTTACATCAGATAAGCTTTTTGATATTATTATTTCGTTATTATTATTATTATTTAAACATTTTATACATTCTTTTAATTCTATTTCTTTATTATGAAGTTTATTTTCTAATACTTTTACTCGATTTGTATATGATGAAATTGATTGATGAAATACTTTTAACGATTTTATGGTGAAATTTAGTCTTTTTATTTCATTATTTTTATTTTCTATTTCTTGTTTTAATTTCATTATCATCTCATCTTTTTCTTTTTCTTTTTCTTCACTATCATTATTATTACCTTGAAGTGTAATTATTTCTTTATCATTATTAATTATCACTAACTTGTTATTATAATAATAATTTTGTTTTAAATGACTTGATAAATTATTATTATTATTATTATTATTATATATAAATGAAGAGGATAATGACGATGTTAATCGTGAAGGAGATAAATTAAATGAAAAAGGTTGAGATTGAGATAATAATAATAATGATGATTGTTGTTGTGAGAATTGTAGTTTTAATTCATCAAATTGAATTAATAAATCTTTATATTTATCTCTAATTTCTTTATTCTTTATGTATTGTTCATAATAATACGCTGTTTCAGATTGACTAAAATCTAATTCTTTAGTAGATGATAAGAAAAATGAATTACTGTTATTTAAACTATTACTAAAATTAAATGATCTTGAATTACTATGATTTGGAGAATAAGATGGTTGTGGTAGTTGTGGTGATAAGGATGATGATGAGTTATAAATATTGGAATTCCGTTTTATTTCTAAGGAAGAAGAAGAAGATGATGATTGAGTAATTTCACGAAGTTCAGCTATTTCATTCTCTTTATTCTTTAATGTGCATTTTAAATCATTCACTTCTTTATCTTTAACTTCTTGACAGTTTAATTTTATATAAGACTCGTGTAACTTGGTTTGAAGATCGGTTATTTGATTGTTCTTTTCACCTAATTGTTTCATAAATTCTGACCTTTGACAATCTAAATTGTTCTTAAGAGTGTGGATTTCTTGAGTCAAAGACTCTACATGCCTAGATGTTGAATTAGGAGTGTATGTGGGAGATGTAGCATTTGGTGCATCAAGTGGAATTTTTAGATATTTTAATGACCTATTAAAAATAGAAAATAAAGAATACATGTCTGATAATCTAGTAGACTTTCTACTTACAGAAGATTTCTGTTCAACTCTATATGAATCTAATTCAGTATTTGATCTAAGCAACATTTCCTGTGTTTGGCACAACTCAGCCTGTAATTTACTACATTCGTCACTTCTCCTTAGTAAATATTCTAAACGACTAGCTGGTATTTCTACCATTTGATTTTGAGTTTGACTTTGAGAGTTTTTGTTCATTTGGGAAAGATGTATAACGTTAAAACTTCATTCAAATTTTTTAAAAATGTTTTTTTGAAACGGCTTGAAATTTTGTTGGAAAAAACATGCATCTACTAATTTATTGTGAATATTCTTATGATTTTCTTTTATAGATGAATAAAACAACACCATTTACAAGAATAAACATCATACTCTTATGATTTAGTTTATTCGTAGTTCCATTCATTTGTACATCTTGTCCATTCGCATGTACCTTCTGGGAACCAAATACCAATTTCACGTTTAGCTGTTTCTACTGAATCTGATCCATGAATGACATTCCTATTTACAGAATAACTATTCGATAACATACTTTCCACAGTCAATAGCATAATCGAATCTGATTGTTCCTGGAGCTGATTGATCTGGTCTAGTTGCTCCCATCATTTTTCTTCCTGTTGCAACAACGTTACGTCCTTCCCAAACCATACCAACAACTGGTCCTGAGCTCTACAGAATGATCAATAGTGTACAGATATACCATATAATTGATTAATCTTGGGAAAAATGGTTTATCTTTCAATTCAGCATAATGAGTTTCTAATAAAGATTTTGATGGAATGAGCATTTTTAATCCAACTAATTTGAAACCTTTATCTTCAAAACGGGTGATAATTCTACCAACAAGTCCTCTTTGTACTCCATCTGGTTTTACTGCAATAAATGATTTTTCCTAAAATGCAATAAATGTTTTTCAATACGTCAGTCATGATTAAGAACAAAAAAGTGATTTAGAAATCTAGAAGGCTTGTCAAACTTCATTTAAATTATTCAAAACATATGCATATTTTGTGACATTTTTATTAAATATATATAAATATACACAATATTATCAATATTAAACAAAAAGATAGAATAATAACAAAAATATTACTTAATTTCTTAAATCATCCACATTATTCTTATTCTTTTGTATCATATGTTCACTATGTGGATCTTCTAAAGCACCCAAATATTCTTCTTCATCTTGCTTCATTTCATCCATTGGAAGTTGAAAATGATGAGTATAAGCTTTTGAATTCTTAACAGGTCTCCACAAATACTATATAAAATTAATAATCATATAATAATCAAATACCATAACTGAAAATGTCAAAACAGCAAATAAAACATCCCAAAATCCATAATCAAGGCTATATTTATAAAATAAATAAATAAAGAGTATATATACAACCATTTATATTTCCATCTTTTAATAGGTTGTAGTGTATGGAAAAAGAAGAAATAAATAATAATATATATAACAGATGCTAGGCATGAAAATATTAAAACAGCTCTTAATGCTCTAAAAGTCTTTAGTTTTGATGTTTGATGCTTTGAAGATAAATCATCTAAAATATTGACAAGTGTTTCAAAAATCCAAATATAAAATAAAATATCCAAACTATTAATATAAAAAAATATAAAATAAATATACATTATTACTGGTAAATCAATCATTTCAGTAACATTTCCATTATTATTAAAATCTTTAAATAAATTCTGTAAATAAGCAAAGGAAAAGTAAATCAATCCTAATCCAATCACTTTGTAAAGTGATTTACCTAAAGTTGGCCTTGTTACACCATAACCCATACAAACCATTAATAATAACACTCGTGAAAATGCTCTTTTTAAACTGTTAAATAATTCATAAATTGGTGTAATAAAGAATGAATATTTGCCATGTGAATTGTAATATAAATATGAATAATAGCCGAATGTATCTTCAAGAATCCATAAAAAACCAACAAACTATAATATAATAAGAATAAGTAAGTTATATACATACAGTAATCCATATTTGAACTGACTGAATATCTCTAAAATGAATTATACAAATTGAACTCCATATTAACCATATTGATAAATATATAATAGCAAAATCTAAATAGATAATATAATATAATAAGTAAATATACATCCTAAGAAAGGTAATCTTCCATACAATTCACCTTCTAAATAACCAAATGGATTCATTATTGTAATATCACTTTCATATGATATAACATGTAAATCATAATGACAACTACAATATAATATATATAGATATAGATACTTTGCAACAATAATGTAATAATAATCTGTATATTGTATATCATATCGATATTCTAATCGCTTAGACATTCCACTGGAAATTGGCAGAAACTTTCTATTTATTAATATATTAGGAAAGGAATTGTTTGGATTGCTTATAATAAATGTGTTTTTTTCTTCACAAATTCCCTTTTCATATAAGTCGTTATTGCAGCATAGAGTAACTTTGTCACCATCGTAAGTATATCCAATATGATCGTAAGCTGCTTTATTAATTATTAGCACTTCTATTCCATCTTCACTTTCTGGATCTTCAGGAAGTTCCTTTCCTGTACAGTTAAATACACCCTTGAAATAAACGTACGATTCACCATTACCTGGCTTTCTGTTTATCAAATATTTTTAATTCGTATACCTTTTGGAGGGAGCATCTGATGTATTGAATATTCCTTGTCCTACTGATACATATCCACCATTATAATTAAGTACAGCCTTTTCTTTAACTATTCTAGCATCTATTACACACAAATAAAATATCTATATAAAAATTAGACTAAAATATATCTACTAGAAAGAGAATTTTCATCAAGAAGATAAACAAGAAACAAAAAATAGATTCGTTTCAATAATTTTAAATTTTAATTTATCAATAACACAACACAGAAATAATATTATTACATAATAATACCGAATAAGAGATTGGTAATATTTATAGGTGTGAAAGGAGGTTTAGAGAATTGACACTAATAGAAAAAAATGAAAATTTGAAAAGAGCTTTACTTCATAGTTTCAATTAATTGATCACGATATGTATTTACATTAGATTCTTCAGCTAAATGTGAAGCATTAAAGAATATATCTTCTATTACAGAAATCTCTGTTGCAGTGGTATCTAGACCACAGAATGCGCACCAATCGTTGACAATTAACCCAGCAGATATAACATCACTACCTCTATTTACAGTTCCTGCTACAACAGGTACTTGCAACAATGAACTCAACTCTTCAAGATCTGTAATGCTTGTTTGTGGATGTACCAATGCTCCTTTGTTTGATAATGAACAGTAACTTCCTACTAATGCATTTCCTGCTATATTCTCTCTAAATACTTCAACTCCTAACACATCTGCTATTATTTCTTCGGTTTCACGGTCTAAATCTGGGTGAATTAGTGCAACATGATCATTGCATGATATACAATTACCTAAGGCTGATAACCTGTCTTCCACTCTTCTTATTTTTACTTCGTCTGGTAAGGCGTTTCTAATATGTTGTAATTCAATATCTGTTGTTGTTATTGGTACAAGTAGTCCTTTTGCATTTCCTGCTGTTAATCTACCTATAACTCTACAACCAGCTATTGAAACATGGACAGTTGGAATATGATCAGCTAATTCAACCTCTAGTGAACCATAGAAATTTTCACTACCTCCTTGGCAAACAAGACAGTATTTATTTGTGAGTTTTGCAAAAACACCTACTTCGTTACTACCTTCGAACTGTACACCTATATATTTTGATGAAATTAAAATATAATATACGAGATGCCATTTAAAAATGAAAAATGAAAGTGTAATGTAAATTGGTCAAAAGTTAACAATTACGGTCAGAGTAACAGACTTTTTTATTTTTACAAAAACTTAACAAAATTACATAGTTTTTCTCATTTTACAATTTTATACATAATATGTTCATTAAAGAATTTTAATAAATGAAATAATTTACTTCATTCAAGAACTATTCTTTCTAATTTCTATAATTATTCTTGATTAAATGCCCAAATGTTTTAATAATGTAAAAATCATAACAAAATCATTACTTAAACGAAAAACGTTTCATTCAATTTTGGTTGTAATTTTGTAAATTACATTGTTTTTGACTTATTCTTTGACAGTTTTCTAATCATGAGTATTGCTCTAGAAATAATATTACCCTCACTCAATGATATTGATATTTCAGATCCTAACATTCTAAGGAATAAAGCCGAAGAAATAACTGAACTATGTGACAAACTGGAATTAAGCATGAATTTCTACAAAACAAAGTCTGATGAGTGTTACAAAAAGCACAATATAGATGAAGGAAAGTATAATGAGAAGAAAGTACAGAAATGTAAACAGGAAATCAGTCATTTTCACGATTTTGCCAGTCAATTAATATTCAGATCATACAACTTGCTAAATACAGATCCATCAATAATCAATATCACCGGACTAACCAGTGTAGAAGCAATTACAAGAATTGAACAAAGAATAAACACTTTAAAGAACCATGGAACACTTACAATTAAATCTGATGATAGTGAATATGTATTACAAGAAGTTGGTCACAATATACTTACTCATTTAGATAACAAGAAAATTAAATGTGAAATTAACTCCTCTTCAATCATTCTTCAACTGTCACCAGATAATACACAAACTTCAATGAATAATGATGATGAAATAACAAAAGAAATAGCAAAAGAAATAGTAATTCCAGAATCTTATATCAATCCTCCACTAGTTGAATGTAATATAAACCAACAATCCAGTTTAATGGAGGAAAAAGAAAAATTATTAAAAGAAGGTCATGAATGTAGACATAAAATAGAAGAATATAGAATAGAAATTGAAAGTATGAAAGATAGAGAAGAAGAAGAAGAAAAATCAAAAAGAATAAAAGAAATTGAATTGAAAATTGAAGAAAACAAGAAGAAAAGTTCAGAATTGTTATTTAAAGCCTATAATATATTTAATGATAATAGTTCTATTGATATACGTGAACAATCATATGAAGAATCAATTGAGTATATAAAAAATGGTTTAAAAGATATAAATAATTTAAAAGAATTAATTATAATAGGAGATGGAAGTGATGTAAAGTATATGAATGAAATTAAGAAATCTGTTATTAAATATTTGAAAGAGAATGAGAAATTGAATGTAAAAGAAGATGATCCTCATGAAGGATGGATTAAGATAGTTTTTGATGAAGAAATCATCAAAATCAACCAAACACCTAATTCAAGTGATAATTCATTTACCGATGAATGTAATTTTAATGAAGAAAATGGAGCATTGAAATCCAATTCAACAATTCCTCCTACTTCAATTACGAAAGAATCATTAGAGAGCAATGCATTTCCTGTTACACCAAATACTTCTAATGAAAGAACCAATGATGATGGTAATAAAACTGTTAGAAGAAGACGTGCTTCAACAGCTGTTCCTCAACATGCTAATAATCCAGCTAGAAATGGAAAAGATCTTCAATGTTGTATAGTTATGTAGAATTATATGATTTTTTGATTTACTATATGCTTGAATTCAAGGGTATTAATGTGTTTTTTTTGATAAAAATGAGTTTTAATCAAGCTTTTAGGCTTGATAATTCAAAAATAATTTAAAATGTCTGAGTCAAAGCTGAAGGAGTTGGCAGAAGAAAAGGATCCAATCGATCCAAATGTATTTAATCTATCCATTTTATTCATTAGAATATTACAAATATTCCTATCCCAAATACTCTTCTAGAACTTGTATGCTTGATCAAAAATATATTTCATTTCCAATAGATGGATGAAATGTGTAAAGTAGATTTGAGTAATCAACCTTCTTGGGCTTTGCGTAGTAAATGGTTAGAAATTTTTTCAAAACTAATAGAAGTAGAATATAAAAGCTCTTCCATTCCAAATGAAGATGAAGTTTATGATAGATTTAGTTGCATAATAGTATTTCTATTTTTTACATTTTAATTTATGAATAGCCATTTTTAAAATCTCAGTTTACTTCTCGTCAATCAGCCTTAATAAAATTAGCAGGAGATATGTTAATATCTTTTATTACTAATCTCAAAGACAGTTCTAGAAAATTTATAACAGATCTTCTATCAATCCTTTTTAGTCAGTTGTATATTACAATCAAAATCATATCTGACACAAGTAAAAACGTTATAAACTCAGCAATAGAAAACTGCAAATCTTTAGATATTTTAACAATCATATTAGAAAAGTGCAAAGAAAAAAAATCATCACTATTACATGAGAAATGTTCAGAATTTGTACATTATTATTTAAAAGTCAATAAATTGGTAGATATACCAAAATTCAATGAATGTTTGAATTATATGTTAAATGACAATGATAGCAAGTGTAGAAGTGGAGCTAAATTAACATATGAGTTATATAAAGAAATAAATCCATCGGAATGTAACAAATTTTATAACACATTACCTTCAGATATTCAGAAGAGGTTAAATGAAAAGAAGAATGCTAATAAAAGTTCTATTTCTTCATTAAAAAGCCAAATGAAAAAGAATATGAAGAGAAATAGCAAAGTTGATGAAATTGAGATATTTGTTCCATCTGAATCAAAAGCACCATCATCATCACATGAAGATTCAAAAATAAATGAATCAAAATATGAAGAAGGAAAAGAGAATCGAAAAAACTTCCAAGCTAGTATTATTTCTATTCCTCAAAATGATACTAGCTCAGAAAAGGTGAAAAGACGAAGAACAAGTCTTGACACTTTAGATGAGGAAAGACAAACGAAGAAAATTCATATTTGATTAAATTTATATTTTTTAATCATTTCAATTTCTTTGTCTATAAAATATGATGATTGATATTTCTTTTTTCTTATAATTGTGGTGCTAAAAAGCACCTGTTTTTGTTGTTTCAATAGGAAATTTACATTCCAAAACCATAAAGGGTTCTTCCTTGTCTTTTTAAGGCATATACTACATCCATAGCAGTGACAGTCTTTCTTCTGGCATGTTCTGTGTATGTAACAGCATCTCTTACAACAGATTCTAAGAAAACCTTTAATACACCTCTGGTTTCTTCATAAATTAAACCACTAATACGTTTTACACCACCTCTTCTAGCAAGACGACGGATGGCTGGCTTTGTGATACCTCTGATGTTATCACGAAGAACCTTTCGATGTCTTTTAGCTCCACCCTTACCTAAACCTTTACCACCTTTACCACGACCTGACATGATGAATTTTGAGAATTAAGTTTAATAGATAATTCAAAGAAAAGTGAGAATGAATTTTGGGATGATTTTTAAATAAAGATTCGTTGAATTTTTGATTGGCTGATTTTTATTGAAAAGGATTTTGATCTTATTTTTTCACACACCATATTATTTGGAACACCAATTTCAAAAAAAACAAAAAATCAATAATAATAGATTATGTTTAACAGTTTAAACAAGGAATATGACCATTTCTACATTCATAACATGTTCCTTCACAT
This sequence comes from Proteromonas lacertae, assembly GCA_002245135.1. NCBI lineage: Eukaryota > Bigyra > Opalinata > Proteromonadidae > Proteromonas > Proteromonas lacertae. Next base: position 248,040 of record NGBS01000293.1, read on the forward strand.
ATATGACCACATGGAAGTTTTGCTTTACATTTCTATATTTAATGAAATATATACATATATATATTATACTTCCCAACATTCAATTGCATGTTTAATACTCTTCATAAACATTGTACAATAGTTTTATGCTTACATTCTAATTTTACTTCAATCATTTCACCACAATATATTGTACATCTTTCGCTACATCTCTCTTGGCATTTATGACCACATTCTAGCATTTTTTCACAAGGTTTTAAACAAGGAATATGGCCATTTCTACATTCATAACATGTTCCTTCACATATATGACCACATGGAAGTTTTGCTTTACATTTCTATATTTAATGATATATATATATATATATATATATAATACTGTATAACATGGTATTGATTCTAGATTATTCTTCATATAACATTTTATATTCTTTTTATGACCACATGGAAGTTTAACATAATAATTCTAATTGTTTATAATATAAAATATACTCTTTTGCATTTCAGATCATTATTTCTTTTATAACATTCTATAAATATAGAATGATGACAAGGGAATCTATATTTCACAAACATTTTACAGTTTTCTGTACATTCTTCTCCGCATTTATTATAACATTTATGTCCACATTCTAATTTTCTTTCACAAGGTTTTAAACAAGCAATATGACCATCTTTACATTTAAAACATGTTCCTTCACAAACATGACCACATGGAAGCTTTGTATTACATGGATTTTTACATTCAAAAATACCAGCTTCATCTTTATCACAACATTTATATTGCATTGTGTGACCGCAATCTAATCTCTTCTCCAATAACTCATTACAATCAACATATTCTTTTTCATCTATCAGACAGCATTTTATCTTCTTTTTATGTTTACATGGCATTTCTATTTCAATCATTTCATTACATTTCTTTGTACATGCTTCAAAACATTTGTTTTGACACTGATGACCACATTCTAACTTCTTTTCACAAGATTTTAAACAAGCAATATGACCATTTTCACACTTACAACAATTTCCTTCACAAATATGACCACATGGAAGAATTTCTTTGCAAGGCTATATAAAATGATATATTCATTATTATATACTTCTTGACATTCAATTGATTCGAGTTTATTCCTTTTATAACATTCTATAGTAGTGTTATGTCCACAAGGAAGTGTTACTTCAATCAATTCAAAACAATCTTTAGTGCATTTTTGTCCACATAATTTTTGACATTGATGACCACATTCTAACTTCTTTTCACATGGTTTTGAACAACGAATATGACATTTCTTACATCTATTACAATTACCTTCACAAGTATGACCACATTTAAGTTTTGCTTGACAAGGCTATACATATATAAAAGAACATATAAATTATATTTAATACCTCTATGCATATTACTAATGATATATCATTTCTCTTGAAACATTCTACATTAGCTTTATGCTTACAAGGAAGTGTTACTTCAACCATTTCTTTACATTTATATTCACTCTTTTCATTACATTTTCCATTATATTTATGACCACATGGTAATACTTCTAAACATTGCTCTTCACAATGAATTTCACATTCATCAAAATGGCAAGGTAATTTACAACTATGTCCACATTTCATTCTTCTTTCACAATCTTCACCACATGTTCCATTTGGACAGTATATATCAAAATCCTCTGCTTTTTGTATTGAATAAAATCTTTCTTCATGATTTGGACATACTAATGGTAAACTATTTCCTATCATGTTTGTTTTAGTTAATGTTTCTTTAATATAATCCCATAAACCAGTTTCAGGAAATACACTTTGATTATGACTTCCTTTTATTAAACAATCCATATTACCAAACATAAATAAACCATTCTTAGCTCGAGATAAAGCAACATTCACTCGATTTTCTACTCGACAAAATCCAATTTTATTATTTACATTACTTCGAACTGCACTGAATATGATTATATCATTCTCTTCACCTTGGAAATTATCTACTGCAATTATTCGAAATTCTTTAGCTGTATCTTTTCCTAACAACTTTTTGCATTCATCATATATCAATTTGCACTGACCTAAATAGAAACTCAATACTGCTATTTGTTCTGGTTTATATCCCACTTGCAGTAAATACTTCATAAAATGAACTATCATTTCACATTCATGTTTATTCACTCTGCTATGACTCTCTTCATCATTTTCATCATATTCTGGTTCAAACACTTTATGATCATAGAAATAAACATTATAGACTAAACCACGAATATTACTTCGATTTAAGGTACTTTCATGATCTTTCAAATCAGGATATAGAGAAGGACATCGAATTAATTCAGATATTTCAGGTCTCATTCTTCTTTGAGTATCTAACATCACTTTATCGTGTCCATTCAATACTAATCTTTCAAACAACGATCTGGTCAAATGATACTTATTCTCCAAATTGAAATTTACTACTGAAGGTCTTAATTGTTTATGATCTCCAATCAATATCAAATGTTTTAATGACTTACAAAGTAATGCTAAAGTATGAGCTTCTAACACTTCTCCGGCTTCTTCTATTACTATCACCTCAATTTCTAATTCATTTATCATATCCATTAATCTAGCTGCTCCAGTTGTTGTCATTCCAATCATTCTAGATTCTTTTAATATTAACATATCTCTATTTATTCTAAGTTGTTCATATTCTTCAAATAGATTTTTATACTTTTGAAAGTCAATTTGGTAATCTTCATAGATCTCAGGATAATAATTCATTACCCATTTGCTGTATAATGATTCTCTTTCAGGTTGATTATAAGACCATAAGCCTCCACTCATGTTAATATTCATATATTCATAAAATGAATGTCTATATTGCTTAACATACTTATTCATGTAGTATGAATATACTGAATAGTAATCTTTTTGCTTTTCAACATATTTTAACCAATCATTATCTATTTGATAATCATAATCATAATAATCATCAAGATTTTCACCTTCATAATCATCATCATCAAAGTTATCATCATCATCGTCATATAATTGGTCTTCATCTTCTACATAGTGAATTCTATTAAACCACTGTTGAAACATAATCTCTATTTTTTCCTTACTTGCTTCATCATTCATTAATTGGTCATATTCAATTTGATTCATCCATTTGAATATTGGATCAAAAGCATATAAATGTGAATCATCATCATCTTCTTCTTCTTCAATAAATGAACTTAAATCATATTCATACTCCATCCTGATATACTGTTTAAGTAAAAAATAAGGAAGAAATGGTAATGGTTTTAATTGTTTCTTAAATCTTTTCAAATCATCAACTTCTTTAATATCAATAGAATTTGATTCAACAAGTTGATTGACACTAATATGAAGATATTAAGGAGAGATTAAATAGGAATTGTTATGATAAAAAAAAAGATATTGTTAGATCTGATATTGACTTATATATATCTAATTTTTTCTTCAGTTTAATTAATTCGATTTTCATCTAATTATATTAAAAAAATATATAATGAAAATATACATCTTTTAATTGTTGACCTATTTTTCTATTCAAATTTCTGTAGTAGTAGTCATCATTTTTCCTTAGATTATAATATGAATAAGATTCTAATTTCTTAGATTTACATCTACCTCCAACTCGTACTAATTGTCCAGGTTGTAATACATCAGTAAATGTCTCTAGAAATTGATCTAATGCATGATTTGTATAACATACTACTAATATTGGACCATTATATTTGTGATTTTCTAATAAGATCTTTACAGCTAATGAACCAACATATGTTTTTCCTGTTCCTGGAGGTCCCTATATAACAATTAATATCATTATATACTTGAACTAAACTAATCTGTTTAGTCAACATATTCTTCAATGCTTCTAATTGACTTTCATCTAAGTTTATACATTCTTCATGACTTGGCCATTTTCCAAGTATTCTCAGATATTCATGACAAGGAAATATACAATCCATTTTATATGTTATTAATTCATGAATATATGATGGACATGAAACAAATTTTAATCCATCCACTAAATTAGTTTTAAAAGGTAATTCATATTCTAAATCGCATATTTTCTTTTTTAAAGACATCAAAGTATATTTCTATTGTGAACTATATAACAATAATCATACATATGCTTCAAAATAGATTTCAGGAGATTCTGCCATTTGATAATTCAATCCAATTTGTAATCCGCTAGATTGATCATCAAATGATGTCATTACTTTCACTGTTATATGAGGTCTTAAGTTTGAAAAATTATCATCTTTGTCAAGAAATGTACGGTTTGATAAACTACACCAAATTAAGGTTTTATAATTGTCTGGACTTAAACATAATAATGTACCAAACTGTAATCTTTTTCTAATAAAAACATTAATATAATTATCATAGTTATACGAGAATTTCCAATTTAATGTTGGTTTTGGTTTATCAAATTCTAATTCACACATAATTCCATTATCCATGTTATAATCAATTTTAATGCATTTCACATTATTATATAAAAAACAAAACCCATTTCCATTATTATTGTTATTATTATTACTTGCAATCTATTCATATATATTATAATATAATTATTTAATATACTTCCACTGTCTGTTGTAAAGGTAATAATACATCTGCTCTTAATAACAAAAAGTGAGTCATTAAATACTCTCTTACACTTTTATAACCACTTAATTTATTATCTCGAAGCATTGAAAATATCAATTCTTCATTGGAATGTATTTCATCATAGGTTGGAACAATTGGTATAGTTTCAACTAATACAGCATCATTATCATACAAACATCTGTATTTATTAATAACAGTATAGTAAGTGTGTAATTCTGGAGATAAAATTGATTCAAATGGAGCTAATTTTTCTATTATAGATTTCATTGTATTAACTTCCCATTTTTCATTTATAATCTGTTGATAAGAAGATAAAAAGCAGAGTGATTGTACTAATAGAAAATCTATTCTCTCTTTTTCTCCATCTACATTCTCTTTATTCATCATTTCGCAGTATTTATCACAAAGTGTCAACATATATTCTGAGAATAAAATTCTACTAATTTCTATTTTACTCACTATTCTGAGTATCGAGAGAGTGACCTTGTCAAATGTAAAACGTTTATTTAATATATAAAATAAACTGATTATATATTTCACAATTTCATGGTTTTTATAATTATCAAACACACATTGATATAAATGCTCATCAATTATCATTCTGGCAGTTTTACTCCATAATTTTAAATTGTATACAGTATCTTGAGGGTCATAATAATACAATAACTCCATTATATAGTCTTTAGCTTTATAATTAGAGTAAATGTTGTTATCTTCACTATTATCCCTGATTTTCGCATAAAGAACAGGTATAACTTCATCAAATAATATTTTTACTTCTAACAGTTGTAATTCTTCTGATTCATCTTTATAATAGAGATTTAAGTTATCTTCTTTAACTGAGCTTCCATCATATGAACTTTGATTTATTTTACTACACACATCATGTATCAATGATTTCAGTGTGGTTTCTTGGGATATATAGAGTTTGAAGATATGATTTTCTTCTTTCTCTGTATATTTCACTTTAATCCTGTTTTTCGATATAACAGGCTTTTCTACATTCATTTGATATAATCAAAATATGATTTAAATAGCTATTTATACCAAGAATAGTACAACAAAAATTGACACTCACTGTAAATGTCAAGATATATTTCTGTATAACTGATTAATTCTACAACGAATTACTCTATTAACATATATATCGTAGTGTCGTTACACTTTTCTTTATAACTTGAAAGAAAAACATCTTTTAACACAAATTAGGAAATAAAATACTCATTAACATATACTATCTAAATTACATTCCAGATAAATTATTTCTATTATATCCATTTCATATATACAATTTATCTGAGTATTTTTTTGAATATATTGGTTGAAACTATTTATAATAAATTTTTAAATATAATAATCATATTCTATAGTATTAATAATATAAAAAGAACATAAACAGTAATTAGAAGCACCAACAACATTTCATCTGAATAATATTACAAATCCAACATGATATTATAACTACATGTTTATACCCAACACTAATATAATTTGTTATTTTTATAACGATTTATATATTTTTAATACAAAAACTCAAATCAAATCAAGCTATTTTTATTTCGTATTTTTTTACTTTTTCATACTCATTATTAAGACTAATTACTTACTAAATATTATCTTTCATATCATACTGAGAGTGTAAAATTATCAACAGTTGCAACTATAAACCTAATAAAAAGAAAGACATTTGTATAATTTGTTGTGCGCCGTTGAGCTAAATGCGCCGTTGTGAGTTAAGAAAACTTTTTTCAATTCTAAAATGATAGTGTGTGGTTTGATGGCGAGTTATATGCAAATATAATCTTACTTTGTCATATAAGCTACATCTGCGATATATATTATTTTGAACTTTATCCCAACATATTGATAACAATTATAATTTTATTTTTAATTTTTTTCCTTCAATCACTACTAGAGTTAAAAATACATCAGTTTAAGCAATTAAATCACACATATTTAGATGTTAAGACACTTAAAAACGATAATAATAAAAAGTCTATTCAAGCCTCATTCAAGCCTGTTTTTTCAAAATAAATTTTAAGCAGGTAAATGCAATAAGTAGGTATTCCTTTTCTATTTGAAACCTTTATCCCGATGTCTACTATTGTTATAAGCTTTTAAAATAATATAAAAATTAAAAGTGTTTCCAGTACAGGAAGCAAAACACGACTATACGATATTAGGCCAACGTAACTATTTTGGAAAACAAAGTGTTGATTAGTAATATTGAAGGGCCAGAGGTTACGTTTATGATATTAGAATTGAAAAAAGTCTTCTTAACGCTCAACGGCGCATTTAGCTCAACGGCACACAACAACATTAGTATAATTAGTATCAATTTATATACTTATATTTAAATAGGTTGACAGAAAGGTCATTAAGGGAAAAAAAATAGGGGAAGATGAGTATATACTGATTTCCCCCTTTCTTTCATTATTATAAGTAGTGTCCATCATCTCCTGCTTCGACTATAAGTATCACTGAGTAAATGAGTATGTGGATATCCTATACAACTACTTGACTGAAGATGATAATTATATAGTTCAAAGAATAAAAATAAATGTCAAACAAGCCCTCAAACCAAATATATTCAGTTCAAAACTAATGTATATAATTGTTATTGTTATAGACAGAATATCATTTATGAGGATAAAATATACAGATAAACATAATATAATAGCTAATGCTGTTGTACTAGTATTACACTAATTTGTACTAGATATGTTTCTTGTTCTTAAATAAAAACCTTCCCGAAGTAAAACCCATAACATAATACTTCGCATCTTCAATCTTTTCTATATTCGGTTCTGCTTAGTTACGCCATCCTTTTACAGTTAGATAAGTTACATCCCTATCATCTAAAGTAATAAAATTTCCATTTTCTATATTTGAACTGATAGCGCTAATAATCAAAATAAACTTGATTATAAGTCTACTTTTTATCCTAAATTCTATAGGAATTGATAAAAAGATTAATTGAAGTTTATTTAATGAGTAATTAGTCTGAACATCAATTCCAAAACAATAAAAAATAAAAAACGAAGTTTTGTTTTGTTTTTTTGATAAATTATTTCCACACACCAATTTTGAAAAACAGTTTTGATTCATTTTTGTTGATTTTCTCTTGAATCATGTCTAATAATGTTGATCAATCGGAATCAAAACGATCACCAAGTAAAGAGTCACAGAGAGCACATTATTTAGAGCTCACACAAAGTAAACAACTACCAGATTATTCAATGGCTGAAAAAGAAGCAATAGGAGCAGTATCATATATTTAGTTTAACATGATATAGGCATTTAGAACAGGAAATTTGACTTGGTTAAGAAATCTTCCATATAATCTACATCCAACCACAATTTTAGAGCATACTAGAAAAAGAAGATATGAAAATCTTACTAAAGTCACTGCTCCATTACCACCAAAACAGAAATATCTTTTTATTCAAATTTTATGAATAAGTCAGTTGTCTTTAATTAATGTAATGAGCAAGGATTATTCTACGCATTTGAATACATTCCATCACGATATAGTTTAATCGATGAACTCAATACAAAAGCCAGATTAGAATCTGAAGCAAAAAGACTAGAAATTGCAGGAAAAGACTTTGTTCCTACAAGTAATGGGCATGTAGAAGCGTATGAAGATAATTTTGGTGATTCTGTATTACACTATATTCTTATATTTGAATAGATGTTTCAATATCCATATTTAAGTTGTCCATATACTGAAGAATTTGATCGTAGAATAAGAGAACAGTGGTTAAAAAACGCCTCGATATTAGCAGAACCACATCGACCAACAGATAAGAAACATTTAGATGAAAACTATACCAAAGCGAATTTACCTTATTTATTAAATACATTATTTAAGATAATTGAAGAAGATTATTTTGATTATGATTTTACTGTCATGGTCTCTGATGATCAACAAATATGTGTAAGATTTGTTCAAGGACAGGTTGATAGTGAAGATGGATTAAGAGCATATATGAATACACTAATTCTAAAGTCAGATCGATTGAATCAATACAATTTACATAGAGATGTGACAAAATGGGGAATCAAACCAGATGATGGTCATATTTATTACTTAATAAGACCTCCATGGATAGCTAATCAACCTAGTAATGCTTATAATTTAATCAGTTATGACGGTCCACCTCCTTCTAAACATGTTCCACCAACATCGGAGTTACACACAAGTAAATCCAAAACAGATAATACTAATAAACCAACATCACCTAAAAGAAAACAGGAGAAAATGAAAATATAATAAAACAATAATAAAACAAAAGACTAAATGTATTTAATTATTTATAAATCTATTAAATGTGTGTGTATTTTACAAGTTTATTTTAGAAGATGATTTGCTAAGCATGAGATAAAATGTTTATCATCTTGCATATCTTTATAAGATGCTGTAATCATTGAATGCTGCAAATGAATAATATGTCTTAGATGAGCAATCTGTTGTTTCATATCCAGTGATATTTCTATTGATTTATCCTCTGATTTTACTATATTTGATGTTTCGTTTAAGAACTTGTTGAATTTCTTGTAAATTGTGTTGTATCTATCTTGAAGTTTGTTATATTTGTTCAATAACATTTGATAATCATCATTGTTGTTTGTTTCTATTGTTATATCTAATTTAGATTTGTCTTTCTCTTTTTGTTCTACTTTCTTTACATAATTACGTCCTAATTCTTCTTCTAAGCTACTTATTCTCTGTTCATATTGATTATTCATTAATGTTAACTGTGCAATATAATTATCTCTTCCTTCTATCTCTCTCCAAAGATTGGCATTTTCTTCTTGTAGTTTATTTATTAGCTCCTCTTTACTTGGTGATTTATTATTACTGTCTATATTCATATTTGAGTGATATGTTTGTTGATTGAAATGGACTTTCCTCTTGCTAGAATTCATAATATGAAATTTGAATTTTTAAAATAATTTTTCAAAATAGATTTGAATATTGATTAAATGACAGCTGAATATCTTACTAACCAACTTATTGACACTATTAATAGTGATAAAATGGCTATAGGAATTCAAAATGATGAGTTATATAAGGAAGAGTTGAAAGTATCACATTTTTAGCTATCTTCTTTAGCTTCAAGAACAAGAACGATTGTTATATGAAGAAGAGAAAAGATTAAAAAGTGAAGAAATGTTATATAACCAAAATAAAGAAGAGTATCACTCCTTTCCTTAATTACATATAATAGATTTGAAAATAAAGTCAAAAAAGAATGGTTTGATCCTCCTGAGGATATTTCAAAAAGACGACTGAAATTAAACATAGGTGGCCAAAAATTCGAATTAACAGCTTCAGAGGTAATTAAAGACAAATTTTCTTTATTCACAGTGTTGTTAAGCCAAAATTGTATAATACATCCTGAAACCGATCAATATTACTTCTTTGACAGAGATTGGTTTTTATTTCGATTTATAAAATCATTTTTACAATATGGAACACTTCCAGATAAGAGAAGTACTTTAGATGCTTTGTATCCTGAAGCAGAATTCTATCATTTAGAGAATTTGAAAAATTCAATTAGAGCAAAGTATATATATATAATATTAGATATTTTGTGTTAATAGATTAGAGAATATGGGTCAATTACCAACAGGTGTATCTATTTCAACATTACATCAAAATACAGGTTATGGTTATTATAACACTATTCAGAATCAACAATATAGACAAATGAATAATTATTCAAAGTATCAAAATAATCCAAGTCAATTATATTCAACAAATAATAAGAAAGATCCACTTCCAGATCCGTTTGGCTTTACTAAAGGATTTAAATAAAATAATTTAATAAAACAAATAATACTTAATAGATTATTTTTATATTTTCTATTTTTTATAATAATAATTTATTAAATCAACTGAAAAGTCAGGATAAAGAATACTAACGAATGGAAATAATGGAAGTTTAATATTAGACCATAACAATAGCATCTCTATTTGATCACCTTCTTTTATATAAACCTCCTTTTTATCACAATCAAATATCATTTCATATTTCCCTCCATCTTTAGCCTTTATATCATTAAAAATCCCGTCTTTCACTTTATAACCATTTGATCCAAATAATTTTGCAGCTTCTTCTGTAATTGCTATACAACAAGTAGTATCTTCTTGAGGAAGTGCATCTCCATCATATTCATTACTTAAACTTCCTCCAAAGAAGAATCCACCACTATAGCCATTAATTTGGAAAGTAAAGTGATGAATTCCTTCACTCAATTTTATATTCAAATAACAATGAGCGAAATTATTGATAGGCATTACTTTTGTTATTGTTTTATTATTGTTTGTAACGATGATATCAACATGTTTGTGATTTTCAATAAAATAACAATCTTCAGATAATAATAAAGAATAAGAATATGGAATAGTATTTTGTTGTGTATTTTCTTTAGGTTTATTTATCTTTATTATTATTTCATTCTTTAAATCATCTATAATCATTCGATTGTTTTCATCTTTTATTAATAATTTTTCTATTATACTGTTATACTCTTCATTCTCTTTATTCATTATTCTTTCATATTCTACGTTTATTATTTTCAATTCACTTTCTAATAATGTATTTGCTTCAAATGGATATTTTCCATTTAATAATTTATAGAGTAATACTCCAATCAACCATAAATCAATTTCAATAGATATTTCTTTTCCATTTAACTCTTCTGGTGATAAATAATTTATTGTTTTCTTATTTATGTTACAATCTTTTAAAGTGAGTGTTTTATAACAATGATCTGCTATTACATATTCGCTATTTTCTTCATTTATAAGAATATTTGTTAGATTTATTCCTCCATGATAAAAACCATTCTTATGAAATTTTGAAACAACATTACAAAGTGATAATAACATCTCATTACAATTTTTGTCATTCATGAATGTGTTTAGTTCATTATTTGTCATTATTTCAAAGATATTAAAGTATTTTAAACGAATTAATAGTAAATAATTTTCATCTTCTATTATTTTACTATATTTAGCAATGTTATTTTCTGCAAAAACATTATTGACAGTTTTTGTTCTCTGTAGGAATAAATCTAAATTATCACTACTAAAATTTTTCTTTAAAATGGATTTTAAAATACTACTAGTTCCAATTTCCTTGTTTTTAATTTCAAATACATCAGAATATCCGTTATTACATACTTGATTAGAAATCTAAAAGTAAAATCTTTAATTTATACTTCATATGTATCTTTTGTTTTATTCTTTAATATGTTGCATATACAAAATGACATTTATCAACAAACTTGACGAATTATAAGAGAAAATGCAAAATGAATTTGAATTTCAAACTTGGTTTATCAAAATTTTGAATATAATTCTATTTTGAAAATATTCGGTTTTCTCGCTTGTTTATCATCATTAATTAATAAAAAGCATAAAAAAACAAAAAAATAAATACTAGTTTAAATTATATATCTTCAACAGCTTCATTTACTAGTAAATCTGCTAATACATCAGATACTCGTTCATTTTTAAATATATTTAGTAATTCATCTCTTTCTTCATCAGATAATTTTAATATACTACTTAATGTATCCAATATTTCAGTCTTCTTTTCATTACGAATATAATTTAGTAATATATGTTTTATATATGTTACTTCTACTGTTGATTCTTGATGATATTGAATTATTTCATTTAGTTTGGATATTAATATATTCAATTCATCTGTTTCAGTTCTCAATGATTCATTTTCTGTTGTTTTTTGTTTTAATATTTCTTCTTTTTCTTTTAACTGCTTTTCTAATACCTTCATCTTATTTTCATTCTATTTATAATAATATACATAGTAACATATACTGTTATATCTTTTTTATTAGATTCTATTTCCACAGCTTTTATTTTATTCTGTAATTCTATTACTACTTTATTTAATTCTGTATTTTGATAAATCAGTGAATTGATTTGTATTTTTAATTTATCATTATTTTTTATTATTAACAATTGATTTGATTCATTCTCTTTTATTAATTCAGCACATTTATCATAATTTACTTTCATTTCTTTAATTTCTTTTCTCATTGATTCATTCTCTAACTTCAACTTTTCTATTTCTTTATTTTTCTTTTCTTTTAATATTTCAAAGAATGAGTTTATATTTTCTAATTCTTTTAATTGTTTATCTTTATTTCTGTCATTATTCTTGATCTGTATTAGTTCGTTATTTATGCTTTGTGATTGCATTTCTAATACCTTTATTCTAATTATATTTTCATTCTGTTCTTTTTCTAATTTTTCACTTTTATTCATTTCATCTTTCAACTTTTTTTGTAATTTTTGATTATTATTTTCTAAATTATTAATTCTTTTGTCTTTTTGTTCCATTTTATGATTATAATCTTCTATTGATATACTTTTTGGAGATGAAGATGATGGTTTTGGAGGAGGTGATGATTTATCTTTATTATCAGATTTTGAGAAACTTAATATTGGAGGAGGAGAAGAAGAAGTTCCTGGTTTAGATGTTGGTGGTATAGTTGTTGTTGTTGTTGTTGTTGTTGTTGTTGTTTTTGTAGTATGTGATTGTGGTGGTGATGGTGGTGGTGGAGGAATAGTAGTCGATATTGTAGGATATGGTAATTTATTGTCATTCTTATTATTATTATTTGTTTTAAAACTATTATCGTCATTGACAAATGAAGATCCTTCTAAATAGAAACTAGCATTAATTAATTTTTCAAATGTCTGTGGTTTTGATGATGATTGAATTAGTTTCAGACTTTCAGTAATGTCTTTGGATATTGGGATTTTTAGTTCTTTTGATAATTCTTCTATCTCTTCATAAATAACATTGTCAATACATTCAATCAAAGTCTCATTTAACTTCTTCTCATCTAAAGTTTTTGGCTTTTTTTCATTATATTCTTCATCTTCTTCAGAATCACTGTCAATTATTCTAAATGTGTTTTCTTTTGATCCTTTTTCAATTTCATATTCATCTAATTCTATTAAATCAAGAGTAATGAACGTATTAAGATAAAGATTTAGATTATCAACAGATAACGAGGAACAATCAAATCTTGATGAATAACCCCCAAATAATGATGGACCAAGCAACGATAAACCAAATGTGGTTATTAGTGAAGGAGGAGGTGGTATTATGGAATGAAATAATTCTGAACATGTCTGAAAATCATAGATATACTTTTTGTCTATTATATTTGGCTCATTCTCTTGATATTTTTCTTCTTCTGAATCATCTGAATCACTATCTACAGTAACAACAGCTGCAATTGGATTTTTATTTGTATTCAAGTTATTAAACATTTTATTATTATGTTTACAGTATTTCATTTCAATATATATAAATTAAATAATGAGATAATAAACAAAATTCAAAATAGATATGCTACGAAAATTTTGATTAACCAAATTTTAAAATCTTTCATTTGGTGATATGTCATTATATATTGATTATAATACATTCAAAAGTATAAAAATAAACATTTGACAAACAAAGGAAAAAATATTATTTTACTTTGTTAAATTAGATTTCTTGAACAGCTTCATTTACTAATAAATCAGCTAATACATCTGATACTCGTTCGTTCTTAAATATCTTCAAAAATTCTTCTCTTTCATCATTGGACAACTTCAATATACTACTTAAAACGTCCAATATTTCACTTTTCTTATCATCTCTAATGTAATTCAACAGAATATGTTTTATATAGGTTATATCCACTGTAGATTCTTGATGATAGTGAATAATTTCATTCAATTTAGAATTAAATAAATTCAATTCATCAACTGTAGTTTTTAATGATTCATTTTCTGTTGTTTTCTGTTTTAAACTTTCCTCTTTTTCTTCAAGTTCCTTTTCTAATTCTTCTATTTCATATTCTAATTCAGTTTCATTCTATTTCATTAAGTAAAAATTATATATATATATATATATATACTTCTGTTGGTTGGTTTTCTATATTTTGTTGATCTTGAATCTGTGTTATCATATTTTTATAATGATAATTACTGCTTACTAATTCTTCTTTCTCTTTTTCATTTTCATTTAATTTATTCTTCAATTCTTCATTACTCTTCATTGTATTGGATAGAAGAATCTTTAATTCTATTAATTCATTACTTTTCAACTGGAATTTTTCATTTAATTCGTTTATATCACTTGATTTCAATGATTTTTGTTCATTCAATTCTTTCTTTAAGTTTTGAATTTCTAATCTTAAACTATCATTTTCTTTTAATGTGTTGGTTAATTTTTTATCATTCTATTAATAAATAAATATATATATATATAAATAAATAGAATATATACAGTAATATCTTGTTTATGAGATTCTAGTTCTATTGTTTTTATCTTAGTTTGTAGTTCTTTTATTTCTTTATTTGACTGAGTGTTCTGAGTTAATAAAGATGATATTTGTGTTTTCAAAGTTTCAATTGTTTCGTTATTTCTTTTTATTAACAATTGATTTGATTCATTTTCTTTTATTAATTCATTACTTTTAGTGAAGTTTACTTTCATTTCTTTTATTTCTTTATTCATTGAGTCATTTTCTAATTTTAACTTTTCTATTTCTTCATTATTTTTTGTTTTTATTATTTCAGATGACTTCTTTATATTTATAAATTCTTTTATTTTCTTTTCTTTTTCTTCATTTTCATTTTGGATTTTAGTTAGTTCTTTATTCATGTTTTCTATTTGTCTTTCTAATTGTTTTATTTTGTTAATATTTTCATTATTTTCATTTTCTAATTTTTCACTTTTATTCATTTCATCTTTCAATTCTTTCTGTAATTTCTGATAATTACTTTCCAAGTTATAAATCACTTTATCTTTTTGTTTTATCTTTTGATTATAATCTTCTATTGATACACTCTTTTTCATTCTGTTCAACTGTGTTTCTATTGAATTCTTTTCTTCTAATATTTCTATTATTTTATTTGATAATAATTCAATTTTATTACTTTCATCTTTTTCTTCTTTATTTTCTTCATTATTATTATCATCATTTACATTTATTAATTTCGACTGGCAATAAGAGTTTAATGCTTCATAATCATCAATCTTTATTTTTATATTTTTAATAATATCAATAAATGACTGTATAATATTATTGTCCTTTATTAGTGGAGAAGTTAAAAGATCCGTTGAAATATTTGAATTATTTATCAAATAATTATTTATTGAAGTGAATAGAATATTATATGTATTAATGTATAATTGAGATTCTTTTTGTTTTTGTTGTAGCAGTGTAGAATAATCGATTAATAATGATTTATATTTAATGGAAAGTGTACTTGGAGATGGAGAAGATAAGGAAGAAGAAGATGATGAAGAAGTGGATTTACTGGTTGATCTAAATTGATTTGGATTTGGATTTGAATTACTTTCCTCTGATTTTGAATTGTTATCTATTTGTGATGGTATTGACAGTAATTTATCCTTTTCTTTTTCTTTTTCTTTCAATTCTTCTTCTACCTTTACATCATATTTTTCTGATATTGAAGAGTATAAATCTATTTTTCTTTGTAAACGACTGGTTGCTGTAATTTGATGATCTAATTTAGATTTGTAATATTGTTCTATTGTTGTTAATTTTGAGTTTGACATAGATAATTTCTTCTATAACAACAAATATAATAAAAATAATGAATTATACTTCAAGTGTGCTTATTTTTTGTAACAATACTTTATTTACTTTTTTATCATCATCTGGAGATGTATCAGCTGATGAAATGATTTTATCAGGCTCTTTTATAGAAGAGTGAGATTCATTTGAATTTTGTTCTTTTCTATATTATGATAAAATAAATCATTACAATATACAATATTTGATCATTATTCGGAGAAGTAATTTCATCAATTTCATGTTCTACTCCTTCTTTCACGTTTAATTCTGATGTGACAGCTTCTTTCAGTTCTGAAGTAACCGATGATATTAATCCCCACATGTTTAGATAGGGATATTAGCGAATTTAAAGAAAAAGACTGTTTGAGAAATTTGAAAATGTAATTGACATGTCATAAATACCTTCGTTTTTTTCTCTTTTTGTTTTTCTCATTTTTGAAAGCAATATTGATTAAAATATAAAATTTATGGAAGAAGTGTCTGAAGAACCTCAAGAGGATCATTTTCTTGAGCAGATTAAGGCTGACTCTCCTGAAGAGGTATATTTTAGTAATTTCTATATCTTATCATATGAATTTATTTTTATAATATTTTAGCACGTATCACCAAGACCAATGACAGTAGCTGGTACTGCTTCTGCACCTGAGTTTTTTCAAACTGCTCCAAGTATTTAATATTATCATATTATCAATTTATAATTATTTTAAATATATAGATCCAGATAATTATTCAATGCCTCCCATATCTCCAGTTCAAAGAGCACAATCATCAGCTGGAATAAGGCGAAAATCAATATTAGAAGAAACCAGTCGTGTAGTAACACCTATGGCAAATACAGATATAGCCAGTCCACTACCTCCAATAGAGAAAAATCGTAAAAATGAAGATGATGATGAATTAGACGATCAAGGTAATCATTCAGACAAAATGGATGATACTACACGATTATACTTTGGCTCAGATGCAAGACATGATTTTTACAGATTATTTAAAAGTAATTTAACAGCTAGACATGAATATGGTGAAACCAGACCACTTACATCAAGAACAAAATATTTACGTAATTGCATGGATAATTACCTTATACCAGATCCATTAATAATCCCTAAAAGAGCTTGCAGTTCGTTAAATTTCCAATATTATAATTTAGGTAATGATTATTGTCGTGCATTTGGTGAATCTGTCAGTATTGTCCCGAACATCACAACTATCAATTTTAAAGGGAATGGTATTAATGGTACTGGTATAATTAATCTAATGGAGGGATTATGTAATCAAAAGAATGGAATATTAGAAATAGATTTAAGTGATAATGAAATAGGAAGAGAAGGTGTATTGAAATTGTCAGAATATCTAAGAGATAAACATAATTGTCATTTAACCATATTGTCATTAGAAAACTGTAAACTAGGAAGGGAAAATAGCTTATTACTGGCTGATGGTATTGCAGATAATAAAACACTTACGTATTTGAATTTAGCAAATAATCAGATTGAAGAAGATGGTGCTACATCTATAGGAGTTGCTATATCATGTAATCCCTTTTTACAAACTTTAGATTTAAGTTTTAATCAAATTAGAGGATATGGAGCTGCTTCTTTTGCTAGATCACTACAGATAAATGATAGTTTAACATCTTTAAATCTATCACATAATGGCCTTAGCAATTCAGTCAATCAAGTGGCAATTCAGTCTTTATCATCTAGTTTGGCTATAAATAAAACATTGGTTCATTTAGATTTATCCTACAATGCATTAAAACCACAAGATATAATGGTATTATCTACTGGATTGAATTTCAATCACACTATCAGAGGATTACATATTTATGGCAATGATGGTCATATTGATAGTAAAGTTTTTGCTTTACCAGGTCCTCCAAATAATCCAGAAATAGATCAGATATCATTGTGTTGGGTATGTCAGAATTATCAAGAATTTAGATTTACATTCATTTTAAATGAAACTTGTCCAGTTGTGGAGAATAAAGAAATGATTATTAGATTAGAAATTGATGAATGGAGAGATGAGAAAATGAAATATGATAAAGTAAACAATGCATTTGAAGTATACAGAATGGTACCACCAGGAATCTGTCGATTTTACTTCATTCAAGACGGTAAAGAGTATATCTCAGATGATTATTGGTCAGAAGTTACAGATGTACAGTGCTTTAGGATATGTTAATGTAGTAAAAATCCCAGAAGGTAATAATCAATTAGCAGAATCCGAGAATTGTCTGCCAAGACAAGGTATTGGTGAAGCAATCAATAGTTCAATCACTGCCAATTTACCTACAGCAGGTGCAGCAGGTGGTAAGAAGAAAAGAGAACCAGAATGGAATACTAAAAAATCAATTTTTATGGGAAGAAGATCAGGAGAATGATAGTCGAAATATGTTAGACACTCCTGAAGTATTTGCTAAAGCATTTGAAGGTGACTGGGCTAAAGTTGATTTTGGTAAATTAATTAAAGAAGAGAAGAAATTAGAAGCAATGAAGGAGAAATGGTGTGAGCACTACGCTGTTATTAGACAAGTGTTTTTATATTATACTGGAAATAGTTCACAGGGGAATTATTATGAAATGAACTTAGGTGATTTTATTGATTTATTACATGATAATGATATTTATCATCCTAAATTGATGACAATGCAAATGATAGAACAATTGTGGAGAGAAAACGTAGTGGAAGAATTATTAGCAAAGATGGAAGTAGAAGAACAAGAAAAAGCAGCCAAGGCAGCAGAAAAAGCTGCAAAATCAGGTGATAAAGCTGCAGAAGCTGCTGCTAGAAAGAGTATGGCAGGTCGAAGAAGTTCAGTAGCAAGAGGAGGAAGTAGAAAAAGTAAGATAAACGATGGACCACAGATTGATATGAATAAAGTGTTTATAAATAGAGGTAAATTTATGGAATTATTAACACGAATTGGTATTAAAAGATTCAGTACAAAGAAGAAACCAGTAAGACCAGTTGATGCTGCTGATATTATTGTAAATGAATATTTAGTTCCTAATAGTAAAAAGTGTGATAATAATTCGTTTAGATCAATGACACTATATTCACAAGTAATGGATGATGTAGTTAGGATATATCAACCTTTATTTAAAGGATCTTATCAAGTATTAGCTACTACTAAATTAAAAGGATCGGCTAAGTCATATTTGAGTTTAGATACATATATGGAAGTATTGAGATTCTGCGGCTTGTTGGATGGGAATATTAATGAAAGTGATGCGAGATTTACATTTTTACAGTCGAAACATGTTGTGATTGATGAATCTAAGAATGAAAGGTATAAAGTATTAGCGTATTATGAGTTTGTGGAAGCAATTGCGAGATTGTCGAATTATTATCAAATACCTGAGAAGGATGATCCTGGTATATCTTCACCAGTTCCAAAACACATTGTATTGACAATATTATTACAAAATTTGTCTTTGAAATTGAGAGAGTGGTCTATGGATATGAGAAGAGTTTTATGTATTGTTAAACCTTAAAATAATTATAAAAATTTGTATTTACTTTATAAATATTATGTTTTAAGGAAAATTGAAGAAAATAACATTTTACGTAATTAATGTCAAATAGACTTAATTTGACACAGTTTTTCATTTTTTAAATTCTTCTAAACCAATTTGGATATTCATGGCTCAACCATTATTACCAGTAAATGAATCAACAAAAGTGCCAATTAGTGATGCTGTTAGAGCATCAATACAATACATTTTAGATCAACCTGATATTGGCTTCCCTGCAGACAAGACCCATCATTTTGCTTACAGTTTGAAAGAAGTTGAAGATGACACAGACTATAGTCGTGAAAAATCAGTGACTGTCAATAATGAAGAATTTTTGTTTATGATTGCCCGAAAAACCATCAACTATGCAGCAGTCCGTGTATATCACTGTCCAATAGAAGAAAAGACATTCTGGGACAAAACTGCTGGATATTACAAGTTAGTGAAAACTGTCTTATGTTTAGGTACGGATCGTTTACTAAACTGTCTGACATGTAAATTCAATGAAATCACTACACTTACATGTGAAGGTGATAAGAAAGTTATGCTTTATAGCTCAACAATCAATGGTTGGATGTTAGGAGCAATTTCAGTGTTAGGTATTTATCTTTATCCAGTGTATTTATATAACATATTTATTATATATATTATATTAAACTACATTAGTTCTATTTTTATTTTATTATCATAGAATGGTTGATGTGATCGATATTCATGATGCTACATGGGATAAACATAAACAGTATGTTAAAGAAAGTGAAGAAGGAAAAGAGGTACAACAAGATTTAACTGCTGGTGCTCCTAGTAACCCTGTACCAGAATCAGCTCCTGTTAATCCACCAGCACCATCATCTGCTTCTGCTGCTATGAGTGGCCCTTCCGATGAGAAGACTGTTTCTGAAGAATTACCATCAGCAGCTGCTAAAGTCTAAGATTTTTTATTTTTTCAATAGTTCATTGTTGTGTCTTTATGGTTGTGACAATAATAGGTTGATCATTTGATTATTTTGTTTGAGTATGTGAAGTAAAAATTTAATCAAGCTTTGGCTCGAAAATTTCTCATCCAATCATTTTTGACCGATTAAGATCCAAATTTAATTTTTTGATTTTTATCTGTTTAACTTATTATAATGTATGATCTATAAATTTTTTAATTGACATTTTGGTTTTATCTATCAATAGGTTTAAGAAGCAAAAGACAGAACTGGAAATGGCATTAGATGATGCCTTAAGTACTGCTAATTGGGGTACATCGACTGCTACACTTAATAAGATTTGTGATTTAGCAGGAGATTAGTATAGAATACTATTTTTATAAATCTACATAGTCAAAATTACACAGCTATATTGGATACAGTATGGGCAAAAATGGCATTACCAGCTAAACAATGGAAACTTATATTCAAAGCTTTATCTTTACTTGAATATATGATGAAAAACGGTCCAGAAAGAATGTTCGATGATATTAAGTACCACGAAGCAAAAATCAGCACATTCACCGAATTCAGTTTCAAAGAAGGACAAATAGAAAGAGGTAATGGTATTAGAGATAAAAGCAAAATAATCTTAGAATTAGTAGGTGATAAGAAGAGATGGAAGGAAGAGAGAAAGAAGGCATTAGCTATTCGTAAGAAGATGTCAGGTGTAAACTCCATCAGTAGTGCAGATGCTGGAGCAAAGAAAGCTGATTTTAGTGATTCTGATTCAGATGATGATAAGAAGAAAAAGAAGGGTAAGAAAGGTAAAGCAGCAGGTAAAAAGACTAAGAAAGGCAAATTGTCAAGTTCAGATGATGATGACGACGATAGTGATTCAGATAGTGATGATGATAAGCCAAAGAAGAAGACTGCAAAGAAACCACCAGTCAAAAAGGCATCTGCTAAGAAAGGAAAAATACAAGTATCAGACGATGACGATGATGATGACGACGATGATAGTGATTCTGAAGAAGAAAAGCCAAAGAAAAAAACAACTAAGAAAGCACCACCTCCAAAGAAAGTTCCAGCTAAAAGGGGCAAGAAACCAGTTGTATCAGATGATGATGATGAGGATGATGATAGTGATTCTGAAGAAGAAAAACCAAAGAAAAAAACAACTAAGAAAGCACCACCTCCAAAGAAAGTTCCAGCTAAAAAGGGCAAGAAACCAGTTGTATCAGATGACGAAGATGAAGATGAGGATGAAGATGAAGAAGAAGAAGAAAAACCAAAGAAAGTCAAAGGTAAAAAAGCACCTCCAAAGAAAGCATCAACCAAGAAAGGAAAGAAGGCAGTATCAGATGATGAAGAGGAAGAAGAAGAAGAAGATAATGATGGAGGTTTTGAATCAAACAATAGTGATTTATTCAATATTCCATCTGCTCCAGCAGCACCAGAACCAGCAGTTGGTGGAGGTATCGATGATTTATTAGGTGGTATTGGTAATATGAATATGGGAGGACAACCACAACAAGGTGGAATGGGTCAAATGGGAGGTATGGGTCAGATGGGTGGTATGGGAGGTATGGGTCAAATGGGCGGTATGGGAGGTATGGGTGGTATGGGAGGTATGGGCCAAATGGGAGGAATGGGCCAAATGGGCGGTATGGGAGGAATGGGTCAAATGGGTGGCATGGGAGGTATGGGTGGTATGCCACAACAAGGAGGAATGGGTGGATTTGGTCAAATGGGAGGTATGGGAGGAATGCCACAACAAGGAGGAATGGGAGGATTTGGTCAGCCACAACAAAACGCCGGAGGAAATAATTTCTTTATGTAAATATTTAATATGTATGATTCGTGTTTGTTGAGATTGAATTTAAGAATTAAAAAAGAATGTAATTTAATGTCATTTTGACATACCTTCTGGAAAGTTCTGGCTGTTTCATTTTATAACTTTTCTAATTTATATTATCTTGTTTTCAATAAGAAAGTATATATTATAATATCTATGTGCATTTCTTGGTGATTTTTTTTATATCTAAAGTTGATCTAATTTTTTATCTCATCTTGTATAGTATATAAGAATGTCTGACAAAGAAACTGATGATAAAAAACCTACTGACGATGTTAAACGAGATGCCAACGGAAAACCAATAGATTCAGATTATTATGCTTGGAGTAAGAAAATGAAAGAAACAAAAGAAACATTAGAAAAATTGGGTGTAGATTGTAAACCAAAGAAACTAGAAAGTCCACCAGTTGAAGAAAATAAACCAGTTGTAGGTTCTGCTTGGAATAAAGCAGGCACATGGTATATATAACTTCAATATTAATAAATTTTTAGGGAAGAAAAAGATTGTCTCAAGTGGGCAAAACAAAAAATGTCAGAATTATTTGTGGGTCAACATTTTAAATATAACGATATGGTAATTAAAGTCTCATCTCTAGAAACATGTGATGGTACAGCCACAATAGTATTTAGTAAAGGCAAAAAGAAGCCAGGTTATGATTTGAATTTAAAATTCAAATGGATAGCTACAGAATTAATAAATGGTGAAGAAGGTACTGTTACTGCTGAAGGTACTATCTCCTGTCCTGAATTTTGTGATTTAAATGATGGTGATAATGAATGGACAATTAAAGCTGATAAATCTGATAATTTCCATACCAAAGCACGTAATCACTTGAAATCATCACAAAATGACATTGTGAAGGTGATGAATGCATGGGTAGACTGTTTCAAAAGTCTTTAAATTGAAATTAATAAAATTGACTTTGTTTTCCTTATTTTTTATTTTTTTTGATTATTTTTTATTTTTGTTAGGATTTAAAAATATATAATTGATAATAGAAAAAAATGTAAATTAAATAAATAAAAACAATACTATTTTAACTTGATTGAAAATCACTTGGATGAATAATATGTGAATTCATTCCTTCTTTATATTCAAAATCGACTTGAGCACTCATATCATCAGTACCACAACCTACTCCTTCATCTTCAACTTCTTTATTTTCTTCTTCTTTTGTTTCTTCTTCTTCCTCATCTTCTTTACACTCATTTCTTTCTTCTTCTTTTTCATTAACAGTTTCATCTTCCTCATTTATAAATTCCTCATTCTCTTCTTTTTTAGTTTCTTTTCCTTTATTTTCATCTTCTCTTAGTCTTTCTTCCTCTTCATCAACATATTCTTCTACTTCTATATTCTCTTCTACTTTTCTTTCATCAGCTATTTCATTTTCTACTGTTTCTTCCTCTTTCTCCTCCTCTTCTTCTTTTTCTTCTTCTTTTGATTCTTCATTAAAAACATCATCATCATCAAAATTTTCTTCTTCTTCTTCTTCTTCTTTATTCTCTTCAATTGTTGGTTGTATAACAACAACACTTCTATTTTTTCCTTCATTATTTGAATGTAATGATTTACTAGAATATTGTTTCAATGATGATTTTGAAGAGCGTTTTGGAATCTTTTATTAGTTTCATTTCATCGGCAATTGCTCCAACTAATTGGTTTATAAATTGACTTACACATCTTGATAAGTTATCATCGGATTTTTCTTTCTTTATTTCTCTTTCTTCATTATCTATAACTACACTATTATTATTCTCTTGTTGTTGTTGTTGTTTGTTGTTGTTTCTTTTCTATTTCATCTGCTGAAAATGATTCTTTAAACACAGTTGAAGATTTAAATGATAATGAATTAGTAGATGATTTTGACTTTTCATTATTTAATATGTTTGAATCTTCAAATTTTATTGATGATTTTGATGAATATATTGAATTAACTGGTTGAGGTTGTGATTGTGGAATAACTTCTTCATTTTCAATATTTTCATTGACTTTAGCTTTCACTGGTTTAATATCCTCTACTATTGATTCTAATAACTGATTAACAAACTGACTGACATTTCTTGATAATCGATGTTGAGATTCTTGACTTAATACTGATGATTTGGATTTACTAAACATTTCAAAATCATCAACTATATCTTCATTTTCATTATTATTACTATTATTATTAATTTGTGATTGTTGAATTGATTTATTTGATTTATTATTAACACTATTATCTTCTTCAACTTCATTCTCTTCATAATTATAAAAATCATCATCAATAAATTCAACTTCATTTTTTGATTTATTCTCTTCAACATTGCTATTACTTATTTGATTGATTGTATTATGATCTTTAACATCTTCGTTTATTGTAACGGTCATTAATTCAGATTTTATTTCATTGGATTGTGTGACTTGAGGTTGTTGTTGTTGTACTTGTGGATTACTCTCATCTTTTTCTACTCTAAACAAACTACTATGAGTTAATAATTCATTATCAGTTTTAGATTCAGATTTCATATCACTCTCAGTAATATCAGTATTATATATCTCTTCCATCAACTGTTGACTAATTTCATCATTTGAACTACTTGAATTTTGATTAGATACAGTAATAGGTGGTTGTTGAGATAGTGGAGATAAAAATGGTCTTGGTTTGGACATTGAATTCCTCACGAATGAATTTCTTATTAATTTCTTTGATGATCCTCTTCCTTGTCTTCGTAATGATGGAGGATAAGGTCTATGAACATCTCCAAAATTCAATTCAATTTCTTTATACAATTCTTCTCTGGATAATGGAACTTCATCTGTTTCTTCAAATGTGTCATTTCCCATAGAAGGTAAAGATGGAAAATTGAATTGATGATTACAAGTTGGATTTACATTATAATAATCAGTATTATTCCTATAACATTCATATTTGTATAATAATTTGGATATTTCATCATCAACAATTCCTAATGCATCTCTTACTTCTCTATCTGGGATATTTTCCACTGCTTTATCACCATGAGAGTTAATCCATTTTTTAGCTATTCCTTCTTTAGAATTCTCTGACATTTTATTGATTAGTAACAGTAAATTATCTTTAATTTGGTTTACATATTCTCTTTCTTCACATATTTGATTGGCATAATGTTCACCGTTTGATCTCATTTCTATTAATAATAATAAATATGTTTATATATACTCAATATATCTTTTCTCAATTTTGTTAATTGTATAAGTCTACTATCACTTTTAGATAATGGAGTTTTCAATTCTTCTATTTCATCTTCCAAAGATACTTTCAATTTATTCAATTTCTCTATATCTTCACATATATTATTGATCATCATAAAAGAACTCATAGTCTTGTCATGATTTTGTTTATATATTACTGGAATTCTTTTCATATCCTTACAACCACTGTATTGCTTTATTAAAGCAATATCCTTCTTCAATTTCTTCAATTTTATTTCTTTTTCTGTTGCTTCTTGTTTCAATTGCTTCATTCTTTTTGTTGTATAATAATCTCTGGAATAATCATTATTAGAAGCTTGACTCGCTTCAAACTATTTTAGATTATTATAGATAATTATTTATAAAATACTTGAACATTATTGTAGTTTTCATATTTCAACTGTGCTGGAGATACAATTTCCTTTATATATTGTGATAATATTTTTAGTTTCTTTTGATGTTCTGTATTCTCTTGAATATTCTTTATTTTCATTTCATTCATTTTATACTATTATAAATAATTATATTTTATACATTCAATTCTCTTATTTTACCATCTAAATCTTGAATTTCATTTTCTATTTCCTCTTTTTTAATTATTTGTTTACTTATTTTATTCTGTAATACATTTACATCATTTTTGCTAAATTGAACCTTTTCTCTAGTTTCATTAATTTTCTAATTGAATTAGATAATTAAAACACATTAAAGAAGATATAAATACATCTTTTGTTATTTGAACAAGTTTTTCTAATCTACTACTACTTACTCTGTAATGGTTTAATGTAAATTCTGCTCTTCTTAATGTTATTCTTCTGAAGCCATCAACACTACACAGCATAAATACATATTATATACTCAAATGTTGCATCATAATTTGACTCATCTCTATACCTTCTTCTCTCTTCAATCTTCTTTTCTAATTCTTCTATATTTGCATCTATCTCCCTTATCTCTATTCGTTTTTCTTCTATTGATTCGGTATAAAAATCACATTTCCCCTATTATTGATAATATTACTATAATAAACCATACTTGTAAATTAAGCAAGTCTTCAGGAAATGGATTGTGATTGTCTTCAATTTCCTCACTACCTAATATTGCTGCTATTTCAGGTGGTAAAAATGATAGATCATTCGAGTTACTACAATAAAATACTATTTTATACAAGCTACACTCAGACATTCTTGTAAAATTGAATAAAAACAAAAATAACAGTCTCGGTGATCCAAAAATTGTTTCAGTAAACCATCATTTTAAAATCAATAAATCTGTAATAATGACTACTGTATTTCCTATTAAATTTATTAATAAATAGTATAACAAAGAAAGCGAATTAAAAGTGGATAAATCTGAAATGATGCGCAAACATTACGACATCTCCTTATCTGCAATAGAGAATATTTCACAATTCACAGAATGTGTAAAAACCATAAATAAATTAGGAGAGGAAAAGTTATTACCTTTGACAGTAGTGGATGAGACAAAAAAGTATATAACAATTGAGGAAGAGATTATGCCATTCAATCTTGATGATAAAATCTGTAGTTATGGTAAATTTGATTTTGAAAATTTACTAAAAACAATGATAAGAGAAATTTATAGATTTAATACTTATTTCAACAGAAAATTCAACCTTAAAACCACCAACATATTATTTGATGGCAATAAAAATGTTTATTTTACTGATAATTTCAGTTGTATGTTGGATGGTTATACAAATTCTAACAATCCACTCGCTGAAATCTTCGATCTATTAAAAGAAATAAAAGCAAAGTACTTTACTAGACTAAAAGACAATGATAAGAAGATTCTAGATCTAGTTATATCAATGGAAAATAACGAAAATATGATCTTAGAAGATTTTATACTAGAAGTTGAAAGTATTTGTTATTTGTTTATTATATTTGAATTATAGATGCAATTACAGAAGTAAAGAATCAAAATGAATCGGATTCATTCTTTGCCGAATTATTAGCAGAATATAATGATGAATATAAGGAATATTTAAAAGATAAAAAGTATTTGAATATATTGAAAGATAACGCTAGAGAATTGTATTTCTCAACAATTCATAAATTAGAAAATGGTAAAAGTATATTTCATTTTTATTTATTTATTTATTATTAATAGAGAATTTTGTTGATGAAAAAGTTAATAATTTTGTACAGAATAGCAGTTCAAATTTAGTGTTAAGAAACTGTATTTGTTATTATTATGTTTATTGTTATTATTAATATATAGATGGAATTGGTAATTATGGATTAGAATATGCTTTATGTTATATTAATAATTTCAGATATATAAAAGGAATAGATGTTACAAGTATTTATATTTCTATTTTATGATTATTATTTTATAGATAATAGTATTTCAGATGTTGGATTTAAATACTTTTGTTCTTGTTTTAAATATATTGGTTTATTGGAGAATTTAATATTCAGTAGTATGAATATTTATTTATATTTAATCAAATAGATAATCATATAACAGTAAATGGGTTAGAGTCATTTTATGAGAATTGTTGTTATATTAATGGATTAAAGAAATTTAGTTTTTCTGGTATTTATTCATCTTATTTATACTTTTTTTTATAGAAAATGATCTTCATGATGAAGGAGGATATAAATTAATAGAAATTGTGAAAGTATTACCTGTTTTATCAGCCATGTGGATAAAAGGTATTTATTTATTTATTTAATTTCTAGATAAATATATGTTTAATATTCAGAGTATAAAAGCGCAAATAAAAAAGAATAGTCTAAATAAATCACTTAAAGTAATGACTTAAGATTAAAAAGTGATTACGAAGATTTTGCTTTAATTTGCTCTTTATTTTTATAGATTATTAAATCAAAAATTATCTTATCCTCTACCCAATAAAAAGGAATGCAAATATAACACATACAATATAGTAAAATAAACTGTTGTTAATTTTAATGAGGATTTGAAGTGCTATGGTAAAAACTTGCATAATATCACTTCAATACTCGTCATTATCATATCTAAACGCAAAAGAGCTTTGTGCTGATTGAGAACGATAGGGAGAACTTAAATCTTCATTGGAATCTTCTCTTGCTTCACGTATATCAATATTTGAACTTGAATTCTCCTGGTTACTATTAATATAATGTTCAGAAAATATTATGGATGTATCATTTCCATTGTTTCTCCCGGATTCCGAGTTGATACCTACATATAAAGATGATTGACTCTCTATTGAACTGTCACTTTGATTAGAATTTTCAGTATTGCTTAAGGATAAACTTGTCCTGTTGCTTCTTACGCTAGAAAGCGTAGTTGGTATTTCATCATCATCAGAAGATGACATACGAGCGTAGTTATATTTAATAGATGCTTGAATTAATGTATAAACTCTAAATAATTTGTCAGTTACACAAAATAACGATAATGTATAAACAAGCTTTTTTTAAATAACATGAATATTAAAATCATTAAAAATCTTACATATTTAATTCATTCACATTAAAACAGATAATAAAAATAACTAAACTAAGAGAAAAATAATTAACTCAAACTATCATTGGTTTTAACAGGAATATAGTTTGTCCTTGTAGGTTTACAACAACAACATTTGATTCCAACTATAAATACTATACACGAAACAATAACAATAATTAAAACAATCACTACCACCAAATTTAATGATTTTTTAGTTGGTTTGTTTGTTTCAACATTTCTTGAAGTTTCTATTTCATTCATTGTCATTTCAGCTGTAACAGAATTAGATGATGTCGCATCATATAATACAGTTATTTAAGTATATTTTTACATTCTCAGGTATATTGTTAAATAAACAAGACAAAACAAGTTGATTCACTAATTAATGGATTATTAGTATAAATCAACTTATTCAGCACTATTATTGACATGATCAATCTTCAGCACATACTCTGGCTTCATAAAGAATGTACATAGATTGGAAATGACGAATTCTCATACTTATACCACCTCCATCAGCTGAAGCTTAACAATAATTGGATTTACATTTTCGTTACATATATTATAACATATGCAGTATACATAGTACTGCTATAAAATAGTAATATTATCATTATTATACAATCTTCAATAGAATTAAATCACATTTCAATTTTTGGGTTATTCAAAATTTTGATAAAAATGAAATTTCATTATTTTTGTTATATATTTACATAAAGATGATAATTAAAGTGCAAATAATGAAGATTCAGAGAAAGAGGGTATATTTTGTATTTATTTTATGATAGATTATGTCGAAAATTGGTCGAAAGTGGTTTTGGTGATATAGAAGTGAAGATTGGAGATAATCGAATAATGTCAATCAAGTCAATTTTAGTGAATGGAAATGAAACTGTAAAGAAACTGTTGTTAGATGGTGAGTTTGTTGGAGTTTTGGAGTTATATGAAGAAATCGAAGAAATTGGGTATTATGAGATGGAGAAATACTACAGTGGTGGTGAACTGATAATCTGTAAAGAGAGTGTGTGTGAAGTGTTGATGTTTTGTTTATGTTATAGTGAAAAAGAGATAATAAATGATTGTTATGAATTTGTGAAGAATAATATAGATGATGAATTATTAATTAAAGTAATTCATATCTGTAATGTGTTTCCTAATAGTCTAAGAGAGATAGAAGAATATAAAATGATGGAATTTGAGAAGAGAGGATATAAATATTTATATAACAGTATATATAATACAATAATCTAAATAGATGAATATTTTATGAGATTAGAAGTAAATAATTTGAATGAATTATTATCATTTAATAATATAATAATTCGAAGTGAGATATGGTTGTTAAATCGATTATTAGAATGGTATAAATACAAAAAGGATTACAATAACAACAAAGAGTTTATAGATAATTTTAGATGTTTGATAGAAGAAGATATTGATGGAGAAAAGATAAATGAGAATGAAATGAATATTGATAATAGAGAGATGTTGAAAGAAATGACTATAAAATTAAAGAAAAATAATAATAACAATTACATAGATTTATATAAGATAAAAGATAAAAATATCCAAAATATAATAATCAATAAATATTATGATGTTAATCTAATAGAATTCAACAAAGAAGAAAAAGAAATGTTGAACAAGATGAATGAAGAAGAATTAAATACAACAATAATTCATTTATCTGAAATAGATGATGTAATAATAATCGAAATTTTATTATTAATAATAAAATATAAAGATCAAAAAATAGAGAGTATAAATACTAGTAGTAATCTTAAATAGAATATATATCCAATATTGAAAAGAGAAATATCATAAGCAAATTATATCTGCAATATAATGAGAATAAAAGAAATCGAACAATGAAATGTTTATGTTTATTTGTTGAAAATATAAAGATTATCTCAGCAATGGAACATCATAGTGGAAAAAAATTCTTTTTAGAATATTGAATGAAGATAATTATTTAAACTCCAAATCTAAAGAAATATTAATCGAATATATAAAAGAGAATAAATTGAGTATCGAAGAAGAAGAAGAAATGATTGTAAATAATGAAAGATAAAGAATTATTGAGTGAATTAAAAACAAAAGAAATCACATCATTTTCATATCCTCAATCAGAATATTCATTTAGAATAAATGAAGAAATGTCAATGATTCCTTCATTTGATGGAAATCGATGTGAATTTTCAATCAATCCTTCCTTACCTGATGGAATAATGATAGATAAAGAAAATGGAATAATTCATGGAAAAGTAGATGATAATAAATCTAACCAAGAATATGAAATAAGTTGTAAGAATATTCGTAAATGAAAAGAAAATCAAAATAACATTAGCTTTGAATGAAATAATATTCACAAAATTTAAAAAACATGAAAAAATATCAATTTCAAATAATGGAAGATTAATAACAAATACAAATGATGGTTATAATCATTATTATTTGAATTTGAAAATGGAAAATGGAGTTTATCATATCAAATATAAATATCATCAAAATGGAAGTGAATATGATGATATGATGTTAGGATTTTCAGCTAATAATACATATTCTGGTAATAATATTTATTATCAATTAACAACATGTAATTATTATGCATGTAATGGTAAAAGTAGAGATATTACTTACTATTGTCATATTGGAACAGTTGTTAATAAAAATCCAAATTTCA
Source organism: Proteromonas lacertae (assembly GCA_002245135.1). NCBI lineage: Eukaryota > Bigyra > Opalinata > Proteromonadidae > Proteromonas > Proteromonas lacertae. The sequence continues at coordinate 279,931 of NGBS01000293.1, forward strand.
ATAATCATGGAGATGGTTCAATTTATGAAGTGATAGTTGATATGAATAAAAGAGAATTTTGGATAAGTCATAATGATTCATCTCCTGTTTTACTTGTTAAAGATTTACCTTCTCCATTATATCCATATACTGAATTAGTATTTGAAAACACATGATTAGAATTATTGTCATTTTCACATCAAGATTAGAGGAATCATTATTTCAATTCTTTGTTGTTCACTAACTAATAACATTTGAAATAAGAGTGAATTGTAGTTATTAATATTTGCAGAAAATCTTAATCAATTACTAAAATAATAATATAACATTGATATGAAACATCATAACATAAAATATTTAGCTTTGAAATTTGTTCAAGCTTATCATTTTCGCTTTTAAATAAAATGAGTTGTGATAAAGTTTACTCTTATTTACAACACAAATACAAATAAAAAAGAATAGTTCTAATAAATCATTTAAAGTGATTTTGGGTTAAAAATTGATTCACTAATATATAATTTCTTGTTAGGATGATTTTCTAATATTCTTTTTCTGAAATCTAAATAAAATGATATGACATTATCGAAAATGCATAACTTTCTCAATTTTGTTAACTTAGAAAGAGTTTTTATTAGAATTTCTCCTCCTTTATCACTTATATTATTTGAGGATATTCTTAATACTTCTAAATTAGGAATATCTTCAAAATGTGAAGCTAAATCTTCTATATCACCATCTTTTATTTCACAACCTATAAGATAAGAAAACACTAATGAATACTTTCCAACCCCAAATCCTTCAATTTAAATATGATATGAAGATTCTGTAGAAATACTTTTAAACCACCATTACCAATTGGATTACCATTTAATCTCAATTCCTCTAAATTTGGTAAATATATTAAACATTCCGAGAAAATATTTAATCCATATGAAGTGATATTATTATCTATAATGTTATTATTTTTTCATTATACTATCCAGCTGAATATATTTTATAATATTAATTTTCAATTTATCAAATTTTGAGGATAAATAATCCATTCCTACATCTCCCATCTCATCTATTTTTATTATTTAAAGTATATTATATATACAATCACAAAAATACCATCCTTTAGCATTAATTTTTTGATTCTCATTAATTCTTTTGTCTATTCTATATTCTATTATTAATTATATTATTATTATCTATACTCAGTTCTTTTGAGATTTCTTCTGTTTCAAATGGAATTACAAGTATTTCAGGTTGATTTAATTCTATAGTTAATAATGTAGTAATGAAATCTTATACTTTTCAATGTAGTAATTACATCATTTAAATTTAATCTATCTTTCTTTTCTTTTCGAAGTATTTTACTTAAAAATGAGTTTAATTCATCTTTATTTTCACATTCTAAAGGAATATATTTATTTTTATATATGTTATTTAATGTTCTCATAATAGTAGAGCCAAGAAAAGGATATTTACCACTCATCATATAGTAAAATACTAAACCAAAATTCCAAATATCACTTAATATATCTAATTCTTTTCCTAATAATTCATCTATACTAACAAAACACAAATTTTCTCTTTTACCATCCATTTTCTTTCCTTCTCTTCCTTTGAATAACAAATTGTTACAATAATCACTCACAATCACTTCATTATCATAACTAAAAAAGATATTTGATGGTTTTAAAGCACTGTGCACTGTTTCTACTTCATTTAAACTCTTCAATACACTCAATATTCCATTTAATACATCATATGGACCAATCTCTTCAAAGTATTCTAAAGGATTTATTATATCTAAATGAGTTTTATATTCTCTCATCACTCGATATAACATATTTTCATCATTTTCGATTAGTTTGTACTTCATTAAACCTTTAATATTCATATTATTGATTTTATTCATTATTGAAACTGCTTCCTCAACCACTTTACTATTTAAATCCTTTATATTCATATATTTTATTAATTTCTTTGAATTATTATCGGTATCTTTAATTTTACATATTCCGTTATTATTTTGATGATATATTATCTAAATATAAACAATAAAGTAATAATTAGTATTTATACTTCATAATTGTGATTGCTTAACCATGTAGGAAATGAATTCATATATTTTAACCAATAATCACTTATGCAACAAGAATAAATGGCAATTACTTATTCAAGCTATTTTACAGGAGCTTGAGGAAAAAAATGATAAAAACAAAGAAAGATAAATAATCTAAGAGAAAAATAATTAACTCAAACTATCATTGGTTTTAACAGGAATATAGTTTGTCCTTGTAGGTTTACAACAACAACATTTGATTCCAACTATAAATACTATACACGAAACAATAACAATAATTAAAACAATCACTACCACCAAATTTAATGATTTTTTAGTTGGTTTGTTTGTTTCAACATTTCTTGAAGTTTCTATTTCATTCATTGTCATTTCAGCTGTATCAGAATTAGATGACGTTGGATTAAGTGGTGTTAGTGATGTTGGAAATATATTATTATTATCATCATTAACACAATAGTCTTTATAAAGAGGTATTTTACTTATATACATATCATAAATGATTCTAGCTGTGTTATAATCAATATATGGTAAATATGGATAATATATAATATTATATGACTGTTGAAATCCTAATTCATTCATTTCCTCTATTTTTTCATTGATTAAATCATTTTTATTATTGATTATTTTATATCGATCATTTACATATACTTTTGTATAAAAATTTCTACCAATATGGTTGCGCATTATTTCAATATTATCCACTTTCATTTTTCCTTTCTTATTAATGAATATATAGCTATTCTTCATTATAACACTATTCGTTACTGGATTATTAACAGTAACAACTGAACAAATGGCATTTGCTTTCAGTTTATTTTCATTTATTTTAGATGAAAAGTCCTTGTTGAAATAAAACCTGATAATCAGATAATTCAATATGATTTTACTATTTCTATTAGTAAGTCTTGTTACACCAGAAAAATAAAATCCTCTTTCATGACTTTTCGTTTGTTCATTCTGAGAGAGTTGAACATTGATTTCATCAAACATAATATCTATAATACAATTGTTTAAGTTTATTTTTACATTCTCAGGTATATTGTCAAATAAACATGATAAATAATTTGATTTACTTATTAATGGATTGTCAGAATAAATCAAATTATTCATCACTATAATTGACATATTATTAATTTCCATATTTGTTTGACTAGAATATACAAATAAACTATAATATGTCTCAATCATCATTTCGATATTTATCGATTTTATATCTATTACTACATAATCAAAATTTGTATTTTTGATATTACCAAATAATAAGCCACTTTCTACTTTACTCATTTGAGTATTGATTGTAATTGTTTTACCCTTCAAATATATTCCTTTGTAGGTTATTGGATTATTGTTTATCACTTCATTACTTATTAAACTAAACTTTGATTTAACATTTTCATCTTTACTCAAATACATTATTTCCATTTCATTAAATAAAATTCCAACATCAGTCAGCGTACTAGATGTTATTGAATCACTTATTAAACTGAATTTATTGTGTTTCACTTTAATATTCATTCTATTCATTATCTTTATATGAAATCCTTTTATTTTCACATTCTTCATTTGTCTTATCAAGCCATTACTAATGGTAATATTATTATTATTCCTCGCGCTAATCTCAATATTTATATTGTACAGCTCCATATCCTTTAATTCGTTAAATAGAGTACATTTATTATTTCTACAACCAACTAATTCCAGTATAGTTCTGCCACCATTTCCTATCAATTTCGATATTTTTGGCGTCATTTCTAACCAATTAGACATATCTATCTTCATTCTTTTGCACAATCTCACTTCTCCATCACCCATCAGAAGTTTATAAAATTCTTCATTATTGCTTGGGTTTAGTTGACGTTCTTTACTTCTTGAATAAAGATCTACTCCTATAATACTCTCCAATTGATCAAAATACACATATACTAAAAGCATAGATATTATAAAACTATAAATAAGTATAAAAACCATTAAATATAATTTGCTTAGTAGATTTACACTACTTTCAATTTTCTGAAGTATTTCACAAAAAACTAAGTATTCAGTTTAGACATGAATAATCATATGTTTGCAAGTGATGTTAAGATGTAAAAATTATTTAAAATTCATAATCAATCAACATAAAGAAAGATATTATATAAAATATAAATACTTAATTACTATTTTTCTTCTTATTATTATAGAAAAAACCTTTATATATATATATATACATTTACTTAACCATCATATTTAGCCATATTTCTAGGTTGATCAATAGGACATTTCTTATATTTACCAACATAATAGCTAAACAATTGTAATGGAACAATAGTCAAAAGAGGAAGAAAACACTCATTAATTGAAGATGAAGGAATTGGAATAATATGATCAGAAAAAGAATCGAAATCATGATTATCATCATCTGTTATAATAATCAACTCACCATCACGAGAATATAACTCTTCAACGGTGATTTTTAAACGATTATAATTTCGATTATTTTTTGGAGCGATTATTATACATGGAAATCGATGTTCAAAGAGAGATACAGGTCCTGATCTGATCTCACCTGTTAATATTGCTTCACTATGGATATAAGCAGTCTGTTTAATCAATAGTGCAGCATCTAATGCTATCGGGTAATTCATACCATTTGCTACTATTAATAAACTTGTAGAATAACTATATGTATATTATATACATAATATATAGATATATACATAAACATTTTAGACATCATTTCAATACACCTCTTGTTATCAATTATTGACTGTATTAGATCAGGTATTTGATTAATTTGATTAATATATTTATTATAATCTTCATCATTGATCACTTTATTTTCTTTGCCAATTCTCAATGCAATTAAACTCAACATTAATATATTGGTGTTAAATACCTTAGTACAAGGTGTACTGTATTCTTGACCAGCATGGAGAAATATCCCACAATCAGTTTCTTGTGAAATGGGTGTGCCAACAATATTTACGATCCCCACAGTTAAAATTCCTCTTTTTTTACATTCTCTTACACATTTCAAACACTCTTGATTTTCACCACTTGGAGATACAACAAATAAAACATCTCTTTTGCTTTTTAAAGTGTTAATTTTATATACCATTTCACTAGCTGGTTCAACTCTGCAAGTAATCCCTGCGATTTCTTCAAATAAATATTGGCCTATCTGTGAGGCATATAATGCACCTCCACTACCAATCATCATGATTCTAGAACTTTCTAGAATTTCTGGAAGATAATCTTCAATACCTCCTAATCGAATTACTTTGTTTAATCTACAGTCTTTTGCTACTTTTAACGTTTCTGCTTGTTTACAGATCTCTTTGATCATATAATGAGGATAATTATCTAAACTCATATTGGATAATGATGATATTTTTGGTAATACACTATATATATAATAAATAATATAAATATACGTTGGACTTAAGGAAGCACCTTCAAAATCACTCAAAGATTTAATCATATAATTCTTCCTACTAATTTTCACTATTTCATTATCTCCAATTATTATATTCTCATTACATAATGATTGGACAGTTTGATTATCTGATGCAACACAAAAACCATCATCCATAATTCCCAATATCACTGGTACACCCCTTCTAGCAATAACTAATGTATTTGGCTCACTTTCATCAATAAAACATACGCCAAAAGTACCTACAATTCTCTGAAGACTTTGATGGACAGCATCAAATAGAGAAATGTGTTTTCCATGGGAACTTTGTCTTATATATTGAACTAAATTACATAAAACTTCAGAGTCTGTATTACTATTAAATGTAAAACCTTCCTGCAAAAGCAAATCTTTGATTTCTTTGTAATTCTCTACTACACCATTATGAACTACAGCTATTTGCTTATTCATTGATAACAATGGATGACTATTTTTATCGGATGGTTGACCATGAGTAGCCCATCTTACATGACCAATTCCTATATTACCATCGAAAGGAATAGACTCGCAAGTGTCTTTTAAATTCTGTACATTACCTACTCTTTTTATCATACGAAGATGATTATCTTTGTTGATTATGGCTAAACCAGCTGAATCATATCCACGATATTCCAGATGTGTAAGTCCATCTAATAAGATTTTTAATGCTTCATTAACACCAATGTAAGCAAAAATGCCACACATATAAACAAAATAGAAAAATAGAAATAAAGTAGGTTAACGAAAAGAAATTGAAATAGGTGTTTAAAAAAGTATTCAGTTTAAAATTTCATTCTTTGTATCATAACCTCTGAAATAGTTATCTATACTTTTTTTATATCATTTTAATAAACTCAAAGCATGTATAATCAGTTTTAATGAAGTACATAAAAATCATGTTTAATTCTAACTAAGAATTACATTATGAAAATAGTCCATTCACTCATATTATCATTACATCACTTTATCGTAGAAAACTATGGTAGGTATGTCTGATATTTGTGTATCAAGTATATCATAATACTATAAAAAACAATGGTACACATCCCTGTATTAAAAAACTCACTTTTATATTTCGACAAAACTGTTTCATAGAGTTGTTTTTCAAAAATTTGAAATTTTTATGAAAAGCTTGGCTTGAATTGGGTGGGGCTAAGTTAGTATGTAAATACATGTTAAGTACTACCACAGTTAGAAATTTTTAAGTGGATTTAAAATCTCTCTTTTGAAGAAAGGGATAATATTTTGATTATAAAAAAATTATTCTATTTGGATATAACCATATTATATACTGATGGGTGCTGCATTTGGTTGTGCTTCTGAATCTCTTCAAATTGATGCCAGTAATGGGTTTCCTAGTATATTTAGAAAATTTTATATATTTATAGCTACAATACCCCAGGATGCAGATGGCTCAAAGCTCCATACTGATTTAAATGAACTTAATAGTAAACTAGCAGCTTCAATAGAAGCTCTGAAGCATTATGATAAAAGTTATGGCGATAAAATAAAAGAGGTATCCATTTTTATATATAATGTACCGATAAATAGGCATTAGCTTCATCTAGTGATAAACAAAAGCAGCTAGATGCGTACGATGCGATGGCTAAAAATATAGAACTACTAAATCAATACTGTCAAAACTCTAAAATAATCGTCTCACTACTTCCCAGCGGTATTTCCTATATATCAGCTGAGGAAACTCCAGAAACAATCATATTCAAAGACATATCCGAATTACTACGTTATATAATAGAACTTGATAAAATAAAAGTATGATTTATCATATTATTTTTTCTTAGTCTGAAACTCCTGAAATATCTACTGATTTTTTCTTTTACCGAAGATGCAAGAACAAAATATCTGATGAAAGACAACTTCCAATAGGTGAACAAGATAGTAACAATATCTCAATGTTGATAGGACATCAGACTCCCTTAGTGAAAACATCATCTGATTCTTTAGATCAAGGTGATAACACAGCAGCAGAAGTTTTATCAAAATTAGCACACTTCAATTTAGCTTATAGTATGTTACCAGATTCAGAAAAATCAATAAAATTAAATTGTTATGAGACTATTGTGGCTGCTGTATTGATTGCTGATATGTTATTACCTGATGGAGTGTTTGCTAAGACTTCACCATTTAAAATGGAGTTAATAATAAATGAAATATTAGGTTTAGGACATGAAGGAATTGCATTATGTAAACAAATTAAATATTATTCATCTACATATAATAATTCAACGTATTTATATATAATATATTATCTATTTTATAGAACACCATCAAAGATATCTCAAAAACTTGATAGTATTGATTAAACGTTGTTAATTTTATTATATATATATTTTTTATTTCAATAGTTGGGATTTGCTTTTGAGTATAAAACATATGAATATAGTGGTTGTTAGTTTGAAAAAAGAAGAAAAGAAAATGTTCAAAAAATAGATTCGTTTTGTTTTCGTTTTTTAAAATTTTAAGAGAATAGACAACCTTTCCGATTTATAAATATGTCTGTTGATGAAGGTGATACACCAATATTGTTGTCTCCACAAGGTATTCTTCTGCAAGTTATTATTTCTAGAAAATCCTTCCCCTTCTCGTAGAATATCCTGGTCGGCAAGTAGAATATATGGAAGAAACTCATTTACATCATCAACAAAATCTCAAGAATTATATTCTAGTTTAATTCATAAATCCTCACAGAGTATCACTATTAATATAATATTCTACTTTAGACACATTTGAATCAGCATATGATAAATTTATAGAGAAAGATTATGATGAAGCACTAATTATTTGTAATGAAGTCTTTCAAAACAATCCGACATACATGGAAAACATAATTTTATTATCCACTATACATTTTAATTTAAAGAATTATGAGATAGCAATCATTTATAACAATATCCTATTGCAAATTGATCCTTATTGTTGTGAAGCTTATAACAACAAAGGGTTGTGTTATAAAGAAATAAATGAATATGAAAAATCAGTAGAATGCTTTTTATCAGCAATAAAAGTAAACAAAAAGTTCATTTTATCGTATAATATTCTATTTAAATATCATTTGAATAGATTTTTAAATCTATCCCTTTTATACTATTCTCATCATCAACTTAGTCTTTGTTTAGCCACTTTAAAGACAGCACACATGTTAAATCCAAATAATTATATAATATTATATTACTATGGAACATTATTGAAGAGATTAGATGGTAAAGAGAATATAAATGACAGTGAGAAATATTTGTTGAAATGTATTAAATATCAATCGAATTTTATACCTGCTTATAATTCTATTGTTGAAATATATATTGTATATATATATATATATTATTATTATTATTATTATTATTATTATTATTATTATTATTATTATTATTATTATTTAATTACTATTAGATAAAAAGAGATTATGATAAAGCAGTTCATTATGCCAATAAAGCATTCAAAATGGATGAAAGTAATATTTATTCAATTAATGCATTAGGTTGGGTTAATTTTGTATTACAAAAGTATATATATATATAAATTCATTTTATTATTTTATTATATTAATTAGATATCAAGATTCTTGTACTTTATTCAATTCTTCACTAATGCTTAAAAGTGATTCTATTACTAGTAATATTGGATATAGTTTATGTTTAATAAAAATGAGAAAATATAATGAAATATTTAGATATATTAATAAATGTTTTTGTTGTAATGATCCTAGTTGGAAGTTACTATGTAATATTGGGAATTATTATCGAGTATATATATATATATATATTAATATTAATAAATATGAATAGTATACTAACAATTATGTAGAATCATTAAAGTATTATCTTTTAGCATTGAAAAAGAATCCTACAAATTCATATATATACAATAATATTGGAGTTATTTATCATTTATTACATCATTATAAGAAAGCTTATTATTGTTATATTACAGCAATATCTTTTAGTAATAGTTGCTGTAGTAGTTCACATTGTAATTTGGGTTGTATTTTATATGAATTTGAAAGAGAAAAAGAATCAATAGATGAGATGGAATTATCCATAAAGAATGATAAAACTGTTATTAAATCTTACTACAATTTAGCTGTCATTTATTTTAATAAAAAGAATTATTCAGAAACAATAAAATACTGTAAAATGTTATTGAAATATGATAAACAGTTTAGTGAATGTTATTTATTATTAGGAATGTGCTATTTTTACACATTAAAGTATAACGAAGCAATAAAATGTTTTAATCAAAGTATTGAATTGTATAGCCAAATATCTCCAGAGATTTATGGATATTTGGCTTGTTGCTGTTCTTCACTTTGTATGGAGAAGGATAAAGAAAGATATAAAAAGAAATTGGATGGATATTTAAATCATTATTTAATGATTAAAAATGATGAACATATTCCATCAACAATGACTCCATACTACTTGTTATTGTATATTCATATATATAATATATATATATATATATATAATATATTGAATATAGATTGAATTATAATCCTGAAATAATACTTAGACTATCTCAACATATTTTCAAATATAAATTTCCATCATTATCAATACAAATTAAACCAGTTTTTACTAATTATTTCCTTCGTTCAAAACAGTTAAATATTGGATTTATATCATCATGGAATGGATGTAGACAAGCTAGAGTGGCAATGTTACAAATATGTAAATATATATCACATAAAAAAGTATATTTATTTATTATCTTATTTATGTTTTTTTTAATAGTATAATGTAATATGTTTTAATCTCTATAATAATCCTCATTCTACACATCAAAATTTCCAGAGAATAGTTAGAAAAATATCAAACAGGTTTGTTGATTTAGATGGAAAATCAATGTATATTATATATATATATATATATTACTAGTAAAGAGATACAACATGAAATAAATGAAAATAAAATCCATATATTAATATATTTAGATGGTTATTACAACTCAGCAATGATTAAAATGTTAAAATATCGATATGCTCCACTTCAAATTAGTTATATGTATCCTTCAACTTTGGGTAATAATAATTTTGATTATATTCTTACAGATCCTTTATTAACACCACCAGAAACAGTATATATATCCTATTGATTTTTCTTATTATATTCATTTTATATATAGCAACAATATTTTACAGAGAAATTTCTTCCATTAAAGAATTGTTTTATTCGATTGAATAGAAATGACAGTGATATAGTTGTAACAGATATAAACAATGAAAATCCATTCAATATTCCTGAGAATAAGATAATTATAGGATGTTTTAATAAAATGATCAAATATAGTTATGAAATGAGACAAACTTGGTATAAAATATTGAGCAAAACAGTTGATTCAGTTTTAATATTAATAAAAAACAATGAGAATGAAACAAATGCAATATATGAAGAATCAAATGAATATAAAATAGATAAAAGTAGAATTATGTTTGTAGATATAAAATCAAGGAAAGATTTTCTTATTCTTTTAAATCGTTGTGATTTATGTTTTGATAGTGATTTAGTCAACGGATTTAATACAAGTATTGATTGTATTTTGAATGGAATTCCATTTGTATTTATTTTTATTGTTTATTTATATTATGAAAATAGCTAAGTTTAGAAGGAAATATATATCATAAGAGATTTGGAGTGAGTTTATTAAATTATTCAAATCTAGGAGAATGTATAGCTAAAGATTATGAAGATTTTGAAAAGAAAGCACTTTTTATTGTATATTATAATTATGATTATATTTGTATTAGATAAATACAAGAAGATATACGGAATTTGAAGAAAGATTAATCACTATGTACAATGATATTTTTGATGTTGAGAGTTATGTAAATGAGTTAGAATCATCATTAGATACTGCATGGGATAGCTATATGAAAAGTTTAAAATAGATTGTTGATTTGTTTTGATGTGTTTTTTTGTTAATTGAATAAAGAGTCGTTTTGAGATTCATTTTGATTTGAAAATTTGCTTTTTTCTCTTTATTTATTTGTTTTGTAAACTGAATAATTGCATATATGGAGGATGGAGATTCTGAATTTATCCAATCTTTGTTTTGTAGGAGAGAATTAAGCGAAATTGATCCAAATTTTGACAACTCACATGAAAATCATCTTATATTTGATAGTTTGTACGATGAGAAACTAATAGGAAAGGTAAGAATGTTAATTAATGATGAAAATACAGAGTTATACAGTATGTGGAAGATAGGAAGTTCATTATGTGGACATCCAAAAGTAGTACATGGTGGTTTGATCAATACACTCTTTATTGAATCTGCACTTACTTTATTTAGGTCTTACAATGGATATTATGATAATAATCTTAGTAATTGTAGAGTACTTTATTTAGCCCCAACATTACCAAACCAAACTGTTGTTATAAATGTTAAATTAAAGAAAATAGAAAATGATCAATTCTATTATTATTGTCAAATGCATACTGACACTGTATATACAAACTATATATTGTTATTGAATAGAATAAATTGCTATGTGAAGCTCATTGTTATTTAAATAAGTAAATTTTATGTTTTATGATTAATTTGTATAAAACTATCACAAAAAAATAACACAACTTTTAAAAAAACTAATGTATAAATTAAAGGGTAATATATAATACGTAGTTAATAATATATACTCATAATGATCTTATAGATTTTCAATTTCCATATCACTATCATTATCACTTATATCTTCACCAACTTCTGACGATTCAGTGATGGATTTCCCAAATCCGCCAACATTATGCTTCATTGAATGGTTCAATGGTTTTAATTTCTGTTTAATTGGTGTTAATTTTACATGTCTAAACAATACTTTATCTGTAGCAGTTATTGCTGGATTATTATTATTATTATTATTATTATTTGAAATTATAGGTGAAACAATTCTATCATTGTTATTATTATAAGGATTTCTCAGTGGTGTTAATGGAGTGAGTGATGTTCTTTTAGCTTGTGATAATGTCGATGATGATATCTCCTGAATGGATATTGGAGATGGCTTATACTTTGTAACTGAATTAGGAGGTAAAATCGGTGGCGTAGTTGGTGTTGACTTTAATAATGCATTTGAATTGTTATTATTATTTGGTATACAACTTGGTCGTTCTATTTGTCCTAATGATACTCTCTTTGGTGTTCGCATCATGAATGAAGCGTTTAATTCTGTCAACGAATCTTTCTGAAGTGTTTTAGTTATTGGAGTTACAATAATTGTATGTTTTTTATGACGAGTTGGTAATGTAACTAATAAATTACAGAGATTTGTGAGATGATTGAGTAATGTGAGGTTTGGAATTTCAAGAGTATGTCTTAAGTGCTTTTGATTCTCACGAAAGTAAGATAAAAAGTATTTAATTATCCTAGTTCGAAGAGGATTGGCGATTTTTGGACATATTCTGACCATTAACTGTTGGATTACCTCGAATACACTGGAATTTTGCCACATATATTCAGTCAAATCCTCTTCACTCATTGAATCAACTGAATCACCAAAATCGGTTAATATACGAAATAAATTGTTTATTTCTTCAGATCTTTTTATTTTGATATTCTCATCGATTTCTTTTTGGTGTTCTTGGGTTTCTTTATCACTCTTACTTGAATTGTTGCTAACAAATATAAAAAGCAATATAATACGTTGTACTCATCAATTCACAAAGAATAAGCAAATTTCAGGTCAAAATACAATGCCAAACAAAAGACTGTTGTGAAAATGAAAAAGCTTTCAAGCTTATGGCTTGATTGAATGAAAAACTGATTTTTTATTTTCTTTTATTCCAAACACAAAAAATACGATAAATACGATAAATATTAACCCATGTTCTTCTTTTTCTCAGAAAATTGCTCCAAATTATGTTTCTATCATTATAATCGAAATAACTATACAAGATTCTCTATTCGACCTTTATAATCATTAATATGATGTAAGAATATTGCTGATTTATCTTCTACATCTATTAATAACCCCTTCTTTACTAATCCTCCACTTCCAAAATGATGTTTTATCTTATACTCACTTACATCAAACACTACTTCTGGATTATTCTTCTTTAACTCTTCTACTTCTATTTGTAAACACTAATATAATATAAAGACAAAAGATACTTTGTGTTTTTCATCTATTTCTATCATATCTTCTTTATATTTCTCTGTTAGTTGTTTATTCAATGATATTGTCCTATTAACTAACAAATAATAATAATATTTATAATAATATACATTCATCGTTTTCATTCTGTAATCTTTCTACTTCATATCTTAAATCTAAATTCTTCTCTCTTGCTTCTTCTAATTCTTTTCTATTCGGTTTGTTCTTTTCCACATATTTATTTTCTTGCTCATTTAATAATTCCTCGGCATTTTCTACTTTTTTTGAATTTTCACTACAAATGTTTAATTGAGTTTCATATTTTGTTATTTTCAATTTTTGATCAATTGCTTCTATCTCTTTATGTAATAGATTATATCTTTCTCTGTAGATTTTCAGTATATATTCATTAGAAATCTATAAATATAAGCAAACACATTGATAAATATACAGCTTGATAATGATCTGTTAATTCAACTATTCTATTTGATAATCTCACTAATTCGCATTTGTTTATATCTACATTTTCACTAATATTATATTAATATAATATGACTATAATTATACTCTTTTTCAATATCAATTTCTTTCTCAATTTCAATATCTCTTTCCTTTATTTCTTTATGATAATCTTTATCAAAGTTATCTAAATAAGTAGAGCAATTTCTTGTTTCATTTAATATGTAATTCTCAGGAAGTTTATTGAATTCTAATAAATGAATCTTTTCTCTAAACATACAATAAATAAAATGTTTAAATAATACAGTGATTCTATTATTGATTGATTATAATATTGAATATAATAATGAAACATTGAGCTTGACAAAATTGGATAAGACTATATAGAATAATAATAAATATAAATTACATTTATTCTTTTTACAAATGAAGATATGGTTAATAACTTTATACATAAATCTATATTCTTTGTACTTATAAAAGTAATAAATGAATTAAAACAATTTCCTAATAAACTATCACTAATTAAAGATGTGAAAATTGAATAATCTGGAAATGGAATATAATTATTATTATCTTTGTCATTATCATAATTATATATATCTTTTTGTATATTCTTACAAAATCCAATGTAATTTCTTTTTTTGATGATTTCTTCTTCATCCATTTCAACAAGTTCAAGTCTTGGATTTGTCATGTTATTATTATATTGTATTAAATCAAGATCTATAATTGATAATTAATAATAATAAATAGATATATAATATACTTTCCATTATTATTATTTTATAACATGATTTTAGTTTATACTTCTTATTCTTTAATGTTTGTTCAAATACAATTATTCCATTTTCTCTCTTATTTTCATCTATATTTTTCTTTACTATTTCTAAATGCTTTGTAAAATCAAATGAATCGTGGATTCTTATATCTTTTATTCCTTCTATTATATAATTATACTCTTTGGTTTGAATGACTTTTAAATTATCATTTTCTGTTTCATATAAATCTAATACACTATCATTATATAACAAATAATATTTTGTATAAAGATGATAATTAGATTTGTCTGGACATTTATTGAAATATAAATCACTCCACTATAAAATATTATAAAATATTTTATATACTATATGTAGTATTGACATTGTTGGATTTTCTGGATTAAATATTAATTCAATTGGATTTAATGATGTATCAGAAAAAACATATTGACAAACTATTAACATATATCTATATGATATATGCATACCATTGAAACTATTAACAAAATTATCGATGTTTTGTCTTACTTGCTAAAAATAATAAAATAATTTAAAATACTACATACATTAGTTTATTTCTTTGAATGATGGATAATATTCAATAGTAGAAAAGGGGAGATGACAACTTTCTCTCTTTGAATCATCTTTATATACCACTTTTATTATATTTTCATTTCTTGCAATAATTCTTTCTTCAGATTCATCTGTTATTATAGAATAAAACAAGAAAATATACCATTCTCATACTTCAACAGTATTAAATCCTATTTTCATAAATATTACATGTATACATTAGTATGAAAAGGTATAGGATCATAAATATGTTCATCATATAAAGCCATAAAAACGATTTTTAATTTATGGTTAGTCAAAATTTTCAAACCACAACATTTTTCAAAAAAAATGAATAAACGAAAGCAATGGCAATCTATTGGTTTTAACAATTTATTGCAGAAAGTGATGAGTTTGGATAATATTTCAGAAGAAAATATAAATAGATATGTAAGATTAGTGTTATTTCTCTTTAGAAGAGCATATTGGATAGATTAAAAGGTTTAAAAGCATCAATTATACCATATGAATGGAAATATATAGAAATCCCCAAAACAATAATTCTGTTTATGAATAAATACAAAGCTTTAGATGATATTGAATGTGTTAAAATCGTTAATGAACGAGAATGATCGTCTAGAAATGATGAAAAGTATAGCCAAAACAATGTTAGTCCTTCACACTGAAAATATAATTCATGGTAATTTAAAACTCTCAAATCTATTAATAGATGAAGAAAATGATATTTTTATATCTGATATTAGTCAATACTTAATATATCCTGCAATTGAATGTGAAAAATACAAATGTAATAAAGAAATTCACAACTATTTAAGTCCAAACTTACTGAAAGGCAAATCAGTAGAAAAATATGATGATATTTGGTCATTCTGTTGCATATTATATAGACTAGTAAAAATCAATGAAGATGCATTTGAAGGAGAATCAATAAGTGAATTGATTAATAATATAATAAATATCAATTATCCTCCAGTTGTTATTCACAATTCCATTTGAAATTAGAAATATATTATTTAAATGTTTTAACAAAAAGAATAAAAAAACAGTGAAATTTTAATTGGATATATAATGAGTTAATAAAAATTGAAAATAAACATGAGTTATACACAGGTGAAAAATGTGATTTAAATGTCGAAGATCTACTTACAAATATTGGAAGAAGATGGTAATGAATTGAATAAGAAATACATTTTAGATACAATCAATGAAAGTGAAGGTATAATAATAATTAATAATGTGTATAGAATATCGAGATATCTTCTTATTTGAAAATATAAACAAATACATAAACAATGAGATATATTTGAGATTAGCAATTGATGCAGTGTTATTTAATCCTAAAAAATACAGAGGTACAGTTGCTAGAAGCAGTACAAAAGAGTGCAAAAAATAAAAAGATAATTAAATATATGGTTGATTCTATAAAAGATGAAAAAAATATACTAGAATATACAGGTAAAGATTATGAAAATATAAACATAAATTTCAATTATCTTCTATCCCTTTATAATCTAAAAACATTAAAAATTACTAGTATATATATTTCATTTTTTCATATATAGATTATACTTTTAGTGAAGAAAAAACTCTTGAATTCCAACCATTAATTGAATCTTTACATTTTTTAAAACATTTATCATTATCAAGTATATATATATATATAATATTGTAATAATAATAGATAATAAATTGACAGATATATTTATAACGTTATGTTTCTCCAGAATATCCACAGAAATGAAATATCTGAATGTGTTGGATATATCGAATAATCGAATAAGTAAAACAGGATTAAGAATATTCAAAAGTAAAATGAAATATTTTCCTTCTTTAAAAACCCTTAATCTATCAAGTATTTATAATTTAAATATTATTATTTGAATAGATAATCCAATTTTGGATAGTGGATTTGAAGAGTTGAGTGAATGTTTTAGTGATTTGAAGATGTTAAATTGTTTGTATATATCAAAATGTATAATTAAAAGAATAAATGAAAGTATTAGTATATTAAATGATTTAAAAGAATTGCATTTAGAGAATAATTTACTATCAAATGAGTGTAAAGAAGAAGTTAAACATTTTTTATCAAATATGAAAGAATTAAAACTATTTTTGTAAATTCTATTGTTCATTTTTATTTGTTTTATAATCAAATGATACTATAACCCACTCTATATTCACATTATTTTATTTTCATAAATAGAGTCGTTTCATAAATTATTCAAAATAAATTATCTCAATGAGGAAGTCATTACTGTTGATCATGATAACTTCAATAGCTATGTTTGCCTGTTTTATGATGTTTTATACTGTTAGCATGCTAATAAACTCAACTGAAGAACAAAACTCTAAGCATATAAGAAAGAATAGTGATAAAGATTTTATGACAATAGAAGAGTTGAAAGACAGTGGATATACATTTACAGCTAAAAATATAGAAACTGATGAAATTATCTTACCTAATAGCTCTAATAAAGTATGGGAAAAGCCTTATGATATATTGATAGTATATATTGATTGTTGGCACTCCAACTATGCACATCCTCCTTGGCATCCAGAAAAGAGTTCTTTTCCTCTATATAAACTAGAATGTGATATGAAAACGAACTGGAAAGGAATTCGAGAAGGTGGAATGATGATTGATTTCTTTCTAAAATTTTACAAAGAAGCAATAGCAAAGAAATACATATTTATTCACAGTCATGATATTTCTTGGCATTATAAAACGAATATATTTGATAGAATAAACTATATAGTAACAACGAAGTATTATAAAAATAATGAATTTGGAGGGATATTTTGTAAATATAACTATTTTGGAATAGATAAAAATGATATATTAAACATGGAAGGAGTGAAAGCCAGTTGATGATTATTTAAGTGAATTTAAAGAAGTGAAATATTCAATCCAAACTCAAATAAATGAGAAACATATATCTGTATGTTGTTCAACATTTTTTATAACTCCTCAAATAATAAAATGTCAATCATTTGATTATTATTTAAAACTGAAAACTCATTTAGTTGATTATGTAAAAATGAAAAGTAATAATAATGAAAATGATGATGAAGTATTTAATCATAATCGTTGGGCTGCAATCTGGTTAGAATCGATGTGGCATCAATTATTTAATATAAAACGAATGAAATTTCCTCCCAAATGTGAGATAGAAATAATACATGAAGAAGCTTTTGATTTAATAAACAATGAAGAATAATTTAATATGTAATAATAATAATAGTAATGTTATTAATGTAATTCATTTTCAATTTTGTAATGATATTGTTCAAAATTTGCATAAACAGTTGCTCCAACTGCAGATACTTCACAAGGATTAATATCTCTACATATTCTTGAATATTTAAAATTTTCCCCCAATAATTCCCGTATTTTTGGTATTATTGATGATACACCACATAAAACAATGTAATGAAATATCACTTTGGTGATAAATTACATTCATTCAATACATTATAAACTATCTTCATTGTTTTGTTGAATATATCTTTACCAATATAGACTTCAAATGCTGATCTACTAAGCATAGTATCAATATCCATCATCTTCAAGTAGGTCAAAAATCAATATCAGCTTCTTCACTTACTTTCGAACTTAAACGACATTTTAAAGCTTCACATTCCCATTGTAGTTCACAGATTTGTTTGGGTTTTAATTTCTTTCCACTTTCTCTTTCATATAATTCTTTATAATAATTTACTAATGCATTGTCTATATCATCTCCACCTAAATTCAAATCATTTTCATATCCAATTATTCTTATTGTTTTATTATCATGATTTACATTACATATTGTTACATCAAATCGACTTTTGGTAAAATTATAAACCAAATAATTATCATTTCCACTCTTTCTACTTTGTCGATAATATATATAAGCAGTTATTGCAGATATTGGTTCAGGAATTAAAGCGATTACTTCTATATTAGCTTTCTCACATGCAATCTCTGTTTCAATTTTTTGATTTTCTGTGAAATGTAATGGATAGGTTATTACTGCTTTGGTTGTTAAGTTCTGCATCTATGACCAATAAATATATCTGCATTTTCTTTTATTCTTTTCACAATTTGAGATGTTATATCAGTTGCAGTAAGATGGATTATTTTCTTATTGTGTTGTAATTCGATTTTAGGAATTCCATTTTCATTTATTACTTTGAATTGCCATTTCTTCATTCCTTCTTGAATAATTGGATTATTATATAAAAAACCAATAAATCTTTGACTATCATAAACAACATTTGATTTTTCAGGATTTGATCTATACTTAGCAATATTACCAACAACAACTTCATCACGATTTGGATAATAATAAACATAATTAGGTAAAGTTTTACTACCATTTTCATAAGGCACAATTTGAACTCTTCCACTTTTAACTACTCCACAAACTGAACTTGACATTCCAATATTTATTCCTATTATTTCTGGATTATATGGCAATTTGGGATTTGGATTATCTAGAAATGGAACACTGGAAATATAGACTATTTTGCTTATTTCTATTATATTATAATATTATTATTATTATACTTTCTAATTCAATTATTAAATCACTTATTGACATTCTTTCTTCACTTTTATATAATATTATCTTATCTAATAATCCATTCAATTCGTCTGAAAATTCACATTCCAATCGCTTATACTCACATTTTATCATCTTCTCATGAATATCAAATATCGATTTTCCATTGAATATTCTTGATCCACTCAATAATAAATATAATATACAGCCTATACTCCAAATATCACTTTTATCATTCATCTCTTTATTTTCGATTGTCTCTGGACTCATGTATATCATCTTTTCTTTTAACATACTATCTATCATTTCTTCTTCACTGTTTTTATATAATAATACCTTACAATAATCACTTAATCTTATATTCTTTTCATCAAATAATATGTTAAATGGATTTAAATTACCATTTATTATACCATTTTCATGAATTTTCATTGTACCTTTACAAATTGGCATTATTATATCAAATATGCCACTTTCACGAAAATATTCGACTGGATTCTTTATCTCATATAAACTCTTTACATATTTTGGACTTATCAGATACAAATAGTTATTCTCATTCACTATTTTAGTATAACTCACAAGTTCTTCGACTTTTTAAACCACTTAACATACTAATACTGCTCATATATGCATTTACATCTTCTTCAGCAAGTCTATCAGTATTAATTACTTTAATTATCTCACTTTCATGAGTTGTTTTGTTAAACACTTCAAATAAACTACAGTTTATTAGTCTCTTCATCTAGTCACTATATTATCATCATATATACTTCATAGTTTTCATATCTAGATTATTAAAAGTAGGAATAGTCACCTGCATACTCATAAAAATTCAAAACAAAAAAGAATAGATTTCTTTTAAAATACATTTCATCAAATCTATACAATTTCCTATATATATCTCATTTCTATTTTGACTTTATGAATTATATTCGTTTCATTTCAAACAAGCATCAAACATCTATCATTTGTATATCAACAAACAATTTCAATACAACAAAAATAAATATCAATATCATTTATAAATATCATTCATTCAAACACTCAATCACTTTCTTCACTGATTAAAGGAGAAAATTTTATACTTTTACATCTTCCACAAATCAACTCATCATTCTTAATATTATCATTATTATCACTTTTATTCAAATTTAAACATCTCAAATGAAAATATAAATTACATTTTAAACATTGAATTCGTTTCTCAGTTTCACTCATTAATTTTAAACATTTACTACATCGACGACTTATTTCTTTCACAAAATTTATTCGATAATTTCTATTCTCTTTTTGAAGAAACTATTTAGATTACATTATATATTATACATATATATATATACATAACTGTGAATTACTGTGTATAATATAAAATCATCTCGTTCTTCATTTAATAGTTTTGCATTGAATTTTCGTTCAAATCCATATAAATTTACACTATCTACTATTCCATATTTACTTTTATCAGGATAAATAAACATTATTATACTTTTATTTCTCATTTCAACTTTTTCATATAATTCTTTATATTCATCATTTAAATCATTATAACTGATTTTTAAACATGGATAACATCCAAAATATTTAGAACTATACCAACATAAATCATATAACTTAAATTGATTTTTATTATTTTCATCACTTGAACTATCACTATTTTCATTTTCATCTTTCATTTCTTCTTCACTTTCTTCTTCACTTTCATTTAAACATATTCCAGTTATTGAACTAAACAATATTTTATATAAATATAAATATTATACTTTGGATTAACAAATTTCATATATGATGTTGGCTTGTTTATTCTGCCTCGTTTACAATATACACATTCATTATTCTTTACACATTCATAATGAAATTCTATTAACAATTATTATTATTATTATTATTTAAAATATTATATATTATTATATACGTAAATGACAATATTCACATTTAACAAATGCACTTTCATAATCACAATAAGGAGATTTAATATTGAAACATATACAACAATTTGTATCTATTGTATTATATTATAAGCAATATTTATATATACCTCTCGATTTGAAATTGATTCGATCTTCTATTGGTAAATGATTACAACACTAAACAAAATATTATTAAGAAATTGATTAATAATAATAATATATATATATATATATACATAAGCAATTGAAAAATCAAAAGGAATTATACCATTCTCAAATGAACTAAATATATTTTTCATATTTAATCGAATTAAACAATCAGCTCTTTCTATCATCTTTCTTTCTCTCATTCCATTTACATAGGATATTATCGCATATTTATTATCAAATGGAAATAAATCAAATTCATATTGACCTCTCTCACTTAAATCATCTCGTTTGATTATTAAACAGAAATTTTCATCATATTTATTCCATACAACTTCATACGATTTTAAATTTAAAGAATCTTCATTGGCTTTAGGAACATGGATTTGATATTTTTCTTCAATTTCATATTTATGTTTTACTAAGTGTAATTTCTTTCTTCTTTTCTTTGCAATTGTTATAGCTTGCGATTGAGATGTATCTGATGAGGATAATGTTGAAAAAGTGGTTGAATCACTTTCATCTTCATTTTCTCCTTCTTCTTTTTCATTTTCTTTTTCATTTTTGTCATCTTCTTCTTCACTTTTATTTTTATTATCGTTTTCTTTTTCATCTTCTTTTTCACTTTCACTTTCTTCTTCTTCATTATCATTATCAACATCTTCCTTATTTTCAGATTCTTTGGGTTTTATATTCTTCTTATTCTTGTTCTTATGTTTAGTATAAGGAGATGTTCGAAATGATAAACTTCTCTTTTTATTTTTATTATTCTTTATAAAGATTATTTCATTATCTTCACTATCAGCTTCACTATTTTCATTTTCACTTTCTGGAGATGTTTCTAATGGACTTATACTTTCATTTTTATCTTCTTTTTCTTCACTGCAACTATCATCAATTGTTATTACTTCTTCATCGTTCTCTAAATCAATTTTCATTTTCTTCTTCTTTTCTTCTCCTTCATCATTATCACTTTTATTTTCATTCTGTTTATTGTATTTTCTTGGTCTTCCTCTTTTCTTTGGTTTTACTTCTTCATTAGTCTCTTTATTGTTATTTAAACTCTTATTTTTCACATTTCTTCTTCTCTTTCTCTTGGCTATTGGTTCATCTTCTTTATTATTATTGCTATCACTTTCAGTTATATCACATACTTCAATATCATTGTTAGTTTTATTCTTCGTTTGGCTGTATTTTCTTTTTAATTGGTTTGATATTTTTGGCAAAATTATATCATCATCATCATTTTTATCTTTAAAAACTGTTACTTTATCCTTTTCATTATTCTTCTTTTTATTATTTTCTTTATCTAATTCAGATTCAGATTCAGATGATGATGCAGATGATGATGATGATGATGAAGAGGAGGAAGAGGATAAGGAGTTTGAACTTGAAGATGATGAAGAAGATAATTTTTTCTTCTTTTTCGATTTAGTTCCAGTTGCACTCATATAAATCCTCTTTGGATTTTTCACTATCTTTGATGGTAATGGTTTTTGTTGTGCAGGATGAAGTGGAGGAAGACTACAATAAGAACGAGATGTTTGATTAACTATATTTGGATTTACATAAGTTAAATTTAGATTAACTTCATATGTATTAAGAGGTGGATAAAATAACAATGATCTTACAACTACTGGTTTTTGAGGTAGTGGTTTTACTACTTTGCAAGAATATTCGTTTCTTTTTGACGATGGTATTAATGATTCCATCTCTCCATAAGCCTATAAACAATTAAAATATAAAAACAAAAGATTATAAATTAAGTATATACTTGATCAAAACAAAAATTACACAAACGATGTTCTAATTCTTTACCTTTTGATGTAAAACACGATATGTGATAGATTAATCTGCAATCATCACATTCCGCTGTATCATTATTTAAAATCTCGTTACAAACTGGGCATCTCAGCCTACTATCATTCAATATTGCTAATCTAGCATCTTTAGGTTGCATTGTAGCACACTAAGCAAATACATATTACCATAAATATACAGCTGCTAATCTATAGGCTCTTAAAGTATTTGCATTCAATGACGGCAAATATAAAAAATTATTGTGTAAATTGAAAGGTCTCAATTCAAATCTTCCTGCTATATAACTAGGAACATATTAATTCAAGAAATACTATTCTTCTATGTTTGTTTCAAAACTTTTTAAAGCATATTTAACATCTTGATCAAATGCATTATATTTTTCTTGGTTTGTCTCGTCCAATGACTTTGGATTACAGATTAAGCAAGGTGTTGGATTTTTTGTGTCTTTTATATACCATACTACTTCATTACAACTATTACGGATAATTAATTGTATTTATACAATTTTAATTCATCTGTATCTGTTGGATTTCTACATTCCATTTTTTTTAGCTCAAGCCAAATATATTTTAAATACAAATAATACGATATATACATAGAGAAAACTTAGAAAAACTGCATTGTCTTGATATTTAATGTATTTATGATTGTTATTAAGAATCTTGTACAAAATGATTTATTCACAGTATTTTGATTTTAACCATTTATTATATAAATATTTATATTTATATAAAGACCATAGTGTTTGCTATATAAAGTACATTTCATAACACACAAAAATAGATCAAGCTTATATTTCAGCTTGTTGTTTTAATTCCTTTCTATTTATTTATATAAACACTGTCAGATATTATAACTTTTCATAACACTACTATAACTCAGAATTAATAGTTTGATGAAAAAATTAGATAATATAAAAGGGTTTGAGTATCATTTTCAGAAATTATTGTTTATAGAAAGTATCAAATTGTATGGTATGTTCCATTACATTTTTTATGCATGGTTATTGATGAAAGCTTTTTAGATAAACAATCATATGAAAAGTACATATCAATCGAAAATAAAAATAAGGTAGCAGTACGAGTGTTTAATAATTCAGAATATGATTTGTATTTTTATTTACTCTAATGATAGTGGTATTGTCAATAAACGTGAATTGTCAAAGTTAGACCCAGAATTCAACCGCAAAATGTTCAACAAGTCATTTAAAGCAGTAGAGGCTAAATATTCATCGCTAATCAAAGAAAAGAAAGAATCAAAATCAAAAACATTCTTTACCTCTCCATTAATAGATGAAGAAAAGGTGACCCAAGAATCAGAATCAGGAGAAGAGGAAGAAGAAAAATTGGAAGAAGAAGAAGAAGAAGTTAAAAAAGAAGAAAATTCATCCAAAAGAATGTTAAGCAAAAATGTAATTCCTAAAACGCCAATATTTTTGAAAGAAAAATTATACGATATATTATGGTACAAAAAGACAGAAAAAAATGGAAAATTATTCATATGGCCAGCATTAGTAGTAGATCCAGGTGATTTAGATTCAAAAACGTTAAATGAATATCGAAAATATGAAAATGATGTTGAAAAGAAGTTGATTCCATTAAGATTATTCAATATGTCAAAGAAAAAACAATATATATTAGCGAAGAAGAGTGATGTATTAGATTTTAATGTAAGAAATAATAATTTATTCATCAGTAATCGAAAAGCTGATGCAAATCTATCAATAGCATTTTATATAGCATTTTATGCGAATGGAATAAAAAGAAGTATAAGAAAATCAATTAAAGAAGAAGGAGATGCTGGTTGTTGTAGATGTTTTTGTAATGATTTAGACGAAAATGAGAATGAATTATATAGTTTAGTTTATTGTGATCAATGTGATTTAGCTTATCATTGGAAATGTCTAAATTATATCCATATACCAGAGGATATTGAAAATGAGAAAGTCATTTGTACAAGATGTACGTATACTCCAAGGAGTATGAAAACAGTTATAAGGAAAGGTGGTCAGGTACAAGTGTTACATCCAGAAGTATATATATATTTATAAATACATAATTGTTTTGTAGGAAGAAGAAAATGAATTAAGAGATAATAATAATGAAGAAATAATATCATCATCATCATCTGAAAAGAAGAAGTTATTTAAAATGGATAAAAGTGATGATGATGATGATGATATAGAAGAAGAAGAAAGTGAAGAACAAGGACAAGAGGAAGAGGAAGATGATGAAATAGAAAATGATGAAGATGATGATGAAGAAGAAGAAGATAATGAAGATGAAGATGATTATAATAATGAATATAACAGTCAAGAGAAACATAATAATAAACCACATTTAATAAAACCAAGAAAAACTGTTACTTTAACTGATAGTGAAGAAGAAGAAGAAGAGAAATTATCATCACTATCATTTTCAGAACAAGAACAAAATGATGAAGAAGATGAAATAGAAAATGATGATGATGATGAAAAAAGACTTAGAAAAATTGAAAAAGAAAGAAAAGAAATAGAAAATATATTGAATGGTAAAGTTGCCTATAAAGAAAAAGTAATGAAAGAAAAAGAATTACCACAAAAGAGAAAATTAAATGATAATAATAATAATGAAGTTAATGTAAAGAAACAAAAGAATGATAGTTTAGAATTCATTAAAGAAATGGATAAAGTCATAATAGCAATAAAGACTGTATTTAAAAGATATAATAATTATTACAAACTTCAAGATATAATCAATAATAATACAAAATATGTGACAAAGCCTAAGGTATTAGCAGAAATATTCACATTTTTCAAATATGTATAAATATATTTTATTGTTTTTTTTAATTATATTTTTAGATTATTTTCAGAGAACATTCTAGAGATACTTTAGGTAAAATCAAAGAAAACATCGACGACTTTGAAAACTCCTTCAAACAACAAGCCAAAGAGTTTGACAGTGAATTAATCTTCATGGAAATGATAAAAAGGTTAAATATACTAATAAATAAGCAATTAGATAAAATTAGTAAAAATTCAACTATGACGTCTAATATTTATACTGTTAAATGGGATATAGACATGAATTGGCCATGTATTATTGTTGCTGAATATGATTTACCACCTGATGTTGTGAATAAATACAGTTATTATTTAAGTATTGAAGATTATGTGTGTATTAGGTATTTTTGTAAGTCAAATAAATATGCATTGTATATAATTTATTATATATATATATATATAGTGCAGTAGTTCATTCAAAAAGATTATTTCCATTGACTTTGGATGAAAGTTATAAACAATTGAAGAAGAGTAAAAATGAAGATATTTATGATGCTTATAATGCTGCTTATGTATATTAGATTATATTTCTTACTTTATAGTATGCTAATGGTTTGGATTTGAAGAGTAGATTGTCTATTATAAGCATTGAGAGTATATATTTCATAAATTAATGTAAAAATAGATGCTGGATGTTGTAAATGTTTTAATATGAATAGAGATGGATGTGAACCTGGTATTGATGGATTGGTTGATTGTCAATACTGCAAACTGTCTTATCACTGGAAATGTGCCGGTTTTGAGGAAAAACCAGATGATGATGATGTGAATACGTTTATATGTGAAAATTGTAAATCAGTGGGTATAACTTACAACGATCTTCCAACTCAATTATATGAATAATATGAAAGTTTATAACTATATTTGTATAATTATGTTTTTTGAATGTTGGTAATAGCAAATAAGCATTTTTACTGCTCATTTTAAAGAAAAATCAAAATACAAAAAAATACATTCAATGACAAACGTCAAGTTTGAATTTTGGCGCGATTTAAATAAAAATATTTGTTATTGTTAGTTACTCAATCAACTAATCTCGAGAAAAAGAATGGAACAACCTAAAGCAGATCAAGAACTTCAACCTCCAGCTAAAAAAGCTTGCACTGATGCTACTCCAGCAGCTGATCTTCCCGCTACTCCTGATTATCATCAAAAACGTCTCTATGAAGTGTGTTGGAACAAGAGCCTCACTTATCCTTGCTTAATTGTTGATCTTAAAGATTTACCTGCTAAAGACTTAGAAGCTTATAAATTATCAACAATTGCTGATAAAGTAGCAATAAAATACTTTTGTAAAGAAGAGAACCAATTGTATAACATAGCCTGTTAAAATAATTATAGTGAAGTTGTTTCTGCTGCCAATTTAACTCCATTTGGTACAGAATCTAACTACGCCAATATTACCAACATATCTAAAAATGAAGAATTACAACCAGCTTTCACCACAGCTTATGTATTTATTTAATTATTATTTTTGTTAGTATTGTAATGGTCTTAAGAAGGAAGAGAGAATCAACGTTACAGAAGAAGCAGATTCAGGATGTTGCAAGTGTTATCAAGTCAAAATTGAGAATTGCAAAAGACATTTGGATGATTTCGTCTATTGTGATAACTGTTGCTTAGCTTACCATTGGCAATGTGCAGGATACAGCAGAGTACCATCTAATCCAGAGAAGGTCGTGTTCAATTGTTCAAACTGTCGTGAAAAAGTATTTGATTTTTCTTTTTTCATTTTTATAGTTTCCAAACTTACCAGCTCCAGTATTTGAAACAAAAAAAGCAAGAAAAGAGGATGACTATGAAGAAGATGATGTGATTGATGATGGAGGTGATGAAGAGGAAGAAGTGAATGAAGAAGAATATGTATAATTTACTCTTTTATAATTGATTAGCAAGATGATGATGATTATGATGGTAAGGATGATGATTGAGGAGCATGTTATTATATTTTTATTATTATTGTTATTTGTTTCTTTCTTCAAAATTTGACTTTTTTGGATTACTTCTATTTGGAGGAATATCTATTATATTTAACAGTGTATATACTTAATTATATACATAGCAGAATATTTCTATCGCCAGCTAAGCATTCTATCAAAAGATATTCATAAAAACAAGAAAAGCTTGGCTTGAGTTCCTTTTATCGTATTTTTTCTATAACAGCATGAGATTGATAATATTAACAATATTAATATTTGAGGTATTAGCTGTATGTCCAAATTTTTGTTCAGGCCATGGTATATGTTCTGAGGACGATGTTTGTACTTGTTTTAAAGCTCCAGGTTTAGATACAAGCTATTTTTCACATCCACAGTATGTAGGCAGTGACTGTTCTGAAAGTATTTATTTTATTTTTATGGATCTTTAGGAAGTTGCCCTTATGGAGAATCCTTTGCTGTTATAACAGATAAAAAAGATAATCCAATAGAGAAGGATAATAATGAAAATGATTCTAATGAGAATGGTCGATTATTAGAAGAATTCTCAAATTTTGAAGTTAGTCTAATGGATAGTGTGAATTATGAAGTTGTAGAAATAAATGGTACATACCCGTTATTAGGTAAAGCGGGTGGAATAATGAATTGCAACAGAAATTCTACAGATATTCATCGATCTTGTCGACTCAATAATTTAAATGTAATGGCAAGACAGGAAAACAAATACTTAATCTATTGGCCAGAAGAGGAAAGTATGACATGCAATGGGACAGAAATAGATTCATCAGAAAATCCAATATTAAATGATACTGAATTTTTATTCAACTGTCAAGTAATATATGAAAGAAAAGACTTGTCCACTATGATCTCTAATAAAATCAATAAAATACATAATAATAATATAGGTATAATGTCAATAGAAGGTATTAGCCAACTGTTAGAGCATTATAATTACAATGATAATGACACTTACAATTTAGCATGTATTTATTCAGATGATACTTTGCAGATGAAAATATATCCAGCAATATTGTATTTATACAGTCAAATTGAAGAAAATGGTAATAATTCATCTATTGATGATGATAATGATTATAATTCAACTGAAACAGATAATGGTGGGAATGATGTAGAGTATTTAATAACAAAAGATAATAAAATGAGTAAAAAATCTGCATTTCATATTCCACCAGTTGATTTACCAGGATCAATAGTTCCACCTCAGACTTCATCATCATCATCATCATTTTTAAATAATTTAATGAAAAATCAACAAAAAATAAAACAACAACAAAATAAACGTTTATTGAAAGAAAAATTATTTGAAAATAAAATCAAATCATTATCATCTATTTTTAATAAACCTCCACCACCTACCAATTATGATTTTGATATAAATAATGTGATAAATGAAAGAAAATTATCAGAAGAAAATAATAATAATAATAATAATTTACAGACAGATTCAACACTTTCAAAATTTCAAAAGTATTTGAAATTAGTTGATAATGAAATAGTATCTGGTGAAAATGCAATATTTGTTACAACAGAACCAATACTACCAGATGGACAGTGTTTCTTACTAGGAAATACAAAAGGAGAGAATATAGGATTAGATAAAAGTGATTTAATGAAATATCTAAGATATGAAAATAATAAATACTATTTTGGACCAAGTGTCAATCCAAATAATGCGTTTAGTAGAATTGTTAATGGCACATCGATTCAATCGATTGCAAGATAGTGATATTGAAATAAGTGATGATGAATTTAGAAAGAATAATGGAATAGTATTTGAACTATCACAATTATTTTCACAAAATCAATTTAAATCTTCTTTAATTCAATTATCATCTGGCTCAAAACTAACAATCACGTTTCTATCACCCACAAATGGTGTTTATATGAGATTATATCGAATAGTAAAAGTGAAATTTTATAATAGTGAAGGTGAAGAGTTAGATAATGAAGGGAATGTAATATCATCAACAACAACAACAAATCCAACAAATCCAACAACCGATTCCGAATCAACAGAATCAGACTCGAGAGAATTGCAGCAACAACAACAACAAAAGAGAATAAATACAAATGAAATATATGTAGCAATGATCACTGAACCACCATTTACACTTATTGATGAAGAAACAACTCTATTCTTACAGCTACAAAGCAATACAATACATGAATTTATCGAATGTAGTGGTGCTGGAATATGTAATAGAAATAGTGGAAAATGTGAATGTTTTAGTGGATATGATGGAATAGCATGTCAAAGATTACGTTGTCCAAATGATTGTAGTAATCATGGAAAATGTGTTTCTTATGACGAAGCAATTAAAGGATCAAACTATCGAAATCAAATCAAGCAACAGTTTGGTTATTCTGGTAGTAATAGTTTGAATGAGAAATTCTTTGGATGTTTGTGTGAAAAAGGATACAGAGGTTCTGATTGTTCAATGAAAGAATGTCCATCTTTTGAAGATCCTCAAGCTGATAAAGATATAAAGATAAATAATGAATATAGAGATTGTAGTGGAAGAGGTATATGTGATTATGATAAAGGCATTTGTGAGTGTTTTAATGGATATAGTGGAGCTGGATGTGAAGTTATAATGCCTGCTAACTATTAGAAAATATTTTATCTTAAACATATATTTATTTTATTTCTGTATTGTTATGTAAAGATTTAAAATCATATAATTAATTAAAAAATCTAAATTACGAAGGTGATATTACACTACGTTGTATAGTATGATGAAAAGATATAATGGACTTTTTAGGAGAAGTAAAATGTGAAATCTTTTGATGATTTAAACTAGGTGATGTTGCATCATCACTATAACCTTCTGACGCATATGATTGAAGTGTTGAATGGCATTTTCTTTGACTATATCCATATTTCTTCCTTTTATCTAGAATAAAGAGATTAAACAGTTCATCATATTCTCGAGGATCTTTATTTATATCTCTATATTCTGTATAATATGGTTGTGGCTCTTTTAATACTAATATTCTATAGATTGAAGAAAAACATGACTCTTTGGGTAAATAGGAGTGTCTACAGAAAGAATTATCATAAAATGCGATTCTTTTAAGTACATTTATGTAATGTCTTTCAGTAAAGAAATATTTTATCAAATTCTTTCTCATTTCCCAAAATGGATTGTACAACTCTCCATTTGATTCAATAAAGTATGTTAAGTCTTTCACTGTGATTAATTCACCATTATAACTATTATTAATATGTTGATTTAATATATACTTTAGAAAATTAATTACATCTTTATTTGTCATTGCAGTATCTGATAGTTTAGAGAAAAATAATTGAGCCATATCCTTACTTACAGCATAATTACTATGTATTCCACACGCAGATAACAACACTTTGATAATTCTGTCTATTTGGCTGAAAGTGAGAACACAAAAAATATTGAAGAATATATTGTAGTCTATTTGATCAGCTATTAGAATATAAATATACTAGTAA
The DNA here is from genome assembly GCA_002245135.1 of Proteromonas lacertae. Lineage (NCBI taxonomy): Eukaryota > Bigyra > Opalinata > Proteromonadidae > Proteromonas > Proteromonas lacertae. Next base: position 311,993 of record NGBS01000293.1, read on the forward strand.
AGTATACCATACACACCCAACAATAAACGAAAAATTTTCTTTGTATGCACCCCCAGTATATGTAAAAGATATTCTGCTTTTACGTATGGTGTTTGATTATGTTTTATCCAATAAAACAAGAATCTGTGCTGAATTATTGATATTTCATAATTATTTACTATACAGAAAATCTTATATGCTTTTATACGACAATATATCCTTGCAATGTCAACTGCACTGCTATTTAAAGGTAGGAGTGGTGTTTTTCTGAATGAACATGAAACGTTAAGCTCAAAACTGTTATAAGCTGATTGCTAATATCTATAAAAACTGAATCTAATACTAAGTAGTCAGTATTTAACATACTTTCCGTCATTTTTTAATCAGCAGTTATAAAAATTCATTTTTGATTTTTGATTTTTTTATTCAAAAATATGAATTAGTGATGATAACAACACAACATCAGATGATCTTACTTTTCCTGTAGTGTCTATTAAAAGTGATATTAAATGTATTTAAAACCAAATAGGCAATTTAGTTAATAAAAGTGTGAGAAAAATAGAAATACTGCTAAATACTTCAAAAAATAGTTAATTAGAGTCAGAATTATAACTAAATTAGCTAATCATTTTTAGTTTGGTGATATTTTATTTATTATAACAATATTTAGATTATATTATTTTCTAACCCTATATATAATACGATATATGTATAACCTATACAAATAAAACTATTAGTACATTTACTAACACTCTATTACTAAACTATTAATCAGACGAAGTAGTTTGAGGTAATATCTGATTAAAAGATATTATTGATCTTTTGGCATTTACAGTTGTTTTTTGTGAAGATTTTTGATTACTGTTATTGATGGTTGAATTTCTAGGACTAATAACTTCAGATGCTAGTGAATGAGGTCTTGATTGTGTAATTCTTTTACTATATCCATATTTCTTTCTTCTCTCCACCATATATAAATCAAATAATTCGTCATAAAATTTTGGATCTGTGTTTGTATCTCGATATTCTGTATAATAAGGAGGAGGTTCTTTTAAAACTAACACTCTATAAAATGAAGATAAACACGATTCTTTTGGTATATCAGTATGATTACTAAACGATTCATCATAAAATGTTATCCTTTTTAAAATATTCATAAAATATTTATGACTAAAAAAACGTCTAACTAAAGATAATCTAATTTGCCAAAATGGATTGTATAACTCTCCATTAAATTGAATAAATATAACTAAATTCTTCATGGGAATTAATTCATCATTATTGCTATTGATATATAAAGAAACATATTAAAAATATTATACTTTAAAAATTTTATAATTTCTTCATTAAACATAGCTGTCTTAGATATTTTAGTAAAAAATGATTCAGCCATATCTTTACTTACACCATAATTACTATGAATTCCACATGCTGATAAGATTACTTTGATTATTCGATCAATTTGACTGAAAGTCATAATACAGAAAAAATTGAAAAAAATGTTATAATCTATTCTGTCTTCTATAAAAATTTAAACAATAAATGTAATAAATACCATAAACGTCTAAAATTAATTGAAATATTTCTATCTTTTGTAAACCAAGTGTTTGTAGTAGGTATTTTGCTGTAATGTATGGTGTTTCACTATGTTTAATCCAGTAGAATAAAAATCTGTATTGAATTATTGAAATCTCATAATTATTTACTATAAATAAAACTGATAATAAGTTAATACAGCAATATATCCTAGCAACATTAAATGCACTAACACTAAGAGGCAACAGTGGAGTCTTTGTGAAAGAACATCCTTTATTGAGTTGAAAATTGTTATATGCATGTTTCTATAACAGTTAATACTGATAATTGAAATACCAAAAAATCAATCTGAAATGAGGTTTCTTTATCTATCATTTTCTTAATCAGTTACACATTACAACACACATCAAAATAGATTTGAATTCATTTCTATTTTGAATAATTGCTTTTTAGAATGAATGGGAAAGAATAAATTATCTATTTAGTGATATTTTGTTTAGATATTTGTTAATTATAATATTATTATAAACTAAATTCTCTTGAGATAACATTGAATCCATTTAAATTTGATTGTGCTGTTGTTTTAAGATATACATGTTGATATATGAGTGCCCATGAAATAATGCATTTAACGAAATACTAATAACTTGAATATCTATTGAACTTATTGAAAATATAGCATAGATAAAGTATAACATAATTAATTAGTAAAATCTATACTTTACTCATCTAATAATCGTATCATTTATGTTGTTTTAGTGTAGCACTGATTATAACAAGATATTGATTAAACTAGGTAAATTATGGTAACTAATTATGTTATATTATAAGTTAGGTGTTGCACTATTTTGTACTACCTGATTAAACGAAATTAAAGACTTTTTAGGTGTAAGTCTTTGAGAAGATTTTTGATGACTGGATGATTTTCTAGCACTAGAAGTTTCAAACATATATGAATGAGGTCTTGAACATGTAATTCTTTGACTGTATCCATATTTCTTTCTTCTATTCAACATATACAGTTCGAACAAGTCATCGCAATCTTTTGGATCAATAGTTACATCTCTATACTCTGTATAATATGGCGGTGGTTCATTCAATACGAAGATTCTATAAAGTGAAGAAAAGCAAGATTCTTGCGGTGGTTGTGAATGTCTAGTAAATGAATTATCATAAAACATTATTCTTTTTATTACATAAATAAAATATCTTTCGTTAAAGAAATATTTCACTAGACATGTCCTCATCTGCCAAAATGGATTATATAATTCACTATTAGACTCAATAAAAGTAACTAAATCTTTTATTATTATTAAGTCACTATTATCGCTATTTTTATTTTATATAACATTAATATATACTTTAAAAATCTTAAAATTTGTTCATTTGACATTGCTTCCGCAGTTATTTTCTTAAAAAATGATTCAGCCATATCTTTACTTACGCCATAATTACTGTGAATTCCGCATGCTGACAAAAATACTTTAATTATTCTATCAATTTGACTAAAGGTCATAATACAGAAAAAAATGAAAAATGAATTATAATCTATTTCATCTATGAAAAATGATAATAAACAATAAATGAAATAAATACCATAACCATCTAACAATAATTGAAAAATTTCTCTATTATGAAGTCCAAGTATGTTTAAAAGGTATTCAGATGTAATAAATGGTGTTTCTTTGTGTTTCATCCAATAATATAAATATTTGTGTTGAATTATTGAGATTTCGTAATTGTTTACTAATTATATAATAAATAACATTATTAATACAACAATAGATCCTTGCAATATTAACTGCATAGTTGTTTAGCGGTAGTAACGGAATCTTACGAAATGAGCAGGAAGACTTCAGTTCAAAACTGTTATATGCTTCTTTCTAAAGTATTAAATAATTTATAATATACTAAAAATTCGATTTGGAAAGATGATTCATTTTTTATCATTTTGAACTAAGTATAACCGATTCTGTTATTCCGCAATTAAATAATAAAGAAAAGTGTATTTTTTGTTTAAATTGAATAGATCTATCTATTATTGCCCTTTAGAAATATTATTTGGTGTGATTTATGCAAACAGTGTTGCATTAATAGCGCTAATCAGTTAGTGTTGACTAATAAATCTTTTGTAATTAAATTGATTAAGTGTAGCGAATAATAAAACTAGCATGATATTTTATATTTTTGATGTTTGCTAGTAATATTACAAAGTAGAAGAAGATGATTGTTAAGTATGTGATAATGAAAGAATAATCAAATATTTTTGTTTAACTACTAGTAACCATAAAAACAATAGAATTTAAAATAAATTAGATAAATTTATACATTTAATATTACTATTATAAAGTAGATATAGCGTTGTGTTATGTAGTTTGATTTATAGATATCATTGACTTTTTAGGTATCGATGCATTAGTTTTATTTGAAGATTTAGGATTACTGTGATAGGATGACTTCCTATCATTAAATGTATCGGATATATGAGAACGTGATATTGAATGGCCAATTCTTTTGCTATAACCGTATTTCTTTCTTCTTTCTAATATAAAGAGATTAAACAGTTCATCACACTCTCTTGGATTTGTAGTACTATTTCGATACTCTGTATAATAAGGTGGTGGTTCTTTTAATATTAATATTCTATAAAGCTTTGATGTACAAGATTCTTTTGGTATATCTGTGTTTTTAACAAAAGATTTATCATAACATGCTATTCTCTTTATTATATTTATGAAATATCTTTCATTAAAGAAATTTTTAACTAAATTTATTCTCATTTCCCAAAATAGACTATACAACTCTCCATTTGATTCAATAAACGTTACTAAATCTTTAATTGTTATTAGATCATCACTATGCCTATTAATATTTAAGAATATAATAGTAGTACGATAGAAATTCTACTACACCTACATTAAACATCGCTGTTTCTGATATTTTAGTAAAAAATGATTCAGCTGCATCTTTTCCTACACCGTAATTACTATGAATTCCACAAGCAGATAAAACAAGCTTTATTATTCTTTCAATTTGACTGAATGTCATTATACAAAAGAAAATAAAGAATATGTTATAATCTATTCGATTATCTATAAGAATTTAATCAAGAAATAAATTAAATACAATAAACATCTAATATTAATTGATATATATCTTTATTACGAACTCCAAGAGTTTGCAGTAAATATTCAGATGTAATAAAAGGCGTATCTGTGTGTTTTATCCAGTAGAACAAGAATCTATGCTGAATTATTGAGATCTCATAATTATTCACTATATATAATAATTATATGTATTTATACAACAATATATTTTTGCCATTGTTGTTGCGCTTTTGTTTAGTGGTAATAATGGAGTTTCTCTAAATGAGCACGAAGTATGAAGTGTAAAGTTGTTGTATGCTTTTTGCTATGCACTTTAAATGTATATAATATACCAAAAATTGGATTTGAAATGTAAATTCATTTTCTGCCATTTTTGGTCAGTTATTTTTTTCATTTCTATTTTGAACTTTTTAAAATTCCTAACAACAAAAAAGAGAGAATTACAATTTAAATGATTTTCAGTATTTTATATCGCTTCTTGCATCACATTATACTTATTCATAAGCATTATAACTCAATTTCAAGGTTTTAGCCTACATCTTTATATACTGAATTTCGCACTGATGTGAAAAATATGATATGCTTATTATTGATTTTTAGAACAAAAATTCTTTGTTCATTTTTTTTTCTTGTTTCTTCTGAGCTGTAAACTATATAAAAAGTATCAGCTATTATTTTATTGAGATGTATAATTAAGTCTGTCGTGAACATGATAAAAGAACATTTTAAACGACATCACACACTATAGCATCAATTACATCTTTAAGCATTATATATATCATGCATTTTATTACAAAGATGGATTTTTTTATTGGTTCTTTCGCATTCACAGTTTTATTAAGCGTTTGTTTTTATCATATATATATACATATATATATATAATTAGTTGAATAGCTATTATATAAGTATGTACAACAAAAATTACAAAATATTAAATAAGTCCATACAATTTACATAAATACTTTTGATATTTACAAAGAAAATGAAACACTATCATGTTGTTATAAATTACACACTTTTAATGTGTTGGCGATGGTTGATTGAATGATTTTAATGTCTTTGTTGTTGTAATCTTTTGTGAAGATTTTATTTTACTATTACAAGAAGAATTTCTATCACTAAACGTTTCAGAAAGTTGTGAACGAGGCATTGAATGTTTAAATCTTTTACTATATCCATATTTCTTTCTTCTTTCCACAATATACAAATCAAACAATTCTTCACATTCTTTCGGATCTGTATTAACATCTCTATATTCTGTGTAATAAGGTGGTGGCTCTTTTACTATAAACATTCTATAAAGCTTAGATGAACACGATTCTTTTGGTATTTTTAAGTCCATATCAAAGGCTTTGTCATAAAACATTATTCTTTTTACTGCTTTTATACTATATCTTTCATTAAAAAAAAACTTTATCAAATTACACCTAAACACCCAAAATGGATTATATAATTCTTCATTTATTTGAGCAAATGTTATTAAGTCTTTGACTGTTATTAATTCATCATTAATACTAAAATGAAAAAAATAAATATAAATAATATTATATACTTCATAAAAGCATTAACCAAACGATTATCCATAGCAGTGTCAGATATGTTGGTGAAAAATGATTCAACTGCATCTTTTCCTACACCATAATTGCTATGAATCCCACAAGCAGACAAAACTAACTTCATTAAACGATCAATTTTACTAAATGTCATAATACAGAAGAAATTAAAAAAATTATTATAGCTAATCTGATCATCTATGAAATATTAAGAATAATAATATAAAATACCATAAACATCTAACAATAACTGAAAAATCTTTTTGTGAGGAACTTCAAGTATTTGTAATAGGTAATTTGATGTTATGTATGGTTTTTCTCTACGCTTAGTCCAATAAAACAAGTATCTGTATTGAATGATTGAGATTTCGTAGTTGTTTACTATATATGTAAATAGGTGGGAATATATACAGCAATATATCCTTGAAATATTCAATGCATTGCTATCTAACGGCAATAAAGGAGTTCTTCTGAATGAGAAGGATGTGTGAAGAGTAAAGTTGTCGTATGCTTTTTGCTAATACATTAAATAAGTTATAGAGTACTAGAAACTCGATTTGGAGTGATTCTTTCTCTGTCATTCAACCAACAGCTTTTTATTTCTTTTTCAATACATCATAATAAAAAAGATATATATTAGAAATAGCTTGTTCAACATGATAAAATATTTATAATAGTATGACTAACATGACTTATTAGTGCTGCAGTTCAGTATTTGAATTATGATTCATATTATTTATGTTTTTTTGTTAATATGCATTGAGATAAACAAATTGAATAAACAAATTATTTTCAATTCTATTCATACTCATCAGAATCTTCGTTCTTTGTTCTTCTTTTCTTTTGAGCCTTTCTTTTGGATTTTCCTTCCTCTTCCTCATCATCATCATCATCTACTTCTTCCTCTTCTTCCTCCTCTTCATAGTCATCCTATATATATGAGAGATTACTAATAATTATACATTAGCCTTTCTCTTTTTAGCATTTCTCTTTCCTACAGGTTCTGGATGTTTTGCTAACTATTATTAAATAACAATAACAATTAATACATATTCCTTACATCTTTTACAAATATATTTATAATCTTCACTTTCAGCATTCTTTGGAACTTCTTTAAATCCTTCACATTTCCAGTGATAAGCTAATAAACATTTATCACAATAAACATAAGCATCTAATCCATTATCTGCTTCTATTTCAGTTGATAAACATTCACAACAACCTGCACTTTCTTCATCTAAATAATCTAATCTTGCTTCACCTTTTACTGTTTCGTTACAATACTATAAATATATAGTAAAACATCATACATATGCAGTAGTAACAGCTGACTCAAATTGACTGCCATTAACTGAATCTTTTGGCAACTTCTTGTATTTAAATATAGTTTCATAACTAAATGGTTCGATCATTTTCAATGAAGTGATTCCACTATAAAAAATATCAATAAAAGCATACTATAATTCACTAACGTCAGAACAGAAATACATGACTGGTACTTTGTTTTTATCTTTGGATTTGGCAAATTCCTTCTTGAGCTACTTGACTCATATCTTCAAGATCACACACTAAAGCAGGTAATACAACATTTTTGTCCCAAACCACATTATACAAAATTCCTTTTAGATATTGTGGTGTAGATGAATTTTCATTTTGACCTTGATCACTCATTTCGATGAAAAAAAATTTATAAAAATATTACACAATTGACATGTCAAAATGTGTAATTAAAATTTAATGCTGAATAAAATCATAGTTACAAAGAAAAACCCTCGAGTAATAGGTATTTTGTCATATTTGAGTATATTTAAACTATTTAATGATGATAATTCGAAGTTGTATGAAATGTCGATTGAGATGTTCTTCGCAGATTGCTTGTATTTGTTATAATATATAGAGTAATTTTGATGTAAAATATATTTTAAGGGTATTTATAGTATTAAAATTATTCATGATCAGACTGAAAATCTTAGTGAACAGTTATTGAAATAAAAAACTAAAGCTGGTAAAGTATAATTACTACTGCTGTTGAAGGTGCAATATTACACACGAATGATATTTAATGTTTCTGAAATATGCTTCTATAAAACTAAGTGTATTGTAAAAGACATGAAGAATTTAATAAAATACGTCCAAAAGTTACTATTTTTTACTACAATTAGGAACTGAAGAATTTTCAAAATAAAAAATTTGTCTCAGTTTGATGAAAATGCTTGAAAACGAATCTTCTATCCAAATAGAATTATTTGTATATCATCTCGTAATTTTTTTGATATTTTAGCAAAAAGCCTATAATAGTTTTAGCTTACACAAGTTTTGTTCATTTCGCAAGATACCGTTACTGCCTGTTAATAGTAGTTCTGTCGCTATAGCAAGGATATATTGTTGTATTAATATAATAATCTACATTATTTAGTGAATAACTATGAAATCTCAATTATCCAACACAGATATTTATTCTATTGGATGAAACACAAAGAAGTACCATATATAAAAACAGAATACTTATTGCAAATACTTGAAGTAAAAAATAAAGAAATATATAAATTAATCTTTGGAATTTATGGTATTATTCAAAATATTAATTTTAAAATATAATAGATGACAAAATAAATTTGTTTTTTAATTTCTTCTGTATTATGACATTTAGTCAAATTGATCGAATTATCAAAGTATTTTTATCTGCTTGTGGAATTCATAGTAATTACAGTGTAGGGAAGGATGCTGTGGAATATTTTTTAACAAAGTTATCTGATACTGCTATGTCAAATGAACAAATAATTGATTTTTTAAAGTATTAATAATATAGCTTTATTATTATTATTATTATTATTATAGAAATAATGATGATGCAATCACTATTAGAGATTTAACCACTTTTATAGAGTCAAATGGAGAGTTGTATAATCCATTTTGGCAAATTAAGTTATCTTTAGTAAAATGCTTCTTTAATGAAAGATATTTTATTAATATATTAAAAAGAATAACATTTTATGATAATGCGTTTAAAAGACATACAAATATGCCATCAGAATCTTGCTTTTCTTCACTTTATAGAATTTTCGTATTGAAAGAACCGCCGCCATATTATACAGAGTATAGGGATGTAACTATAGATCCAAAAGAATGTGATGAATTGTTTGAACTGTATATGTTGAGTAGAAGAAAGAAATATGGATATAGTCAAAGAACTACACGTTCAACTCCTTATTCATGTGAATCTTGTACATTTAGAGGTAGAGTATCATCTGCTCATAATATCAATCATAAATTATCACAGAAAATAACACCTAAAAAATCAATGATTTCATTTAATCAAACAATACAACAAAGTCCAACCTAATTTAAAATATAACATTCGTAATCGTGTTAATTTATCTCGTTTTATCAATATTCTGTAACTATAAGGGTTTAACAAGTAAATAATTACATTTTTCTTATATTCCCCAATATTTAGGCACACAAACAGATATCCAACTTGAAAAAGTATTATAATCATCTATATCAATCACAATGAATAAAAGAAAAATATGAAAGCTTGATAGGTTTGAGAAACAAAAAGCCTGTTTTATAATCAACAGAATAAGATTTTGTAATGCAGTATGATAAAATTGCTAAATGTACATAGACCATATACATTGGTGTGGTACAAACCATTGAATGTTCCTTGTTTAACAATTAATAAATCAGATCTAGACGATGAAGCTAAAGAATTATATTTTTCGAAGAATGATTCATCCTTAATTCCATTGAAATACTTTCATGATGATGAAAAAAGATAGTATTAAATCGTTGTTAGTATTACATATAGTGGTTTGGCGAGTATTTCAGATCTGCTTATTCCAGACAACATGCAAATGAAAATATATTCAAAGAAATAAAGAAAATAGAAAACTGGGATTATTCTACACATATATTGCAAATTATACAAGATAAGTCGCAATTCAGGCGTTGCATTGTAACTAGTTTATCTGATCTAGAACCAATACAACGAAAAATGTTTGAAGATTGTCAAATTAAAGGGAAAACTCCAGTAAAGTATATGGATGATCCATCAAGACCTTTGTATATTTATTTATCTGTATATATATTAATAGTGGAATATTAAAACCTTCAGATATATCATTTTGTGATGATGAATATGGTAAAAAAGTAATAAGTAGTTTAAGCAGTTTGAATAATTCATTTGAATCGAATCATAATCATAGAGAAGAAGAAGAAGAAGAAAATGATAATTATATTGATGATATTATTAATAATAATGCTATAGTTGAACAAAATCCAAATCCAATACAACAAATAAATGATGAATTAATAGATGATAAACCAAAGAAGAAAAGAGGTAGGAAAAGAAAGAAACAATCAGATATATCGTTTTCAAGAGTAGTAGAAGAAGAAGATGATGATGATGATGATAATTATATTGATAATGTTATTACAAGACAAACTCAATTTCAAAACAACAACAACAATCACCTCCACAAAAGAAAAATGAAATAAAAGAAAATGTACAAAAGAAAAAAAGAGATAGGAAAAGAAAGAAACAATCAGATATATTGTTTTCAAGAATAGAAGGAGAAGATGAAGATGATGAAAATGAGGATTATAACATAGAGAATGAGTATTTAGATGATGATGATGATGATGATGATGGAGAAGAATCTGAAGATGAATTCCATTTTGAAAATGATAATAATTATCGTAATAGTAGTGAACAACCAAAGAAAAGAAGACATTCATCAAAAAGAAAACCAATTAAACAAACAACAATAGGAGAAGGAAAAGAAGAAGAAGAAGAAGAAATAGTTGATCCTCCGCATTTAAAATGTCTTTTATACAATGTTATTTGGGATAAAATTATTATGTATCCATGTATTATTGTCAGTCTAAAAGATCAAAATGATGAAGGTATTTCAAAGTATAAATCATCCAAAATCGAAATAAGAAATAGAATTCCTGTCATTTATTTTTGTTCTGATTCAAATCAATAGTATATATAATATTATATTAAATTTTTATTGAATATAATTAGTGCAACAATAGATTCTTCAAATACTGATATTTTTACATTTGAAAGTATTTTCAAATATAATCAATATGAAAGAGATGATATAGTAGAGCAGCAGAGATTTGAAATGGCAATATCAACAGCTTTTGTATTTATTATATCTATTTATTTATATGTTAGTATTGCTCTGTTAAAGCCAATGGAAGAGAAAGATTAAAATATTTAGAATCAAGAACTGCAGGTTGTTGTAGATGCTATAATAATGTGTTAAATGAAAATGTAAGATATACTTATTGTGATAAATGTTTTTTATGTTATGACTACAGATGTGCTGGTTTTAAAACTATTCCTCAATCAATTGAGAATGAAACTTTTTATTGTTATAGATGTAAAAGATATGTATAAATATTATTTTTTGTTATTTATATAACTTAAATAGTTGAAATATCATCCAGAATTAGAGAATAGAGAAGAAATAATAATTGCTTCAAAGAATAATAACGATGATCATTATTTATATAATATATTTTGGGATAAACGCTATTATACACCATGTATTGTTATTGATATTCCTGATATGAATGATCAAGCTTTGAAAGAATATAATAGATTTAAAGGTGATGAATACATGCCTATTCGATATTTCTGTGAACTTAAAGATCCTTAGTATATTATTATTATTATTATTATAGTGGATTTGCAAAAGAACATGAATTGGAAGCTTTTAATTATGAAAGTATCTTCAAGAATAAAAAATATGTAAAAACAGAGGAAGAAATGAAACATTTTGCATCATCTGTTGCTACAGCTTTTGTATTTATTATATATTTATATATATAAATGATATAGTTTTGTCAAAATTCTAAAGTTAGAGAATATAGATTAGATTGTATGGATGATAAATACAAAGGCTGTTGTAAATGTTTCAAAAAAATGATGCATGAGAAATTATCAAGTTTATTGGTTTGTAGTAATTGCTGTTTATATTATCATTGGAAATGTGAAAAATTTACAGAATATCCTACAGATATAAGCGATGGAACTTACATATGTAATATGTGCAGAGAAAGAAGTATTCATTCATCGCATTTTGACCCAATATTTAATATTGATAATGTGAAAAAGGAAAAGTTGTAGTATTACTCTTCAAATGAGTAGAATGTAATTGATTTATAATATGACATGTAATTTTTTACTTTTTACCTTTTTTTATATTTTGACTAAAATAATACAGTAATCACTGATAAGATGAGTTCAATTTCTGACAGTGATATGCCAAAGTATTATAAAGATGTGCTATACGATATTGTATGGGATAATGAATTTAATTACCCATGTTTAATCGTTAGCACCAAAGATATTAGTCAAGAAGCATTAGAAGAATTTAATAAATCAGAATCGAGTAAAAAAGTACCTGTAATTTATTTTTGTGCTGAAGATGAAGCAAACAAGTTGTATATTTGTCATTTTCTATTTATATTATAGTGGAATAATAGATTTACCTTGATACTTCCAAATTTTCATATGCAAGTATCTTTAAATACAAAGAACTTAACAAAAGCCAACCAAATGAAGAAAATTTCTGTTCTGCAGTAACAACAGCCTATGTATATATATTCTAATACAATCAAATAGTTTTGTAAGAAAACAAAGAAAGGAGAAAACAGACTTGAAATATTAGATGAAGTAGATGCTGGATGTTGTGATTGTTTCTCAAGTGAAATTAAATCAGATGATTTATTAGACGGATTTGTTTGCTGTGATAAATGTTTATTAGCTTATCATTGGAAATGTGAAGGATTTAAAGAAGTTCCAAAAGATATTGAAAGTTATAATTTCATATGTAAAAGATGTTCAAATAATGTATGTTTTATATACTTTATAATGTTTTATTATTATTATATAAAATAGACTTCAGATAGTAATAAAAAGGATAATTCTTCAATTAAAAGAAGTCATTCTGTTGAAAATGATGACAAGAAACACAAGAAATCGAAATTAACTCTAGATTTAAGTCCAACAGTCTCACAAAACATTCAAAAAGGAAATATAAGGATAAAATCAATAGAATTTATTCAAAGAGTTTACAGTATAAATAGAGCAAGAGAAAAAATGAAAGTATTTGATGTGAATGATACAAATTCATTTGATAATCTAAAAAATATAATTAATTCATCTTATGGATGTTTAATAGATCATGAAGTAATGAAAAATGTATATCCTTATTTTAAAGAAATAATACAAAATGTAAATGATAAAAAAGAACTTGCTGCTATATCGAAATATTTAAAAGAATTGAAAGCTGAATAGTATATTATATTATTATTAATAATTATATATATAGTAATCAATCTGAAGATCCAAAAATTGTGAAAATATTATGTCAAAGACTAAAACCACTCATAGATAATATTAATGACACAAAATTTAAAAATAATAAAAGTAATAAGAATAAAGAAAAAGTTAAAGTAAATGATGAAAAGTAAATGATATATATTTTGTTTTTGTTTTTATTTTTATTTTTTGAAATGTAAATAAAAATAAATAACTAAAAAGATATAATAAAGTTTCTATTAAAATATACATCTATTACTTCATTTCCATCTACTTTTATTCCATACGAAATATCCATTAAATGAGAAGATATTGTTCTTACATATTGAGTTACATTTATAACATTCAACACTTCAGAATCATTTAACACTAATTCAATGCATATTACATCATCAACATCATATCTATATTTAAAACTTTTATTAATCGTATGTGAAGAAGAATAAAAGCGATGTTTAATCTGACCAATCAATCTTCCATTCAGTTTAATATTTACACTTCTACTATAATCATCCACTTCTGTCAATTGATAATTTATATTTGAAGCAAATAGACAAGCACCTGAAGCACAAACATTTATATCATTTGTATTAATATTTAATTTCTTTTCTAGTACCTTTTTGATATATCTCATTCTTATACTACCTCCAACACCAATTGCGTCTTTTAATGATTCAAATATATGCTTATTTTCCTTCATAAACTGTTTTAAATCATTTTCAAAAACATCAAATTCTGGCCTTAATATTTCATTCATACCTGCTTCTGTGATATTTGAAATATCATATCTATCATTCTCAAATAAAGTACAATCACAATTAGTAGATATGCTACTCGATAATTGAGTTTTTACATTTTCTGCACTTTGTATAACTTTTTTGAGTTTTCTTTCTGGTAGATTATTTCTATTGTTATTTCCATTAGATATTTCTTCCCATTTTTCAAGAAAATAATCAGCAATTTTGTGTGTGAATAAATTACCACCTATTCTATCATTCTTTCTATATTTCAGTATTTTATAAATCTTTTTAACTGGATCCATCTTCAATAAAGTAAAACTATAATGAGTAGCTCCAAAATCACAAACAAATATAGTAAATGGATGCTTAATACATTTATTAAAACAATAACCTATAGCTGCTGCTACTGGTTGATATAAAAAATATACAGCATTTATATCTAGTTTTGAACTAACTTCTGTAATATAATCTTTTTGTTCCTTCTCAAAATCTAATGGAATAGTGAAAATCACATTAACATCATCATATGCATTACCAGATCTTGAAATTATCGATTTTTTGATAGAGTTTAGAATTCTAGTTAATACATCATCTAATGAGATATATTTATCATTTTTTTCATCATAATTATATTCTACTTTGCCATTATTATTACGAATTCTTATTGGAGAATGAGATTTATATTCATCATTATATTTTCCAATTACATTATTTAAACTAACTACATTATAAACATATGGTATTTCTTCTGAAGATTTGTTTGTTATTGTTGTTAAAGTAGGACTTGATCCATTATTAAGATCCAATTCTATTGGAGAACCATCGCAGTTCTTTTTATACACTTTAATATAATAACTACCAATATCAATACCTGCAACATTTGCTTCGTTGCAACAATATGGTATTATTGATTTAGTATATGTAATTGCTTTACATTTCTTACTGACTATAATAATAATATATAATAATAACAAAATACAGTTAATTTTTAATTTTGAATTATTTTGGATTTCTTTATTTATATTCTCTTCATCATCAATCGAAAAATCATTTTCTTCTAAATCTAACAACTGAAGAAGAATATTTCTTCTTATTATCATTATTATTATATCAACATTATTACTTGACATATTACATCCTAATTAATTATATATTGAATCAATAATATAATACTCTTTAATTTTAATTCTTTAAGTTTATTGTTTGAATTACATATTAAATATAAATCATTGTTATCCATGAAGTTATTACTTAAATTCAGATATTTTAAATTCAGTGCATAACTAGCTGCTTTTACTAATAAATTTGATTGCAAAGGACTGAATGAAAGATCGAAATACTCAACATTCATCAATATTTGACTAACATCTGTATAATATAATATTGATTTATCTATATATAAAATATATAGAAATATATACCATCACATTTTATCGATCTTCTATGCTTCATAATAATACTATTAGGATTACTGCATCTAATAATGCTTGGATGATCAATTTCAATTATACGTAACTGATATGTTCCATATTTTGTACATCTTAAATTGTCTAAATTACACCCATAAAAATTCACGATTTCATCTAAATGTTTTGGTTTAACAATTAGTGTTTGGTTTGTTAAAATTAAATTTAAATTATGAGCTATATAATGGCTGCTTTCATCTTCACTATATCCTTCTAATTCAATCACTACTTCAAATAATTTAATATCATTATTAATCATTCTATCAATGATACTTTGCAGTTTAATATCTTCTTCGTTTATCATTTCATATAATTTTTTACAGAGTATTCCTAAAGATATAACATCATAACTTTGAGTTAGTTCTTTTTCTTTTATTCTATTAAATAAATATTCACCACAATGTTGTAAATAGAATTTGTTTTTACACTCATTATAAAAAATACTTGATGAATTTATTCCACCATGAATTACATTTAAATATTCATACTCTTTTAAAATCTTTGCAATATCCAAAATAAGCTTATTAATTATATTTATATTCACAAGTCTTTGCTTAATAAATTGATTTAATGTAACATCTGAAGACCTAATTGAACCAATTACACATTGCTCTTTCAAATAGCACATAATTTGTTCTTTCTTTTGAATATTAAAATACCTTAATAACTGAGTTATTTCCTTCTATAACGAATTAAAGATATATATTCACACAAATACATAATTAAAAACAGTTTTATGTGTATTTTTATCACATATGAAACGTTTAAACTGTCCTATACTCTAATAATATAAATGAGAGACTTACATTTAGACTTCCATAAAGCGTCAATGCTTTCTATGCGAATATAAAATATTTTTATAATACCAATAAACTCAAATCATATTTAGATGCGGAGAAAAGCTTATGTAAATCCATTCAAAAACGATCAAATTTTTGGATTGATTTTGTATTTTCGAAATATGAATGATTTGCGTTAATAGTTGTGTTTTTAATTTAATATATGATATATTTGATGATGTATATATGATAAAAATATATAAAAGGCAGATTTTCTCGAATTTTATGTAAATTACTGGCAAAGCTATATGTTTTATTTCTCTCTCCAATAACTTCATCAAAAACTAATTAAAATCATCCGATCATAATATCAATAATAACTGTCAAGCTTTTCTTTCAGCTTGAAAGAATTTTTGTCGTTTATCTGCTTTTGTATTATATTAATTGCTAATAGAAATATATAATCTTGTTAATTTTATCGAATTACATACATTTGTAACAACAGAACATAGATAATGAATACAGATCAATTTAAACCATATCAGATGGTATGGAATATTGAAAACAAGATTCCTTGTATGATAGTTAATATAGAAGATTGTGATTATAATCTTCAGAGTGAATACAACGAATGTTACGAAGATAAAGTTCCAGTTGTATATTTTCAGTTTGAGCCGTTAAGATTGTATATTTATTGTTTTCACATAATTAATAGTGAATTAGTTTGGAAATTGTGTTTATTTGAGTGTAATACGTGTAGTAATAAAATGCTATTTAAGATGTGTAATGAAGAATATCAAAATGGTTGTAACAATACTGAGATAGAAAGTAATTCTGAATCAGGTTCTACATATGAATCACCAGCAACAATAAATAATCTGAATTTTACAAATCCAATTCCTTCTTCACCTAAAACAACTGAAAAACTTTCAGACGATGGATTAGAAGCTACTCTAATTCATGCAAATGAACAAGAAAAAATAGATGTAGTAGTAGAAGAAGAAGAAGAAAGTAGAAAAGAAAAATACCTTGATAAACAAGAAAAAGAAAAGAAAGATGAAGATGAAAATGAAGAACAACAACAGAAACAATTTCAATTAGAAGAAGAAGAAGAACAGAAAGAGGAGAAAAGAGAAGATGAAGAAGCAAAAGAACGACAACTACTACAAGCTGATCAAAAACAACTTACACAAAAAGAAATAGAACAGCAACAAGAGAAAGAAAAATGTCAGAATCAACAAGAACTATTACAAAAACAACGTTTAGAAGAAGTAAAAAAGGTACAACAGCTTCTCCAATTTCAACAGCAACAACATAAGCAAGAAGAAGAAAAAGAAAAGCTACAAGAAGAAGAAGAAGAAAAACAACAACAACAAGAGGAAGAAGAAGAGGAAAAATATCATCAACAAAGACAACTACTGTTACAAAGACAAAGACTAGAGGAAGTACAAAAATTACAAGAATTATTACAATTTGAACAACAACAACAACAACAACAACAGCTATTTCAAGAGGAAGTAGAAGACTATATAAAAGAAGAAGAAATAGAAGAAAAACTTCAAATAAAACCGCAAATTCCACCATTATCAATGATATTAAGATCAAAATCAGTATATATATAATTATTTAATGTATGTGTATTAAATAGAAGAAAAGAAAATCATCACAACCAAAAAGAAATGAGTTTTATGACACAATGAATTATATAAATATTCAACATCAATCATCTTCACCATCTAAATCAAAGAAAAGAAAATCAGTTGATATTATACAAAATAAAAACAAAACAACTTCTTCTTCTTCTTCTTCTCCTCGAAAGAGACATAAGAAAAACAGTAAAAATGATAATATAATCACGAATATTAATCACAATAAAAATACAAATATAGAAAATCAACATGTCAATGAAATATTATATGATAAAACTATGCAATGGACTTGTATTGTAGTTGATTCACATGATTTAGCATTATACAGTGAAGAAAGAGATAAATATTATCAATTTAGAAATAAAAATGAAAATAAAGATATTGTAGCATTGAAATACTTCAATTCATATGATGGCACTTTGTATTTTTTTTTTTGAAATATATAATATTAATATATAGTCTTACTACAATTTATAGAAGTTCCAGATTTATGAAATTTGATAGAAATGATGAAAGTATCTATAATGAAATGAGAAAAAAAAGAACAGTTAATCGTGATAAAGCATATGTTACAGCTGTTGTATTTATAATTTATATTTTTTGTGATAGTATGCTGATACTTTGCGAGAAGATAATAAATTTGCCATTTCTGTATATGAAAATGTTAAATGTTTTATTTGTAAAAGAATTGGTGAGAATTTGTTGAGTTGTCCAAAATGTTATTTTAGTATTTATTTATTTTGTTTATATGTATATAGAATATCATTTAAGTTGTTTAAGTAATATTAAACGTAGAATAACATATAGTTTCTTATGTGAAGAATGTGAAAGTTTAATAGAATGTTAATTCAATTATTTGCTTTGTTTAATTCTTAGTTTTTGTTTATTATTAATGTAGTATTGAATATATATATTGTATTTATGATGATATATTCTTCAATTAGCGCTTAGAATTTGAATTATGAGAATGGCGCCAATAAGTTAAATTACCTCCTTTTTCTTTTTCATTATTTTAAGGGTATAACATATTAGAATGGCAAGAACAAAACCTGCTATAACAAATAGAAGTAGTTTAACTATGAAAAACAATAATAAAGATAATGCAGAGTATTAATTTTGATAATTTTTCTATTTTCATTAGAAAACAAATGTCAAAGAGAAAAGTATTTCATTCAATTAATAATTAATGTAAATAGCTATTTAATAGAGATAATGAAGCTCAAAAGCGAAAATCAACAGATTCACAAAACGATAATTCACCCAAAAAGCAAAAGAAAGCATATACAACACCAAAAGATAGATTATATGACATTGGATGGTATACACCATGGATTTGGCCATGTATGATAATTGAACCAAAAGATATGAGTAGAGAAGCACAAAAAGAATTTGAGAAATGGAAAGATCCAAAGAAATTAGCAATTCGATTCTTCTGTGAAGATTCTAATCCTTATGCTATAGCTAGATCCAAAGAAATTGAGCCATTTACTAATACAAATACTTATAAATATATTAATAATATTAAAGAAGATCAAATTTTAGCTTCTGCTTTTACTACAGCTTATGTATATATATATAATACATTAATTTAATTAATTTAATAGTATGCTGCTGGTCTTCCACCATTTGAAAGAATAAAAATTAAATCAGAACAAGATGCTGGTTGTTGTAGATGTTTTAAATCAAAAATGAAGACTTTTAACGATAAAGATTATGTTGATTATGTTTATTGTTCAAATTGCCATTTGAATTATCATATTGACTGTTCGGGAATTGATTTAAGTAAAGAAATGAAAGATGAATTTATATGTGATAAATGCAAAGTATTATATTACTCTATTTTTCTCTTTTTCTTTTCGCAACAACTTATAACATATAATTATTATGAATATATATTACATTAATAGTTTTATTTTTCTAATTTAAGTCAATCTGTATATATATATATATTATTTATAATAATGATATATATATAAATATAGGACTTAGATGAAGAGTTTTTATTATCTCAAACTACTCCAGGCAGAATTCCAGGTGATGTATATGATATTGTTTGGTATTTACCAGATACTTGGCCTTGCTTAATTGTTTCAGCAAATGATTTGAGTGAAAAAGAAATGAAAGAATATAACAGATGCAAATACAATCCCAAAGTTCCGTTGAGATATTTTAATGATTGGGGAATAAAAACAGTAATAGCAAAAGCAGATGAAATTAAGTTATTTAATGAAAAGAATAATATTAAGTTTATGTATTATGTTGAAAGAGATAGTGATTTAGCTGCTGCTTATACTACTGCATATGTATGTATATATCTTGATATAACTGTAGTATTGTTCTGGCTTAAATCCTGAAGAAAGATTGAACATACAAAGTGAACAAGATTCTGGATGTTGTAAATGCTTTAGTACCACAATTAAAAATTGTAAAAAGGGATTAGATCAATATGTATATTGTGATAAATGTCAATTAGCTTTTCATTTGCAATGTGTTGGATTGAAAGCTCTTCCTGATGAAAAAATGTCTTTCATTTGTGATAAATGTAAGAAATATGTATATTAGTTTATTTATATTGTTGAATAGAAATATAAAATCCGTAATTAAAGTTTATTTTCATTATATTGTTTATTATAACATATTATTTTGATTAATTCTTCTATATAACAAATATATGAACAGAATGTGAAAAATACAAAAAAATATAAGCTTGAATTATCCTCAAGCTTTGAATTTTTAATTCTCTTTTTCAACAAATTCCTAATGAGTAAATTACCACCTACACCAGATTATCATAAGAAAATACTTCATAATGTGGTTTGGGATAAAAGCTTTCGTTTTCCTGCTGTTGTTTGTGATTTAGATGATTTAAGTCCAGAAGCACTGGCAGAATACAGAAAAATTAATATTAATAAGAGTAGAATAGTTACTGTAATGTATTTTTGTAGTGATAAAGCTAATCTATAGTATATTAGTGTTTGATAATATTTATAGTGGATTTGTTTCATTGAAAGACATAGATGAATTTAATTATGAAATCTATATTGAAATACAAAAGAATGAGGGAAGAGGATGATCAATTCAGTTCAGCAGTTACGACTGCCTTTGTATTGAATTATACATTATCTTATAGTATTACAAAGAAAAGTATAAAGATGAAGATCCTAATCCAAAATACTTGCAAGAAGATGCAGCAGGTTGTTGTGATTGTTTTAAAACTAGTATTGATGCTGATAATGGATTAGATGGTTATGTTTATTGTGATAAGTGTTTATTGGCTTATCATTGGAAATGTGAAGGATATACTGAATTACCAGAGGATATAAGTAACCATAAATTTGTTTGTAAAAGATGTAAAGAATATGTATTAATTGTTATTTTTATTTAATAATAGTTTTCTAAACATCCTGAAAAAGATATAATTAAATCTAAACAAAAAATGGAATATGATGAATTAGATGAAGAATTAGATGAAGAAGAGGATGATGATGAAGAAGTATTTGGATCAGATTCAGAAAAAACAAAAAAAACAAAGAAAGAAAAAGGAAAAGAAAGAAAAGAAAGTCGATAATAGTATTAGTAAAAGAAGTCCAACTAAAAGACCTCGATCAGAAGATAGAGAAGAAAAATTAATGAAAAGAGCCAAAGGGATATTGAGTATAATACCAACAAAATTAAACAATCGTACAAGAGGAGAGTTGAGAGAAAAATCTTTAGAGTTTTTAAGAAATTATTATTTTTCTATAAATATAGAAAAAGAGATTTTGAAGTGTAAAACAAATGATGAGAATGCATTTGATAATTTAAAAAATATTGTTGATAAGAACGAATTTTGTTTAGTGTATAAAAATGTGATGAAGACATCCTATTCATTATTTAAAGAAGTATTAATAATTATTATATAATTCTTTAGATTATAACAAATAATAAAGCTAATAAAGTAAAGCTAGAAGAAATACAAAAATACATTGAAGAACTGACTCTCAAATAGTATATTTATTAATATTACTATATTTAATTGATAGTGAAAATTCAAGTGATCCATATTTGATTAATAGTATGTATAGAAGACTTAATGAGATGATAAAAACCATATTAAATGCAGAAAATGAGGAGGAAAAGGAAGAAGAAATAAGAAGAATTAAAAAAGAAAAAGAGGAAAAAGAAAGAAAAGAAAGAGATGAAAGAAAGAAAAGAGAAGAAGAAGACAAGAAAAAGAATGAAGAAGAATTATTAAAAGTTAAACAACCTGAAACAATATATCACAAAAATTGTTTTAAAGCAATAAGACAGAGATTAATAAAGAATAATGTTATTGTAGAAAGATCAACAGTTTATTCAAAATTAATGCATGTATATATATTATTGATATTATTATTTATTAGACATTAATATTAGAAACAATAGAAAAAAGAAAAGAAAAAGAAACTATGAAAGTGTATTTAGAGGAGTTTATTAAATGTTATCATGGTATGGGTTTACTACTGAATAGAATAAATTTGTTAAATCAACCTACACTAGTAGCTGATAGAAGTTATGTTATTGCAATAATGTTTTCAGAATTAAATAATCAGCAAACTAGTAATTCACAACAATAATAATTTGTTTTTGTTCCTTTTTTTTGTTTTGTTTTTTTATAATCTTAAACCAATAAATTAAAGTTTAAAAGTAAATATACAACAATTTATTAATAATTATGTGAAATAATTTATCGACTTTTATTTAGTTCAGCATCTATTGCTCTTTCTATTGGATTCACTTTTATACAGTATAGTTCATATAAGATAAAGAATAAAATTAACTTGAAAGCCATTAAAATAATTGACATTCTATACAACATTTAATAAATATAAGATATACACCATGCCTGTTAAATCTGTGTCTAATGGGAAGTCTGAATCATCTTTTTTAAGGAAATATATAACAATATGAGGTATATCACATAAAGCACATAAAAAAGTAACCAGAGCTGAAGCTCTAATTTCATTTTTCCCACATAGTATTATGGCATAAGCTGCACCCAATGTGACAATAGTCTATTAAAAACGTTACAGAATGATAAATACGTTGTAGGCTGGAGTGCCCATAAAAGTATCTGCACATGCTAGAGTCTATATTCGTAATTAGATTTTTATAAATTTTATATACAAATGACAAGAATGACCAAAATATCCCTATTTTGCGCCATTTCTTCTTTTGCTGGAACAATTTTTCATGTACTGTAACAGCTTTTATTTCTTGATATTTTTTACCTTTTGCTGGCATTCGTAATGACATAAAACAATAAAAAAAGATTGATAAAAAGTTTGGCTTGCCAGTGAGGCTTTGTTAATTAGACTTTTCATTCAGAATAAATATGGTGCAAAAATTTTGATTAAATTTTCAATTCATTTTATCTCCATATATAAAGAGAGATAGCAGGACTATTATCATATATCAAATAATTCAATGACATTTTGTCAAATAAGACAAATTTAACATTTATTCAACTAATTAACTGAATTAATAAATAACTTATATTTTTCATCATAATAAATATTAAAAAATAATAAAAATGAAAAGAATAGAATAGAATTAAAAAAAAAGAAAAGAAAAAAGAAAGTAGCATCTCTTGGTGTCGATCCAAGGACCTCTGGGTTATGGGCCCAGCACGCTTCCACTGCGCCAAGATGCTTCTATTATTTTTATCTAATTTAAGTTTATAAAGCTTACTAAGATCATTAAAAATGAATTTTTCTACTGCAAAGCTCACAAATGTTATTCATACAGTATATTTAATAATATTTAGACTAATTTGTTTAGATAAAATCAAAATTAAAGAAAGGTAATTGCTTTAATAAATATAAAGAAGAAGTGTATTGTTTTAACAAAGGAAAGTATATTAATTTAGTTTAATATGGTAGAATAACATCATATGAATTATTAGAAAGAATAACTCCTCTATTTAAAGGAAATGAAGATCTTTTAAAAGAATTTAAAGATACTCTATATCCTTATGAAACAGAAGAACATCAAATGTATAACTAGTTTGTGTGTATTTTATGTAAATAGCGGAACGACTGATGCTTGTGGCAACTCTGTTTATAAATGATGTTAAAGAAAGATATATATCTCAACCAGATGTTTATAACGCATTTAAAAATGCATTATATGATTATGATGAGCATAAAATAGATATTGATCAACTCTATAATGCAGTATACCAAATTTGTTTTAATTTCAATAGATGAGTGAAATACTCAAAGATGCACCAGATTTATTACATCAATTTAATATTTATTTACCATCAAACTACTATATAGATGAAAATCTGAAAAAGAATATTCAATTTCACACTCAACTGTACGATAAAGATGTGTTATCTACTGAGATTGAAGGAGCTGATTTAGATAAAATAAATCAATTATTTAACATTTCCAAACAATCAGCTAATATTAGATTTGATGATGATCTTGAAGATGATGATGATGAGGAGGATTATAGTGAAATTAGTTTAGCATATTCAGATTATATACTTACTAATACAAAAGGAAGGAAAAGAAGTTTCTCAGAGTTTATTAAATACCAAAATAATAAAATCAATAACAGTTCAATAATTAAATCAAATAGAGATAATAAAAATAAAAATAATAATAATAATAACAGCCAAAAGAAGCAGAAAATAATGCATCGTGATTTAAGTTTCTTTGAACATTGTAAAGGTGAATTATCAAATACAAGTTTCCATGAATTATTAACTTGTTTTGAAGATTATACAAATGGAATTATTTCATTATATGATTTAGATTTCCTCATTACAAACATACTTTCAATAAATGAAACATTATTATCTGAATATAATAAAGTATTTGGAAAAAAATTCCAATTAAATAAACTTGGAATAGAACCATATGAATATCAACCAAGTGTATTAATTGAAGGATTAGAAATCATTTCTAAAACACCATCTTATATTCAATTACCTAGTAATTTTCCTTATCAATATAGTAGTTACTGCGATGAAAAATCAAATGTTATAAATTATAAATATATTTCTGTTCCTACTACATCTGCTTATAGATCTTCATATAAGAATAAATATGAGCAAGTTTTAGCATTGTATGAAGATTATAAATATGAAATTGATATTGTGATTGAATGTTTGAGAAGTACAATAAATAAGTTGGAAGAATTAAAGGATATTGATAATAATAATATTATATTAGATAGTTTAACTGATATTCACTACAAAACAATTTCACGAGTTTATAAAGATGATGGAAATCACATCTTACAATTATTCAAAATACATCCAATACAGTGTATTCCTGTATTTCTGAAAGAATTGAAAGACAGTTTGAAACAATGGCTTTCAGATAGAGATGCATTTGATATATCATTCAGGAAACAATATGCAACCAATTATTTAAGAGCTTATGATCATTATAGTAATAAATTCATTCTACAAGATAGAAAAATATTTATTAAGAAATTCGATTTACAGGAAATCAATGATTTCACTGATAAAGATGAAAATTGTGAATTAATAAGTAAGAATTCATATTCTTTATCGTTTTCAAATGATAATACATTTAGGAATGATATATTTAAATTAGTTATTTTATCATTACAAACATCTCAATATAAATCTAAAATGAATGATTATGTAACGTTTTATAACAATTTAATTAACTATTTATTTAATGAAAATATGATGAATCATAAGATCGTAGTTGGTAGTGTAATAAATACGAATATTGGAAGAGGGACAATTGAATATTATAACCCATTTACTCATATTGTTGGAATTAATTATACTTATTGTATTTCACATACTCATATTGATGATGTTTTATCTCATCGTATATAAATAATTATTTATTTAAATTTATAGTTGTTGTTGTTGATGATGATGATGATAATATTTTATCATACAAATATTGTGTAGAAGATGATATATATCAAATTATTTATTTATTACATGTGATAATGACAAGAATATACAAATATATTCCTTTATTATCTTATTGTAATGTTTATCAGGAATTCATCAAATTACTTCAGAATTTGATAGTAGATAGTGGTAATAACAATTATGATGCATTTGTACAATACTGTCTCTCTAAATTTGGCAATTACAGTTACGACTTGTTTGATATACAGAAGATTGTTTCTTATATTGAAAAACAGATTGTTATGATATTTAACTATGATAAAAGTCATACAGTATTCTTATTTATTAATATTTTATTTTACTTTATAGACTGTACTTCGTGATTTGTTTAGTCATGAGTATAATGTAAGAGAAAAAGAATGTTTAGGAAGATGTATCAAGCATTATACTAATTCCAATAAAACTTCTCTTGTTTATGTGAATATATCACGCAATTCTGAAAAAATAGAGTTGAAATGTAGAAGAGTGTTTGTGAAGAGTAGAAATAGTCTAGATTCTCATTAAGTGATTAACTATTTTTGAATATTATCTGTATTAATTTGGTGAGTGGCTTAAATAATATAAGGATAATTATAATAAACTACAGACTGTTTATGAAACACAACCATATAAAAAATTAAGAGTGTTTATAACATATATATACGATTATTTGCTTTATACTAGTATATATCATCTGTCTAGTGTGTCAGATACTCTAGTAAGTAACACCATGAAACACACTTCAATTTGTGTCATTTTGTTTCAAAAACCTAGGCGTTTCTTCAGATCTCTTCGATTTTTATCAAATTTTCTCATGTCATCATACGCTTACAGTTTCAAATATATTATTATTGGTGATACAGGTATGTTATTCGCCATTTTATTCAATTTTTAAATAGGAGTTGGTAAGTCATGTCTTCTTTTGCAATTTACTGATAAAAGATTCCAGCCTGTACATGATTTAACCATTGGAGTAGAATTTGGAGCAAGGATGGTGACAATTGATAATACACAAATAAAGCTTCAAATTTGGGATACAGTATATAGGTTTTGATAATTGTAAATAGGCTGGTCAAGAGTCTTTCAGATCTATTACTCGATCGTACTATAGAGGAGCAGCAGGGGCACTTCTAGTTTACGATATTACAAAGTATGATAGAAGAATCGCTTATAATTGTATAGAAGGGAGTCATTCTTGCACGTTGAAAGATGGTTAAAGGATGTGAAGGATTACACTAGTGATGATATGGTAATAATGTTAATTGGCAACAAAGTCGATCTTAATCATAGACGTGTTGTAACAACAGAAGAAGGACAAAAATTTGCACAAGATAATGGTTTAATTTTCATTGAAACATCAGCCAAAACAGCAGCAAATGTAGAAGAAGTATTATTTCTATTATTTTTAATGATGAATAGGCATTTTTGAAAACAGCTGAAAAGATTTATCGTAATGCTCATGGTCGTGGTGTAGAACCTCATGGAGAAACTAAACCTACGGTAGTACTAGATAATAATACTAAGGAAAAATCAGGTGGATGTGATTGTTAGAATCACTTTATAAAGAGTATAGAAGGATGAAATAGAAGAAATACAAATCAAAATTTTATCATTAATATATATTTTGTTAATTGTTTTGGATTTTGAAATAAATTAAACTGAAAAGAAACATTCTTATTTTCATATTTTTCTTCATTATTGCTTTATATAAAAAACAAATGTATACAAAAGAATTAAAACTATTTATACATTTACACAATAAAAAATATATTTCTAAAATAAATTATCTTTGTCTAAATCCAATTCATCACCTAGTCGTTTACTCTCCTTATTCTTCCTATAATCATAACCATGCTTAGAAATTGCATGTTCAAATCTATTATACATACCATCAAAAGTATTTTTAACTAATTCATCAGATATTTTTAATTGATTAGCAAAATAGTGAAACTGCTCATCTGAATATTTTGGTTTTATAAATGTTTTTCTTTTATCTATTTTTTCTCCACTTTCATCATCATCATCATCATCATCTAATAAAGACATTTTATATTCTGAATATTGAATATGAACACTATTTAATATAATATATATATATATATACTAATATCTCATCATATTTTCTATATAACTCTCTAATATTCCTCTTGCTGTTGCTGTTTCATTCTAATTAAATAAATGATAATATATAATATACCATTATCATTACATCTTCATTTTCTTCATGTCTATTCAATATAAATGGATGTTTCAATAATTCTTCAATTGGAGGAATTTTATCTTCATCTTTATTCAAACATAATGATAAAAAATCAACAAATTCTTTACTGTATTCTTCCTCACTTAATTCAGGCACTGTTTGATTCTGTATTCGATTTAATAATTTCCAATAACCACCATCTAAACTATAAGGATATATACCAGTAGCTAAAGTATAAAATGTTAAACCAAATGACCAAATATCACTGCTATAACTATAACATTCTCCTTTTATTCGTTTAGGAGACATATATGCTAAAGTACCAATAAAAGTATCAGCTACACTTTGTGATTGAAGTGATTTACTTATTCCAAAATCTGAAATTTTTACATGGATATCTCCTGTGATTAAAATATTAGATGGTTTAATATCTCTGTGGATATGATGATTATTGTGAATAAATTCTAAACCCTATTTCATATAATAAACAATATATATATATATATATATACCTTCAACACTTGATATGCTAAATTCGATAATATATCAACATCATTCATCCCCTGATAGCTATCAATTACATCTTGTAAATTACCGTTATTAATATATTCCATCACTATACAAGCCCTACTTCGAGCCTCATCATTGAATACATCATATAATGTAACAATATAAGGACATGGAATGTTTAATTTACAATTATCACTATTTAATGATGATAAACTAACTCTATTAAACTCTAAAGTATTGAGTTCATTAACTAGTTGCTTTCTTTTCTCTTTTTCAGCAATTTCTACTACTTTCACTGCAACTAGTGTTAATGTGGGGATATGTATTGATTTATAGACTTTACCACTGGCTCCTTTACCTAAGAACTCTAAACGAATGAAATCTTTCTTTTTGGTAGTTGATTTTTTATTCACTTTATTAAAATCTTCAATATCTTTGGGAATATTGTTTTTCTCTTGGTTTATTATAGCGTTTATATTAATAGATAAATCAAAAGGAGATGATGGATTAGAACTGCTATTATCACTGGTTTGTTTAGTAAGTGGTGTCTTTAATTTAAATGGATGAATTGCTGCAGGAGAACGAGGAGATGGATGTGAATTTATAACTACTGTATCTTCTTCATTATTATCATTGTCATTATCGAATTCTTCTAACTTTACTTCATTTTTATTATTCATTTTTACTAGTGATAGAGATGGAGGTGGTGGAGGTGGTGGAGGTGGTGGAGGTGAAGAAGAATTAGATGAAATTGATGATGATGATGATGATGACGAAGATGGTAGTACTTTGTTGCTATTTGTATTACAATTTTTAGGTGATTTTAACTTCAACATTGGTATAGTTGGCTTTATACTACCTGCATTTGTATTTGTATTTGTATTGGAGTTAGTACTACTGAGTAAGGCTTTACTAACAACATTAAAACTAACAGGAGTAACTGGTGTAACAGGTGGCAATGGTGTAACTGAACCAGATGGCGAAGATTTTAAATTTTTGTGAGATTTGGCGAAATGAGATGTGATTTTAGGTGAAGGTTGGGGTAATGATTCTAATTTAAAACTTGGACTAGCCAAAACAAGCATTAGTTCGAGGAGAACCATAATTTGTGTTAATTGTAAGTCCAGCAGCACTATTACTTCGTTCTAATGGTGTCCTTTTACTAACATCTGATTGTGAGAGGGGTGTACAACATTGATCCTTCTTCAATGGGGTTAAATGATGAACTTTTACTGTAATTCCACTATCTGAGGTATTTCTTCTGTGATGTGGCTTTGATTCAGTAAATTCAAAGTTAATTTGCTTTACTGGGCTTGATGAAGGGGAGTATGTGCTCATTGGATCTATTGTTTGTTTTACAGCATTTACTCTATACACATTATATTATTAGAAAACAGAAATAATACTTTGGGAATGTTAGAGGAGTTGGATTGCTATCAAGGGAGTTTATTGGTTTTAAATGTGGCTTAACAATTAGAATAAAATATATACTGTGCTAAGTGGAGGTTTAGTATAACAATTTCGTTGGTCTTTGAACGGTCTATTGGATATAAAGGAATTTAGCTTATACGTTGAAAAATGAATTTCTCTATCTGATGATGCTATTATTATAAGCATATTAATATGATATACTTTTAATAATTTCCGATTTTGATGTGTTTAGCTAGATTAATAAATAAAGTAAGTATACTTTAGTCCCTGTCATCGACCATGAGTTTTCCAAGGGCTTACTTGGAAAATTAAAATGGTCCATTAATTTATTTAGCTGCTCAACAATAAGATAATTAAGTTTTAAAAAACACTAAAAGTTTGAGGATTTGCTTGATTTATTTCTTTTTTATTCTTTTTCCACATTTGTAAACTATTTTTAAAACATATAATGTTTTAATTCAATTTCAACCGGTATTTTTCTATAAAGACAACCAATAAAAATCTATAAAAATAGGAACATTTATTATATTAGGTTTAAAAACTAAATTCATTACGACATGTAAAATCAATTATTGTTATTCCATATAAAGGATGAAAATTGATTATTATTATCAGATATTAAATTATCTAAATAACTAGAATCTCCTGGTCCTTTTAAATTAGGTATAAATCTATAAATTATATAATATATAACTATACGGAGGTGTTTGCTTATGAATATTATCCCAATCTATTGATGAAAAGAATGAATGAGTTTTAATCTCTTCAAATGTCTTCAATCTTTTATTATAATTCTTTAATAGTAATTTATTGATTAAATCTTTCACAGTACTACTTATAGATATTGATTTTGGATAGTCTAATTTACTATCACTTATTTTCTTGTATAACTTTTGATGTCTTTCTTTTCTTTCCTCTTCTGTCTCTTGTTCTTGTTCCTGTTCTTCACTATTATTATTATGTCTATAATGTAGTTGTTGAGAATTTTGAGAATCTTGTGAATTATTCCTTTTATTATCATTATTATTGGCATTACCATTACATTCATTAGTAAAAGGCACAATATTTGTAAATAATTCAAACAATAAACAACCAAAAGCCCAGTAATCTATAGATTTACCATCACAGGGTATTCTTTGTATTAATTCAGGTGATAAGTATGGCTTAGTACCATGCATCTTATAGGTATATTTATTATTAAATAATTCCGTTGATAATCCAAAATCACATAATCGAACATGACCATCTACTCCAAAGAGGATATTTTCTGTTTTTAAATCTTTATAAACATACCCTTGTTCATGTATAAAATTAATAGCTATTAAAATTTCTGATGAATAAAATCTAATGAAATCTTCGCTTAACGGATTGTTATTTCTTAAATATTCCAACATATTTCCACCAATACCTAATTCCATTAATATACATGTGGAATTATTTTCATTTCTGGGATTATCTATCTTTTTTTCTTCATTTAATGGTAAATCACTATTGTAAATAAATGATATTATAAATGGATGAATTAACTTAGAGTGAATACGAATTTCATTTATAATTAACGACATATTGGTTTCTTTATCTATATCTGTGTAATATTTTAACTTCTTAAGTGCAAAATAATACTGTGGACAATCTTTTATATATAATAGGTATATATCTCCAAAACCACCATGAGCAATTTTCTTAACTATTACGAATTTCTTCAAGTCAAATTTACCTGTGAATAGTATATCTCTGGAATTTAAAATCCATTTGTTCTTATCTTCTACTGGTATAAAATACTTCATTGTTCCATCTAATAAATACCTTGTAGTATAGGATAATCCACGTTCTATATATTTTAAATTAGATATAATATATACGTCTAACTTCATCATTTTTACATGATACACCACTAACTACAACAGAATTCGAGACAGGTCTATATCGAGGTGTCTCTGTCTTTGTTTCAGGTGATCTAGGTGAACAAGTACCATAGTTTTGTTGGCAACTCGTATTTACACAAATATCGTTAAAATTATTATTATTCACCCCATGAGGTGATGTATATATCGGTTTAGAGAATGACTCTCCGTACTCTTCCTGCTGCGAACAGTTACAACCCATAACTGAAAAATGAAAAAAATGACGAAAAACAATCAAAAAAATATTCGTTATGAAAAAGTTGGACTTGGTTGCTCGAAAACTATTTTTCAAACACCATTAATATTCATTTTGCATTTTTCTTGTTTTCTTCATAATGAACTGGTCACCAAATCAAGAATTATTGAAAGAATGTCTTCAAATCATCACAGAAGCTCAGTCAGGTAGTATTGAGTATCAGGAAAAGTCTGTAAATGTATTATTCTCATTAATATTCCTAATATAGTGGTTAAATGCATTTAGTCAAAATCCAGAATCTATCATATATTATTCGTTTTTATTTGCTTGTGTAAATGATGTGTCAGTAAATGTAAGAGCAGCAGCTGGTATTCTACTAAAAAGTGTTGCAAAGCATGTTGGTTCATTAACTGATGAACAAAAGAGTGTAGTTTGTGAAAGTCTATATCAAACAATGCATGATCCAACTGTATTAATAAGAAATAACTCAACATCCGCTATTCCCACAATTGTACCATATTTATCTGAAGAAATGTATCAACGATTATTAATCCAAACAATCAACGGATTAGATTCAACAGATAACAACTTGTTAGATGGTTGTTTAAAATGTCTATATAAATTATTAGAAGATCTACCAGAAAGTTTAGATCCAAAAATAAACTCTCCATTACCTCAACTAGTTCAAAAATGGCTTTATTTCATCAATAACAGTGATAATTTATCATTTAAAAAAATCTCAATTTTGTCAATGGAAATTTTATTAGAACAATGCAATCCACACTTAGAACCACATATAATCGATTATCTTACAGTATATCTATTTATATAATAAAAATATAGTCGTTATGTAAATTAGCCAATAATACTGATTCATCAATTCAAGCTTTAGTTTGTAATAATATCAACGAAATGTTATTTAATTATCCACAAATGATAGAATCTTATATACCAGAGTTAATCCAATATATGTTGGAAATAATGACAAAAGGTGATGATGATGATATGATAGTGAAAATTAGATCAACAGAATTCTTCGATACATTTTGTCAAATATGTAATGAAATCAATAGAATGGATTTATTACCACCTCTTTTCAATAAACTGCTACCAATTTTACTACAGAATATGATATTAACGAATGATAATACTTTGTTATTAAGATGTAATGAAGATTGTACAATTCCAGATAAATTAGAAGATTTAAAGCCGAAATTTAAAGATTATTTTAATGAAAGTAATAAATCTGGTGAACAAACGGAAGATGATATTTCCACTGAATGGAATTTGAGAACAGTAAGTGCTTCTACATTAGATGAATTGAGTAATGTTTATAGTGATTTGATATTATATGAATATATACCTTTATTTGAAGTATATAATATATATATATAACATTTGTTTTTCATTTGTTTTATTTATTTTATTTTTAATATATTTATTTATATAGACTACAGTGAAAAGTGAAGATCCTCTAACAAAAGAATTAGGAATTCTCTCACTTGGTACAATTGCAATTGGATGTGGAGGAATGCAAGAATATATGATGAAAATATTTCCCTATTTAATAAACTGTATGAAAACAAACAATCATCCAGCTGTTAGATCCATTAGTTATTGGACAATTAGTCGTTACATTGGTTATATAGTAAAAGATATAGAAAGACAGCAAGAAGAAATGAGTGGAGATAATTCATCAACACAATTATTACAATCAATAATTGAAGAAATATTAATAGGGATAAATGATAAGAATAAACTAGTTGAAGATTATGCTTGTTCAAGCTTGTCAGAAATAATAGAAATTGCTGATGTATTGATATTGCCATATATGGATAAAATAATATCATATTCAACTCAAGCCTACAAGTTTTATCAAGTATGAAACGAATATATTTTTATTTATAATTTAAAAATAGTTAAAGAATCTTCGTAATTTATTAGATGTTACTTCAACAAGTTGCAGATTAATGTATTATAATCAAATTAATAATAAAGATTATTTTAATGAAATAATCAATCAAATTTATCCACTCTTCAAAAATGATAGAAATATTGATAATAACACATTTGCATTGATTTTAAGTTCATTATCTGATATTATTTTAGTATATATATATATTTATTTATTTATATTATTAAATAGTGTTTTGGCATTAATTTCCAAGAATTTGCTAGTGAAATATACCAAAAATGTCTTGTCTGTATAGAAAAGTATATAAATGAAGAAAAACTCATCATCAATAATAATAATAATGTTTCAAATGAATATTTAGATATTTATATAAGTGCAATCTCTGTAATTGGATCACTTATTTCCTCACTAGAAGTTGGAATGTTACAATTATTAACTCCTAGTAATTTAGATCAATTTATATTGAATAATATTATCAACACTGATATTAGTAATAATAATAATGGTTTATATATTGTTAAAGTAAGTATTGGATTACTTGGTGATATTGTAGCACACTGTTATAGTTATATAGTGAATATTATACCTCAAGTGATGAATAGAATCATTGAATTTATTAGAGTTGATTATTTAGAAAAATTATATTTTAGTATTAGCAATAACTCAATTTGGGTGATTAGTGAATTGATTTTGAAGTATAAAGAACAGTTTTATCCTTATATATCCTTTTTAAATATATTATATTTTTTATTTTTCTTTAATTTTATTGTAAATTGAACCTACTATGATGGCATTCAAAGGAATAATTCAACATTATAAAGAAAATACTCAATACAAATTCCCAGAAAGAGAGTTGATCTATCAGAATTTAATGATTGCTGTTGGTAGAATGTGTATTATCTGTCCAACACAAGAAATGAGTAATTTAATTGTTCAATCGGATTATATTAATTTTTGGTATGTCAATTGTGAAATGATTCGTGATGGCTTAGAGAAAGATCATTGCTGTTTAGGTATATGTCTGTTGTTACAGAATAATTTGAATGATACTACTACAGCTGCTTCTGATAAACCTAAAATGATTATTGGATATTTTCCTACAGTATTGTTATGGTATGGCTTCTTGGTATATTCTATTCTCACTATATTTTCTTATTTATTCAAAATAGGATGGAACCACCTCAAGATCCATTAAGACAAATAGCTATTGGATTATTTAATGCTGTTAAAACCATTCAAGGTAATAATTGGATGAAATTTTATAACGAAAGTATCAACGAAGAGATTAGAAAACATTTAAATAAAATTTATGGAATATAAAATAGCTTGTATAAACTGTTTGTTCTTGATAAAAACAAAAATCATTAAATTACATGTAAATGACTGAATGACCGTCAATACATTAACGTACCCAATCTATTTCATCTTTTTTATAGACTAGAATGAGAAGATTATTTATTTTTATAACATCAATACTTGCTGTGGCCCTAGCTTGTGAAAATTACTGTAATGGACATGGTACTTGTGGAGCAGATGATCGATGTATGTGTTATCCAGGCTGGGGTGGTGCAGATTGTAATCAAAGTATTTCATCTGAATTTATAAAATTTAATAGGAGCTTGTCCTTATCGTGAGGCTTTTGTTGATGTAATGTTGGGAGATTTAAGTCATAATGGTCAAGTAGATAGTGAATTTGTCTTAACAGAATGGACACCAATACAAGGTTATGAAGAAAGTCAAGAACAAACAGTAAAAACAACACAACGT
Source organism: Proteromonas lacertae (assembly GCA_002245135.1). Classification (NCBI taxonomy): domain Eukaryota; class Bigyra; order Opalinata; family Proteromonadidae; genus Proteromonas; species Proteromonas lacertae. The sequence continues at coordinate 347,976 of NGBS01000293.1, forward strand.
GTACATCGTTATGCTGAATGTTCAAATGCTGGTATATGTGATAGAACACTCGGAGAATGCAAATGTTTCGATGGATTTGAAGGTTCAGCTTGTCATCGAAGATATTGTCCTACAGCCGTAACTGGTGCTATTTGTAGTGGTCATGGTGAATGCTTAAGTTCACAACAACATATATATGACTTAGGTCAAACAGTGAAGTATACTGGTTGGGAATTAGAGAAATTCTATAAATGTAAGTGTGATGATGGTTGGGAAGGTATTGATTGTAATATGAGAAGTTGTCCTAAAGGATTAGATCCAGTAGTAAGCAGTCCTTTACCTATGTTTTATCAATTTTATATTGAAACGAGAAATTTTGGAATAGATGGAGGTAAAACTGATACTCATGAATTAGAATGTCCTACTTCTGCAAAGAATTGTGTTTTAAAATCAGCTGCAAGTGGTGGTTCTGCTAATCCTACACCTACACCCCTTAATACACTTACAGTAGATCAAAGAGTATCCTATGTTGAAACTTATCGATTAAAATATACTGATGGAAATGGAATTGTTTATTATTCACCAACTATTAAAGGAAGACCAGGAGAATGTCCAAAACACACACCTATTACTGGTGATAATAAAGGATTGGGAGACGCTACTGTACTAGCTAATATTGAGAGTTCTGTATCAAGTGAATATCAAGAAGAAATTAAAAGAGCAATTAAGAAAATACCACCATTATTCCAAAGTAATGTAACTGTAGAATGCGTACAATTAAAGAAAGGAGCTGATTCTCTTACTACTCCTGAAAAGTTGATAGTAGATACAGAAAAGAATAAAGAAGCAAAAGTAAAAGATAAAGATAATAATGATCTTACTTCATATCCTAATAGTTTATTTGTTATTACAACTGGTGGAGAAGCACCAACTAATGCTGATAATGCACCTCAAGCGACATCTGCTTATGCAATTTCCGTTCAAGTTCAATTAGAATATGGTGATTTATCAGATTATGGTGTATCTAAATTAGATATTGAAGAAGTTATGGTTAAATCAACAGATGGTACAACTCCAACAACAACAAAAAGTAGTTTAGTTCAAGAAGCATATAAACAATCATCTACATCCATAACATCAATCTGTAGTAGTCGTGGTTTATGTAATTATAATTCAGGTGAATGTCAGTGTTTTACAGGTTATTATGGTATGTCATGTGAGAAACAAAGAGCAATTTCAGGATTAGCAACAACAAACACAGCAACTGTATCTGCATAAATACACAACATATATATTATATTATTATTATTATTATTATTATTATTAGTTTTGTTTTATTACATATTGGGTTATAGAAATATGATAATTAACAAGAATTATCTTATATTATTGATTTTATGATTAGATTTATTTATTTCTGATATTGGTGAATATATTTTAATCTGTCTAACATGACAATCTCTTCCTAAATCCATCATTTGGAGCAAAACTATTTGAATTATTGAACACATTATCGGTATATTGTTTTCATTGACAAATGGTATATTAATCCATCCACTGTATTGATTTAATGACATCTGAGTGAGTTTGGTTAATGTATATTTGTTTATTCCATATAATATTGAAAATGTCTGTGGTGTGTAAGATTCATCTGCTTCAAAATTTATAAACATTGATATTCCAGAAACTATTGTCTGTTTTTGAAACTATTTATTTATAATATCAAAGGAATACTGAAATTGAGATAACATGTGGTGATTGTTTCTGTGCACTAATGTCAGATTGCCAGTATGTGTCTAACTATTAATATATTATTAATTAATGTTATACACTTCCATCGACCAGATTATGAGTTCCATTTCCCATTTTTGCTGTAGATGTAGATATAATTGCTTGCATTGTAATATCTTGGTATTGACCATCATAATTATCTGTCATCTTGAGAAATTTGGTTTTAAAAATTCCAAAAACACTCAAGCAAAAAGTTTGAGTAATTTGAATTTAAATTTTTGGAGGTTTTTTTCAATGTCTGAAGAAGTTGATTCTCCAATACCTCCACCAAATCAAGAGCATGACAGATTGATTATCACAAAGATAGTTATGGAGAACTTCAAGTCATATGCTGGAGTTAGAGTATGAGATAAATCCATTTATTATGCTTTTAGGAAATTGGTCCTTTTCATAAATGCTTTAATTCAATAGTTGGACCCAATGGTAGTGGTAAATCAAACGTTATTGACGCAATGTTGTTTGTTTTTGGAAAACGAGCAAAAAAACTTCGATTAAATAAAGTATAAACAATATAGAATATTAATAAAATTATAGATATCAGAACTTATCCATAATTCAGCTGAATATCCTGATTTAACAAGTGCCAGTGTGAGTGTCCACTTCAAAAGTATTATAGATAAATCCGATGAAGATTTTGAGGATGTACCAAACAGTGAATTCGTGATAAGAAGAACAGTAACAAAATCAAATGCTTCAAATTACTATATAAACAACAAAAACAGTAATTTCAATGAAGTGACGAAATTGTTAAAAGGCAAAGGTATAGATTTAGATAATAACAGATTCTTAATCCTTCAAGGTGAAGTTGAACAAATCTCGTTAATGAAACCCAAGGCAGTGAATGAGAATGAAGAAGGGTTATTAGAATATTTAGAAGATATAATTGGTTCAAATCAATACTCTAGAAGCAATAGAAGAAAGTTCCAAAGAATTAGAAAAACTAACCGTTTCAAGAAATGAAAGGATAGATCGAGTGAAAGGTGAGTGAGAAAGAAAGAGATAATTTAGAAGGTGCAAAAATAGAAGCTGAGGCTTATTTAGAGAAAGAATTAGAATCAATGACTTTAGAATATAAATTAAACCAAAAATTCAGATATAATGCAATGAAGGAGATTGAGAAAAAACAGTCAAAACAATCGAATTTGAATGAAAGATATGAAAATGTCACAGTATAAATATATAAATTTTAATAATTTTAAATTAATAGAAACAAATTGAAGAAAACAACTTTAAAATTAAAAGAAATCAGAAACCAACCACAACAATCTCAATAAAGAGCATAAAGAGATAGAAAAAGAGTTAATAAAATGTAAAGAAACATATGCTTCCTTTGAAAGAAAAGATATCAAATATCGAAGTGATCAAAAACACAATAAAGATCAAATAAAAAAATTAACAACAAAATTTGAAAATGCAGAAAAGAATAGAATAGAGAATGAAGAGAAAGTAAAAGATTTAGAAAACAATATACCTGAGATGGAGAAACAGATTAAACAATATGAAAAAGATAAAATTAAATATGAAAAAAAGATTGAAGAGTTATATGAGAATGTGAAAAATGAAACAAAACCATTGAGAAATAAGATGGAAGAATTAGAAAAGAGTATAATATTATATATTATTATCATTATTTATTTTTTAGAATTACTTCCATCAACTCAAGCAACCACTGAAGCAGAATCAATCATGTCTCAAACCCAAACCCAAATCAAACTATTAGAAGAAACAGTAACTAAAGAATCAACAGAAATATGATGAAATAATCGCCACATTAGCAGTAATGAAACAGAAGAAGAAAGATCATAATTCATTAATGCAACAAATGCAAAATGAACAAAGCAGATTTAGTATATATATATATATATTATTAATTATAAAAAATAGATGAAAAAATATCAAAACACTAAAATAGAATATAATAAAGCCAAAGAAGATGAACAAATCCTCGAGTCAAACTGTCGAGTTTCCAAAACCAACTATGAACAATGTAAATACAGTTATCAATCAAATACTACTAAATCCAACCTATTACTACGTCTATTAGAAGCATCTCGTAATGGTCCACTTAAATCAGCAGGTTTGTGTGGAAGACTTGGTGATTTAGGAGTGATTGATAATCGATATGATGTTGCTATTTCTACAGCATGTCCTGCATTGAATAATTTGGTAGTAGAGACTGCTGAAGGTGCTACGAAGTGTGTGGAATATTTGAGAGAGAAAAACTTAGGTAGAGCGACATTTATAATATTAGATAAATTGAATGATATAAAAGAGAAGATGAATCGTAAGATTGATACTCCACAAGGTATTCCACGATTATTTGATTTGATTAAGATGAAAGATAAGAAATATGCACCAGCATTTTACTTTGCTTTAGAAAATACACTAGTTACCAAGACATTAGATCAAGCAGTCGAAATTGCATATGTAAATGGTAAAGCTAAATGGAGAGTCGTGTCTGAAGGAGGTGAATTGATAGATATAAGTGGAACAATGACTGGTGGTGGTACTGTAAAGAAACATGGTGGCATGAGTAGTACAATGATTGAAGATGTAATTACTGAGAAAGATTTGAATGAGAGAGAGAGAATAATGAAAGAATCAATGGAGAAGTATAAAGAGAAAAAGAAGCAAGTATCTGCACTGGAAGAAAGAATAGAAACATATGAAAAGAAATTATCAGAATATGAGATGAAGATTAACAAAGAAAACGCTGATTTTGAATCTTTACAAAAAGAATATCCGTTACTAGAGAAACGATCAAATGAATTATTAAAACATACACAGCTCAGTGATGAAGAAAAGGAAGAGAAGAATAAATTATTAGGAGATATTAAAACAACAGGAACAAGATTATAACAAAAAGAAAGCAGAAACTAAAAAATTAGAAAATGAGTTAGAAAACTACAAGAATCAAATCAAAAATGCAGGTGGTCCAGAAATGAAACAAGCAAGAGATAATTTAGAAAAAACAACAACCTGTTTAGACGATTTAAGAGAAACATTGAATAAATCGAAATTTGCCTTAGCTAACTCCAAGAAAATAATCAAAAACAGTATAGCAGAATCAGAGAAAGCAACCAGTGAAGCAGAAAAACTCCAACAAGCCCTTGCAAAAATGAAAGAAGAATTTAAGAGAATAGAAGAAGAAGCAAATAATGTCAAAAGTCAATATGAATCAATACAAAAAGAATGGGAAATAAAAGATAAAGAAATGAAAAAGATTCAAAAAGAATATGACAATTCTAATGGTATAATTAGTAAATTACGAAAAACTGAAGTTGATTTAAAGAATGAATTAGATGATCAAAATAGAATATTAAAACAAGAGAATCAGAGAGTGGAGAATTATCAGCAGAAAATATTAACTATTGAGAAAAGATATAATAAATTGATTGAAGATTATCAACCTGAATTATTGGCTCAAATACAACAACAACAACAACAACAACAGAATGAGAAAGTGAAAGAGATGAAAGAACAAGCAGATGAGATGGAAATAGAAGATAATGATGAAGAAGAAAATGATAAAGAAGAAATTGAAGAGAAAAAAGATGATGAAGAAAATAAAGATAAAGAAGAAGAAGAAGAAGAAGAAGAAAAGAAGGAAGATAATAATAAAATCGATATAAACAATAATGAAAATACAATCAAAATAATCCCATTAAAAACATTCACAGATAAAGAATTAGAAAAAATCAATATTGATGATTTACAATATGAAATAGCACGATGTGATGAAGAAAAAGATAAAATGAAAAGAGATATTAATATGGATGCTATTAATGCCTATCGAGAAAAAAATAGAGATTATCTAATGAAATTAAAAGATTTAGAAGTTATCACAGAAGAGAGGAATAAATGTAGGAGCAAATATGAAGATTTAAGAAAACAAAGATTAGACTGCTTTATGAATGGATTTTCAACAATTACACTGAATTTAAAAGAAATGTACCAAATGATTACTTTAGGTGGTGATGCTGAGTTGGAATTAATAGATTCATTAGATCCTTTTACTGAAGGTGTTGTTTTCTCTGTAAGACCTCCTAAAAAGTCTTGGAAGAACATATCGAATCTATCAGGAGGCGAGAAGACATTGAGTTCTTTAGCTTTAGTATTTGCTTTACATCACTATAAACCTACTCCTTTGTACGTGATGGACGAAATAGACGCTGCTTTGGATTTTAGAAATGTTTCGATTGTGGCTAATTATATTAAAGAGAGAACTAAGAATGCACAATTTATTATTATCTCTTTGAGGAATAATATGTTTGAATTAGCTGATAGGTTAGTTGGTATATATAAGACGGATAATGTGACTAAGAGTGTAACTATTGACCCTAAAAAAGTGAAAGATAAAGCTGAAACTAATTAATTCTTTATTAATTTTGTTTTTTATATTTTTGACATGTAAATTGAATGACCAAGTTTTGACATTGAGGCTCGATTCTTTCAATTTTGTTTTTTATTTTTCTTCTCTTGTGTGAACTCAAATAAATTAAGAATGGCAGTTAAATATATTATGACCAATTTACCAATAAAATCAATGAGTGAAGCTAACCAATTGACACTTGGTTTATACAAAACTATTCAAAAGAATGTACCCAATTTAATTGCAATGTATGATGTGAGTTATACACCAGAAGAAGTAAGAGCACGTGTTAGAGAAATGTTTAAACGAAATCAAGATGTAACTGATTTCAGAGTTAGTCAATTGTTATTAGTTAGAGGAGCTATGCTTTATGATGAGATGGTGCAACGATATGCTCCAGTCGACTCTTTCACAAATTATATGAAACCACTTGAGGAAGATGTTGGATATAAGAAGACTGGTGATAAAGAACAAGACATGTTGCAAAGATTCTTCTTAGGAGTTGAAGACACTGAACATATGTTCCATTAAATTAATAATAATAGTACGAAACTTTTGCTTTATTATTGGTTTGATAAACCAAAATAATTATGTAATTTTATTTGATTTGGGTGTTTTAAGAAGCAATAAAAAACAATGTAGAATTAGATTGTTTGATTAAGTCTAAATCATAATGTAATATTCAAAATATTTATGTAAATATATAAATTTAATTATTTTTTACCAGAATAAAGATATTTTGAAATTTCTAAAATCAGGTAATCATAAAAACTAATCATAATATTGTAAAATTCAATATATAACAATTAACAATAATAACTTTTTTCTTACTAGTTTCTTTTAAATACTTAGATAATTAGCTTTAAAGATAATAAACCGTTTCTTTAAGGTGATCGAAAACATTTTGAACCACCACTAACTGTCATTTCTTTTTTTATTGTTTTTTTAGTGTTATAAAAGAGTAAGGACGATGAATAGTGGATATGTAACACCTACCACTGAAACTGATGTGGGTACAATCAAAGTATTGAATAATAAAGTAATTCTAACTCATTAATAGGCTTCAGTCGATAGATTAAGATACCAAAGAATGCAAGTTGAAAAATTAATATCCGAGAATGAATCTAAAGATGCATTAATCCACAGTTTGAATGATCAGTTGAATAGTGCTTTAGAACAAAGTAGAAAATACCGTGAAGTTGTGGATGATATAAAATTGTACAAAGAAGGATATAATGCAATGAAAACCAAAGTAGGGGAGTTAGAAAACGACAAAGTGAAGAATCTCACCAGCATTAGTGAGTTAGACCAAACAATCCAGAGATTACAATCTCAACAATACGATTTAAACAATAAACAGAATATGTACAACAACGAAATCCAAGAATATCAAAAACGAAATGATTTGTTATTACAACAACTTTCTAACATGAATAATCAATATACAGTGGTTAAATCAAAGTATGATGAATTAATATGTCAAAATTCAAGTTCAAAAGAAAAGGTAAATCAATTAAATAATGCTTATCAACAATTATCGAAAGATAAAGAAATATTATTAACAAAATTAAACGAATTACAATCAAAAACAAGAGAATTAGAAATGGCAAATCAACAATTAATTCAAAAGAATAATGAAATTAACCAACAATTATCAATACAAAAGAATGATATAATTGTTACAAGAAATGCATTAAACCAAGCAAGTGAAGGTAAAGACCAATATCAAAGTGAAAATATTTTGTTAAAGACACAAATAGAAGTCAATGAAAAGTAAATACAGTGAGTTAGAAACTAAATATAATAACACGAAAATGCAATATAATAATGCAATTGAGAATTTAAAGAGAGAATTAATCAATAATAATACAGTATGAATTATATACATAAATAATTATTATTTTTAATATATTTATAATAATATATTATATAGCAAAGTGAATCAATCAAAGAGAATTTTATAAAGAGTCAAAATGACAATAGAGATTTAGTTAATGAATTGAATAGATACAAAAATGAATATAAAAATATAAATAATGAAAAATCAATTCTAGTTTCAAGAGTGACTGATTTAGAAAGAAGATGTAATGATACTTGTGCAAGAATGCAGCAATTGGCTGAAGAGAATAAGAATCTTAAATTGAAATTAGAATTAGAGAAATCTCAGCATGAATCATATGTTAAATCAAGAAGTCATTTAATCAATCAATTTATTGAAGAAGAAAATAATTTGAATACTACTTTAGTTTCACCAAAACATTCATCTCCTATGAAATATATTACTAGTAATAATGACAATGATATTCCTCCACTTTCTCCAAGTGCTCATGAAGCTTATTATAATTCTTTAAGTAATTCATTATTTTAAATGGTTATATATTTTTATTTTATTATTTATTTGTTTTTTGTATTTTAGAAAACACATAAATAAATGTTAATTATTAATCAATATTCTTACAGCTCCTAATTCTACTCCTTCATGTCGAGCTTTTACTGATAAATTGCCATTTATATCAACATCAAACACAATTTCAAATTTATATTCACCTTTTCTCATTCTTTCAAAAGGACCAAATGTTATTTTTTCTAAAAAATTATTATATTCGGTTAAATCATTCTCTCCTTCAAATATTTTTATTGTAATATTTTCTTGATTATCTTGAATAGACTCAAATTGTTTTGATTTTGCAGCAGGTAAATCTGTTCCTGCTTTTATCATAAAATACATTTTCTTTATAGCAAGTGCATTATCTTGTATTTCAACTCCATAAGAATGATTCACTTTATCAAATACTTTAGGAATACTACTAACAGGAGGAATAATTACATTAAATCTTGCAGAAGGAGAAGAAGATCTTATATCAACTAATTCTAACTCTTCTGTTATTCTGTTTAAAACAACACTTGAATTTAAATCGCCTGTCCTTCCACTATAATCAATTTTTATTTCTTCATCTGGAGGAATTGGATCTCCTGATCTCTTGATTGATATTTTTCCACTGTGTTTATTCTTTACAACTATTGACTTTTCATGTATTAAATCATTTGCAAATCTTGCTGCTCCTTGACTTACAGCTTCTTCAGCATTGATCGCTTGCGATATATGACGAAGTGGAAATATAGTATTTAAATAGGCAGGAATCTGAGGCATTTTACTACCTCCACCGATTAATATTACTTCTTCAATTTCATCATTTCTGATTCTATATTTTGTTAATGTTTCATTCACTATATCTATTGTTTTATTTAGTAAATCCTTTATTAACTCACTGTATACATTTCTAGATATTGTATATTCAGTTTCATCTTTACCAAAAGTAATAATAAACTCTTTACATGTACTTAATAACACTTTTGCTTCTTCACATTTATTTCTTAGATTAGCGATATCCTTTCTATTTCTGATTGTTATGTCTTCAGTTCTTTCAATTTCTTTCTTCATGTAATTAAATAAAGCATTAGTAAAATCTTCTCCACCTAAATGACTATCTCCATAACTTCCTATTACTGAAATATTTCCTTTTAACACTTCAATAATTGAAACATCAAAAGTACCAGCACCTAAATCATAAACCATCATTTTTGTAGGTTTTTCTACATCGGTTTTATCATAACTATAAGCTATAGCAGCTGCTGTTGGTTCATTTATAATTCTTAATACTTCAAAACCAGCTAATTTAGCTGCTAATTCAGTGTCTTTTCTTTGCTTATCAGAAAAATAAGCTGGAACACATATAACAGCTTTTTTAGCCACATCGCATCTATATTTCTTTACAAATTCATCTGCATACTTTTTTAATTCCTGTAGGATAATTTTTGCTATATCTACTGGAGTATAACGATCTTCGGTAATATCAACTTGTATTAATATATTATCTTCCATTCCTTGTTCAATACAAAAATTCATATTCATTATATCTTCCTGAACTTCTTTATCACTAAATTTTCTACCTATTAATCGCTTTGTAGCATAAACGACATTACCAACATCAATTATTGATCTATTTTTGGCTGATTCACCTACTACATATCCATCTTTTTTAAATGACACATAAGAAGGTAAAAGGTTGGTATTACCTACAGGAATCATAGTTGGCTGTTGTTTGTATACTGTACATATACAAGATCGCGAGGTACCTAAATCTATCCCAAATGTCAGCTCCATTCAATAGATAAAATAAAAAAAAAATGTACAGAAAAAATATGTAATTTACGTATGTAATTCTTAATTTTACACAACAACAAAAATCGCTTTACACTAATCATTCAATATTAATTCTTACACTACCTAAATCAAACCCTTTTAAATTCTTTGCAATGAAGTTTATCATACCATTTTCATCAATTGAACAGAAAATATAAAATTGATATTCACCTTTTGGTAATTTTGGTATTGGACCTATCTCAAATTCATCTAATAGATGATTATTCTCAGTACATCCATCTTCTCCTTCTAGGACTCTAATCTTTACATATTCTTGATTATCCTCATAAGTTCTATACTTTCTTCTACAAAAACATGGTATTTTTTCATTTACATTAATCAACACATCCATTATTCCTCTTAAACTCGATTTATCTTTAATTTCAACTCCAATCGCATGTATGACAATATCATGAATTGTAGGCCTTTGATTCATTGGTGGAAGAATAACATCATCACCACTACAATCATCTATTATTCCAGAAGTAGATATATAAAGACTATTATCTTTACTACTTTTCATTACAAAACTATTTTTGATTCCTTCTCCAGTTTTATAATTCATTATTATTTCAGATCCATTTGGAATTATGTGACTATTTTTAACAATTTCAATTTCATTTTTATTATTCTTTACTACAATTATTTTATTATATATTATATTATTTGCAACAATAGCTGCTCCTTGACTCACAGCTTCATCAGGAGAAATGTCTTTACAAATACTTGCATGTGGAAATTCTTTTGTTATATAATCTGGAATTTGAGGCATTCTACTACATCCTCCAATTAATATAATATTTGAAATACTATCTTTATCTATTCTACTCCTTTTTATTGTTTCATTTGTTATATTCATTGTTTTTTCTATTAAGTCTTTTACTATTTCCGTGTATTCTGCAAATGTTATGGTTATACTGATATCATTGAATATTTCAATTTGTACTTTAGATATTTGACTTAATGTTATTTTACCTTCTTCACATCTTGCTCTTATTATAGATTTTAGTTTTTTATTTAATGCTGGATATTTTTTATCTTCATCTTCATTTTCTTCTCTCATTTTTTCATATTTATCTAAAACATAACTATATAATTTATTCGTAAAATCTTCTCCACCTAAATGATTATCTCCATAAGTACCTTTCACTTCTATTTCATTGTTATCATTATTCAATTCAATTATCGAAACATCAAATGTTCCTCCTCCTAAATCATATACTAATAAATAATTGTTTTTATTTTCATTTACATTATTATTATCACTTAAAAATGTTTTTCTATCGAATTTGTAAGCTATTGCTGCTGCTGTTGGCTCATTAATGATTTGTAAAACTTTAAAACATGCTAATTCTGCAGCTTTTAATGTATCATTTCTCTGCTTATCATTAAAATAGGCAGGGACACAGATTACTGCATTTACTATTTTACTGTTAAGATGCTTTTCAGCATTACATTTTAGTTCTTTTAATATATAACTTGATATTTCTACTGGTGTATGTGTTGGGCTAGATTTATTGTTAACTTTTATTATTGGTTCTCCATCACGATTTTCCTCTACAACATAACTAAGAAATGGTATATCTTCTTGTACTTCCTTATCATTGAATTTTCTTCCGATTAATCTCTTACTAGCATAAATTGTGTTTTCAATATTATTTTGAATTCCATTCTTAGCTGCATCGCCAACTATATATCTATCTTTCTCAAATAATACATAAGAAGGTAATAGATTAGTGTTTTGTTGAGGAATAGTAGTTGCTTTCTGTTGTTTTATAGTAGCTATACATGAATGAGTTGTACCTAAATCAATACCAACAGTTATTTCCATCATACAATCAAATTGACATTATTTTACGATGTAAATGTCACATCTACAAAAAACAATAAAAAAAACTCATCAAAACTATTTAAAAGAAGATCTATTTGTTATATCAGTACGATGAACTGCAAGAATCCTATTAGTCTCATCCTCATGTACTTCAATCTCCAAAATACCATTCTCGTTTATTGATGTTATAATATTTATATAATACTTTCCTTCTGGCAATATTGGTATATCTTTCACTTCAAATTCATCAATTTTAGTATTATTTTCAACATATTTATCTTCTCCTTCATAAATACTCACAGGAATACTAGTTTGATTATCATAAATAGTTTTAAATGTTTTCTTTTTTGTTATTGGTATCTTTTCATTTTTTCTAATACAAACATCCATCACATGTTTCTTTTCATTCTTATATACCACTTCATATCCAATAGAATGAGTCAAAATATCATTTATCACTGGGCGATATTTTAGACTTGGTATAACAATCTTGTCTCCATCATCTGCTTTATCTTTTATATATATTCTATTATCTCTTTCAACCACACATTTATTAATATTTCCTTTATGATTTTTATAATCAATAACAACAGTATATTCATCTTCATTATATGCTTCCTTCGTTTCATCATTTATAATATTATATACACCAGAATCATCTCTTATTATTTTTAATTCTTGACACAATAATTCATTTGCTACAATTGCTGCTCCTCTACTGACAGCTTCATCTTGATTTATATCTTTATTAATTTTTACACTTTTTGGAAAGTATTTTTCAATATAATAAGGAATCTGTGGCATTTTACTACCTCCACCGATTAATATTATATCATCAATTACTTCTTTTCTTTTATTTTTTTCCTTCAGTGTTTTATTCACTATTTCGATTGTTTTTTCAAATAATTCGTGATTTATAGCTGTAAATCTTTCTCTTGTGATTGTATAATCATATTCATCTTTTATATTAATAATAGTCTCACTAGCTTCACTTAAAAGAATTTTTGCATTTTCACACGCCTTTCTTAGTCTTATCAATTCTTTTCTCTTTTTAATAATATTTCCTGTTTCTTCTTCATGTAATCTCTTCACTTCTTCTACTAAAGAATTTGTAAAATCTTCTCCACCTAAATGACTATCTCCTCCTGTGGCTATTACATTAATCTCATTTCCTTTTACTTCTATTATTGAAACATCAAATGTTCCTCCACCTAAATCATATACTAACATTGTTTTGCTATCTCTTTCTTTTCCTTCCATTCTTCCAGCTCTAGAATCGTCAGTAATTTTAATGAAACTATATGCTATTGCAGCAGCTGTTGGCTCATTTATTATCCTTAATACTTCAAATCCTGCTTTTTCGGCTGCTAATTTAGTTTCTTTTCTTTGTTCATCATTAAAATATGCTGGGACTGTAATTACAGCTTTTTTAACCTCTTCATTATTATCCATTGCCTTTTTAGCATCTTCTTTCATTTGCTTTAATATAAATGTACATATATCAACTGGTGTGAAATGTAATTCCCTTTCTGTGTCTTCATTCACTACTATTATTGGTTTACCATCTAATCCATTTTTTACAACATAATTAAGATTTTTTATATCTTCTTGAACTTGTTTATCATCGAAATTTCTTCCGATTAATCTCTTTGTGGCATACACTGTATCACCTAAACTCTGCCCCATATGATTCATAGCAGCGTCTCCAACTAATATTTTATCTTCACTTATTATTGACACGAAAGAAGGAGTAAGTGAAGAACCTGTTGAACTCGGTATAGTGGAAGGACTATTACCTTTAATATGACTACAACAACATCTAGTAGTACCTATATCAATACCAATAGCTTGTTCCATTTATTACTGAGTTATAAATCAAAAAACAAAAAATCTTAATTTTAAGGCTTGATTATAGTTTGATATGAAAATAAAACAAAAACTGTGTTTCTTTATAATTATAATATGCATTACATTTTTTAAGTGTGCATTGACATTATTTATTATCATTATCAATCTTTATCTTTATGATAATGTAATAATTTTTCAAATTTAATAACAAAATTTAAGTAACATAGATTTATATATTTTTTAATTAGAATGCGAAACTGATAATAATTCAAATGAAGTGTTTTGTGCAATTGGTATACAATATGAATATAATTGAGAAGGTAAATCTTCAACAAGCAATGCAGGAGATGAATTATTATGACTTATCCAAAATTCTCTTTTATTCATATCAACAATCACTTCATAAATTGAACCATCTCTATGATTATTGATATTTGGATTTTATTAACAACTGTTCCAATATGACAATCTTCAGTTATATCTTGACTTTCACCATAAAATGCAACATAATTACATGTTGTTGATTGATTATAAATATCACCACCAGAATATGCATTATTAGTTGATAATCCTAACATCATTTCATCATAATAACTTCCATTTTGATGAAATTTATATTTGATATGATAAACTCCATTTTCCATTTTCAAATTCAAATAACAATGATTCCACTGATAATTTGTATTTGTTATTAATTTTCCATTATTTGAGATTGATATTCCATCACTTTTGTTTAATTCTGTGAACTTTATATCAACAAATTCTAATGATATCTTGAATTTCTTTTCATTTAGAATATTCTTACAACTTATTTCATATTCTCTCTTTTCCATTTCTTTATTCACTTTTCCATTAATTATTCCACTCTCTTTTTCTATCATTATTCCATCAGGTAAGGAAGGATTGATTGAAAATTCACATCGATTTCCATCAAATAAAGGAATTATTGACATTTCTTCATAAATTGTAAATAAATATTCTGATTGAGGATATGAAAATAATGTGATTTCTTTTGTTTTTAATTCACTCAATAATTCTTTATCTTTTATTATTTCAATCATTTCTTCTTCTTCTTCGAAACTCAGTTTATTCTCTTTTATATATTCTATTAATATTTCTTTAGATTTGGAGTTTAAATAATTATCTTCATTCAATATTCTAAAAAGAATCTCTTTTCCACATACTTCTTCTATTATTGAAATATTCTTTTTATCATCAACAAACAAACATAAACATTTCATTGTTCGATTTCTTTTATTCTCATTATATTCTATACATAATCTTTCCAATATAGTTCTCTTTTCGATATTTGAGATATATTCTATTTAAATATATTTTTAGTATTTATACTTTCCATTTTTCATATTTTATATTTCATTATCATCAATACTATTTCTGTTATTTTTATATTATTCATTTCTAATATACACAGTATTTCATCATTCAATTCTTCTTCTTTTCCTATCTTATCCAATATTCTTCTTTCTTTCTTCTTCTTTATTATCTTCATTGTAATTGTTGATTATTACATTTTGAATTCTCTCATCTTTTATTAAATATATTTCTATATGATTTTTACATTCATTTTTCTTTAATTCTATTTTCATTTCTTTCAACATTTCTTTATTCTCTTTTTCTATCTCTTTCTCTTTTATCTTTTCACAATCGATATCTTCTTCTATCAATTGTTTAAAATCATCTTCTATCTCTTTATTATCATATTCTCATTCTTTTGGAATTTATACCATTCCAATAAACGATTTAATAACCAACTATCACTTCGAATTATCACATCTTTCGTGTTTAATATCTCAATCAAATTATTCATTTCTAATCTCAACAAATATTCATTCTTATATAAATATTTATATCCTCGCTTTTCTATTTCCATATTTTTCAAGTCTTCTATCTCTCTCAAACATCCTGGAAATACATTACAGATATGAATTAATTTCATTAACACATCATCATCTATATTATTCTTCACAAATTCATAACAATCATTTATTATCTCTTTTTCACTATAACATAAACAAAACATCAACACTTCACACACACTCTCTTTACAGATTATCAGTTCACCACCACTGTAGTATTTCTCCATCTCATAATAGCCAATTTCTTCGATTTCTTCATATAACTCTAAAACTCCTACAAACTCACCATCTAACAACAGTTTCTTTACAGTTTCATTTCCATTCACTAAAATTGACTTGATTGACATTATTCGATTATCTCCAATCTTCACTTCTATATCACCAAAACCACTTTCTACCAATTTTCGACATAATCTATCATAAAAATAAATATATTTAATACCCTTCTTCTCTTATGCTTTTATTCACTTTTATTATCATCTTTATGTAAATATATAACAAAAATAACGAAATTCGATTTTTATCAAAATTTTGAATAACCCAAAAATTAAAAAGATGAAAAACATTCTATATATCAAAATTAAAGATTATATTTGTATATAAATTCCTTCATTATGCTCAATAAAATCGCAAAATATGTAGAATATACTGAAATGTGTTTAGTTTTATAAAGTAGGTGTGTTAATATGTTTTTGGTATTTTATTAATATATATATGTGATTTTTTAATTATGTGAATATATAAAAGTATAATAATATTTGATAAATAGTGAAAATAACGCAAATGAATGTATTTAATATTATACTTATAAGCTGTTAGTGTGTTGTTGATGTATAGCTGAAGTTTATAAATATAAAATTATGTTGATCAATTATCAATCAGTGAGTTAGATTGTCAAGAAATGGTACATGATGGTATTATAATCAATAATCAACACAATTATAAAGAAAATAATACATTTTTATTAATATTTTCATTTTACATACTCACTTCCATCGTTTCATATAAATCATTCACTTTTTGACATATCTTTGTTATTTCTACATCAAATTCATTCAATACATCTTTATTACTTTTGAAGAATAGATATTTACCTACTTGATCTAAGTAGCCTTCTAAACGACCACTACTTATCATCTTAAATACCATATATTCTAAACTATTCACATCTTTCACATTTAATAAATTACATAAATGCTCATAAGATATTGAACTATACAATTTACCTATCGCATAAATATTATATTCTTGAATTGATCTTCGATATTGAGTTGTATTATCTATTTTAGCTTTGTGATGACTTAATAATTGATTTTCAACTATTTCAATATCTTTATCATTTTCTTTTAATAATTTAAAATGATTCATCTTTTCTAATAGATTGTAACATTCAAGGGAATGACTTCGAATATCACTACAGATTCGATTGATTATTTTAAATTTCTGAGGAGCGGCTTCAGATACGATTATTGAATTACTTGCAAATTTTAATAATGTCTTTATTATATCATCAACTGAACCATTATTATCGATTTTTTCATTAAATGCTGTATAAATATCATTCGGATCTGCATTTATTACTCTTAATAGCATAGAAGCAGAATCAATGTATTTTCTTTGAAAGTCACATAATTGAGCTCCACATACATTGTATTTCAACTTTATAACATTGTCTTTTAAACCACGATGATATCTAGAAGCTGTCTTATAGAATATTTCAGCATCTGCAAAGTTTTCTCCACTCAAAAGCGAATCTATTACTAAAATACATAAATCAACTTTTGATTCAGCTGTTTTGAAATAGGATGAACTGTCAATTATATCGAGAATTGGTCTGATTACTGATACTCCACGAGTTAATTCGTCACTATCACGATATATTAAAAACAACAGTTTTCTTAACTCAATTATCTAAAATTAAGTAAAGTAATGTATGTATATGTATATATATATACTGGCTCTTCAAATAACTGATTTCTTTGACTGTCATGTAGTAAATTCAATATGTTTTCAGTTACTACTTTGATAATGTCAAAATTATCTGGCACTTCAATACTATGATTAGACAATATTTGACTGATTCTGACTAACAATTGTCTAATATCGTTGTAATCTCCATTATTTTCAGATACTATAGAAGGTGATGTAAAAAAGTAATACGCTCTTTGGCTATATTTTGAAGTTCATTATAATTAAAATTTCTACTAGCATCTTCTATACGCTTTCGAAATTCAGCAGTAGAACCAGACATTGTTGAGAAAAAGAAAGATAAAAAAAAAGGCCAAATAAAGTGACTTCAGACTTGTCCAGGCCTCACGTCAGAATTTAGAAGTGTAAGTAACTTCTTATTTAAACTTATCATTTTAAATTCCGAGGTGCAAAGGCATTTCTTGTTTATTGCAGATTACTTTTTGAATTACTACAATGGTATATACTCTATATATTTATACTCTTTATTTCTATGTGTTTTTGTCTTCCTTAAAATATATTATGTGATCTTTATTAACTAATCATTATAGCCATCCCACAAGACATTCAGAATTAAGAGAATATTATGTAAGAAGAACCACCAAAACAGACCAGTACCAAACTGGATTAGAATGAGAACAGACAACACCATTCGGTATTTATTTTTATGATTTATTGTTATTTTAGTTACAACAATAAACGTAGACATTGGAGAAGAACCAAGTTAGGTTTATAAGCTATGAAAATGTTGTAATCTGCCTTGTATTTTTGGTGTGGGAATATATCATCTCATTCATAACGTATTTATGTTGGGGCTGTTTTATACGTCAAAAATTAATATTAATAATAACAACAAAATGGTCATAACAAAAATTCTCGATTTAATCTACCAAATCAAAACATAAAGAATTTTTATTTTAAAAAATAATCACATCTTTATTAGTTTTATTTAGATTTCCTCGGTATAGCAGGAGGTAAGTTTTTTTGACTAGATTTCGGCTGTAGATTTATCAAAACTAGGCTTAGGTCTAGGAGGCTGGTGTATTTACAGTGTTCTGATTATTAATTGCTTTAGACTAATAGACCAGAATTATGTCTATGATGTCCCTTTGCAGCTAAATTACCATCAGTTCTTGGTGAATCATCTTCATCTTGTGACTGTGGAGTTGTTGGTAAAGAAAATACATTTCTGGATGATGAGAAAGCTGTATTTCTACGGGGTCTTCTTAAATTCACTTCTTTTGTTTTATTTTCATTATCTTTCTTAACTGTTTGTGGTGTTGGTGTTGGTGTAGTATTTGATTTTGAACTTTTAATTGATAATGAAAATGATCTTGATTTATTACTATTTGCAGTAGTAGAAGAAGAACTAGTAATTTTTTCATAAGTTGGATCTGACGGGTTAACTGTCTTAGTATATCGATGTTTACCTGAAGAATCAACACCAGTAACATAATCTAAATTACTTGGAATAGTTGTTGGAGCTTGATATGCGTGTAAAACTAAATTATATTTCTTTTCTCTCTTTTTTATGGGTGATGTAATAATATCTTCATCATCTTTACGGTCAGTTTGATATGTCTTTTTACCATTTTTAATTGATTCTTCAACGTATTTATTTAAGAAAGAAAGCTCTTCATCAATTTCAATTTCTGATTTTATATCAATTTTATCATTCAATTTTTCATTTGGTTCTACATTTTCTACATCTTTTATTGATTCAGATATTGCATTTTGATGTATTAAATTCAACAATAAATCACATCGATGACTTATATCTACATTTGTCGATAATAAATCTCTTCCTAAATTCATCAGAGTATCTTCATCCGTTATTGGAATATTTGTTTTTATATACAATTTAGTCAAAGCAGTAATTATTAACAACTTAGTATTATCACTGTTATAATAAGGTTTATATAATTTACATAATATTTCATAATAAGTATATATATTATGATATTTTCTTTTATGATGCTTATGTTTACGATGATGATGATGATGATGGTGAGGTTTACTGTCAGTGGAAATATTATCATCATTTTGAATGATTTGTTGTTCTGGATTAACCGTCATTGTTGTACTTTCAGAAGCAGAGGATATCATTCGAACTTTTTGAACTTTTAGAATGATGATGATGATGATGATGGTGTTGGTGACTTTGATTATCACTTTTTCCAACTTCATTTTGTTGTATTTGTGATTGGTTTTCTGGTTCAAATGTTAATGGTGCATGGTTCAATTCCTTCAAATGGAGTTTCAGTAATTGTATCAATTGAAATATCAGTTTTTGGAGTTGCAATATCCAATATCAATTGAAACATTATCCATTTTTGAATTCTCAATTTTTTTATTTTCTATTTTTATTCTTTCTTTTTCTTTGTCATAAAACATATCTCCATATTCACCAAAGAAATAAATACATAATCGTACAATTGCATTGTCTTGAGTTGTCAATGATTTGGATAATTTATCTTCCACTATCTTCTGGTATATATCCAATGTACTAGTCCTTAATTCTTTATTCAATTCATCATCACCAATGCCATCAGCTAATAGGTTGATTATTAATAAACTAACATCTTCACCTATTTTACCAGTGTTGTAGTACAATAAATGAGTTAATGTGGAGATATAGAGATGAATACTTGGTGCAAATCTAAAATAAATAAACAGAATATATAAAAAAATGTCAATATTAAGATAATGATGAAGAATATAAATAAAAAATAAAATAAAAATAAATAAATATATATATATATATATACCTTTCTGCACAATCACATATATTTTGTACCAAAAACTGTTTTTCACTCACTTCATAACATGTTGGAAATGATTTCAATATAATATTCATTATATTTATATAATTCTTACTATTACACATATCAAAGAATATTTCATATGTTTTCTTAATAATCGAGTGGTCACTTTCTTCTAAACACTTTAATAATATGTTTATTAAATGAGTAAGTGTAATTTTTATAATATTTTATTAATAATGATAAACTACTTACAGCTACATAATGTATATTCTGATTGGTGGATTTGAAGAGTATATAAATGAATTTATTGACTTGTCCTAACAGTGTTTTATTTGGATAAATCATTACAACAGTTCTTATCCATTCAAATAATATTGCTACACCAATATAACTATCAATATTAATAAATGAAATTACACGATGAATTACTTTATATAATATTTTACTTGTTGATAAATCAGCTTTTCCTAATAAACTAAATAGTCGTAATAATATTAATATTGTATAAGGTAAAGGTATTAAGTTATAATAATTGTCACTTTCATCAACATGTCGATCTAATAACTGATTCATTATCCATACTATTGGATAAGTATATTTCTTATAATAGAGTGGTTTATAAGGTATGATTTCGTATAATATATATAATCCACAGGTTGCTACAATTGGATCACTATCAGTCAGTATGATATTTAAGTCTTCTTCGAAATCAGAGATTAATGAAGGATCTAAGTGAATGAAATGATGAATACACATTGCTGCCTTTTTACGGATTGTTGAGTCATAATGTTTTAATAAGCTATGGATGGGAGTTTTAAATATAGGGATAAATTGTGGACTACATAGAGTTATACAACCTGATAGACCTGCATAAATTACATCCAAGGTTCTACTACGCTGCAGATCACGACTGATTTGGTTAATTACTAAAGTTATTAGATCATCGTCTGGAGATAGACAAACTGATAGTATGAGATATGCCAATCTTTTAACAATGATTGAATCATCTGAAGAAAATTCTACCACTTTAAAATAGGCAAAAGGACATCGAAAACCTAATAATTCACAATACAAGACTCTAATTAAGAAATCGTGTTTTATTTTCTATTGAATAATGATATAATAATTAAATTAAATATACTGCTTCTTCAAAGTTACTTTGCAAGTCTTGTTGTAATCTCAAAACTTCAGCAGACACTACTTTTTCGATATTCTGTTAGATCAATATATATAAATTATCATACATATAGATTAAGACTGGCTGCTATGTCCTTTATGAAAGATGACATGAAAAGATATTTATTGCAAAATAGATTTGAATTTTTTATTTTTTTAAAAACGATGTTAACGCTGAATATAATTCAACAGTAATGATGTAATACTATTCTTAATGCCAATTATGAAGTAATAAACATATTCTATTCAAAATATTTATGAAAATATGTAATAAATTTTGTTTAAAAATATAATAATTAAACAGCATATGGATTGGCTGATGCTGCCGCTACACCAACAGCTTGTTTTGCCAATTCTGGATTATTTTGAGCATACTTAAAACCAGCAGTCATAACTTTCTTTGTAGCATTTGGATTATTTTGAGCAACTTTAACCATTTCAGACTCACCAGAACTGTATACCATTGTAGGATCATCTCCAAGTGATAATTTACCTTGTCTTTTCCATAAAGCAATATCTGGGTGCCAACAACAACATAACCAATGAAATAAAAAGTTAGCAATACAGATACCACCACATATATATCCACCCCACCAATCTGTTGCGAAACATAATGTTGCAAGGCTATAGAAATATATCTATAAACTATAAATATATACAATAAATAATAAAATGCACGACCACGGAAACTATACAAAAATCCAAACCATCCCATAAGACCTTTTCTTATAAAGTTGAAATTCACTTCTTGCAGAAATTGAACTGCTCCAAATATGCTAAATAACATAATACAATAATAATTCATACAATCCATATGCGTTTAATAGTGTACCACCGATACTTAATTCGGTAATACTTCCTATAGCTCCTATTACGGATAGAACCATAATCGCCAGACTTATAAGTAAATCGACTAATCTCATTCTCCTAGTTACAGCATTTACTGACATATGACCGATACTAAAGAATAATAAGGGATTTAATACTTTATGCATGATGTACCTTCTTGTAGTTTAACATCACGTGTTTCTTGACCAGCTGGAGCTTCTGCCATTATTAGATTTTAGCCAATTAAAAAAAATCAAAAACTTGAGAAAAGATTTGTCACTCAAACCAAGCCTAGAAAACATTGTTTATTCAAAAATTCAACCTTTTAACAAAACTTTTCTTTGTTTTCATGATTAGACAATTTTTATTCATCTGTATATAAACATTATCCGATGAAAAATAATATAAAATTAACAACATATTTCTAATATATTACAATTCTAATCTTCAAATACTTGTAACAGCTCTAAAGAATTATTCTTACAACTTAAAATAACAAAAGGATATAAAGGACATTCTATCTTCTCAAACAAAACATACTCTTTCTCTTCATCTTTAATTTTTAAAACCTTCTTTTTTGTATTAACAATCAACTCAAACTTCTTCCCATCACGGTTTGCTAACTTTGGGTCATTTCTTTTAACACCATTACTTCCAAACAAACTGCTATGATCTTTTCTAATTATTATACTACAACTTTCTTTTTGTTTGTATATATCAGAAGTAATATAATTATTCTTTTTCGTTACACCAATACATACATTCATTCTCTCATTATCACCACTATTAAATTTAAATAATAAGTGATAAATCTTATTTTTATCAATTCTACAGTTTATATAACATGGATATAACATTCCATCTTCATTTATATGAGTAATTATGTGATTATTCTCATTGTAAGATAAACTCTCATTCAAAACAGTTGTGTTTTTTACAAAATAAAAATCTTCAAATTTTAGTCTGACAAATGTTTGAAGTGAATTGAACGAATTTGAACATTCGATTGTATATATTTCATAATTTAAAGTTATCTTATTTGTTTTCCCATATATTTCACCACTTTCTTTATCTATATATAAGCCATTTGTTAGATTTGGAGATATTGCAAATTTACACTCATCTCCATCATATTTTGGTTTTATTGAAACATTTTCATTTATATGAAATGTATATTCCTTTTGAGAATATGAAAAATATGTGATTGTTCGAACTATAAATAATATTATAAAATTTAGATACTTTGTAATTTTGAGATTATTTCTTCATCACTTATTGTATTTTCCATCTCATTATATTCTGCATGTGTTAATTTCAATGATTTTAAGTGATTTAATATCAAATTAATAGAATCTTTTGACATTAATGATTCATATTTCAATATAAAATAGAATATTTCTTTTTGACAAAATCCATCAATCATATTGATGCTTTTATCATCATTTATGAACAATGTTAAACACTTCGGTATTGAGTACCTTAAATTATTTAATTTATTATTGTTTCTATATTCACATAGTAAATTGCATAAAATATTATTTGAAAGAGTTTCATTCACTATAAAATAAAAAATAATAAAATATACTATTATAATCATATTTTAAATCAATAATTATAATCAACGTAATAATTACTATTTTAATATCTGTTGATTTTAGTAAGAAATAGAAATACTTATGAATATCTGATGATGATAATAGACATCTATCATTATCTATTTTTAACAATATAAAAGAAATATACATTCAATTTGTAAAACATCATTTGTTTTGATATAATACTTTATTACTAAATCCAATATAATACTATTACCACCATCATCCTCAATTTCACTTAAATTTAAATAAATTCTATTAATAGAACATGATCTGAGAGAATCTGTAATTATCTTGTCATTTTCTATTATACTTACTTCATCTGTTGAAATATTTTCCCAATTGATTTTATCATATCTTATATATTGAAACAGTGGTTGAATATTTTGTTTTATTGTTGATTCATCTATTCAAAAAAGAATTATATATATATTTATAAAATACTTTCAGAATTTGATCCAATGAAATAACGATAATAATTAAATATTAGTTTCAATAAATATGTTTCATTTTGAATGATTAGATTTGGCATAGATAATATAAATTCAAGTGCTGTTATACTCAAGTTAGTTATGATATTTTCATACAATAATTTTCTTCCATTTAAACTTAAATAATCTAAAATCACTTCTTTTATATCAGTATTTTTATTCTTTTCAAATAACATATTGACTTTGTTTAGAATATTAATAACTATATTTATTGATAGATGGTTTATTATATATTCTTTACACTTTTTCATAAGCTTTATTTCTTTATACACAACACAAATTAACAGTAAATCAATCACATTTGATTCCTCTAGCAAAATTTGACCACAGCCATAGAATTTCTCTAAATTATAAAAAGCTGCTGATGTACATCCTTCAAATAAGGTGATTGTTCCAGTAAACTTTGAGTCTTTTATTAATTCGGCGAAACAGTCGTTAAAACCACATAGTATTGATTTAGAACATAGAATTTCTTCTGAACCTACTCTAACAAGTAAATCGGCATATCCTTGTTTTACGAGAAAACGACCATAACTAGGTTACATAACATACAATTCATTTAGTATATTTTATACCCTTCTTGAGGTGGCTCACCAGTTATAACAAAAACCATTAATAATTAAAAAAGTAACCGTTTTACGTACACATAAAGATTTTGACGGTCAGAAATATAAATTAATGGATTGGGTTTATTTTCAGACTAAAAAGTATATTTGTTATTTCTATTACATTAGCTATCCAAATGCACCTTCACAGTTTGCTGTATTTCTTTTTATTTTACTAATCTAGCTTGAAAATGACCTAACAGGAGATTATGATTACTTTTATACTTGTTTCACAGATGATGGGTATTATAGTATTTTTATTTTCATGTTTTAGGATCGCTTACTACGAAAATGATACATTAAAGACTTCTCAGTGGGATGATCCAAGAAAAGGCACAAGGGTATAACTATAGTAATAATAATCTGATATAGGGATTTTATGCCCCCAAAGATTCATTTTTACAATCCAATATGCGTATAATTTATCCAATTATTTATATCTAATCCATAGCAACTCCAATAATAAACAAAGTATCTAATTTAGCAAGTTCTCAGCGACTATCTGATGATTATAAAGCATTAAAAATGAAATATGACAAATTATCAAAAAGTTATGATGAAGACTTGAATAGGCTTGAAGCTCAAAGATTAAGAGATATAAGTGAAAGAGATGCAATAATACAGAACTTACAAAGACAAATGGATTCTTCTACTTTAGATTCAAAGGAAGATTTATTGTTAGAAGAGATTGACAATTTAAAATATGATTTAAGTGTAACAAATACTCAATTATCAGGTAAAGTAAGAATGTTGACGAAATTAGAAGATGAACTTAGTAATTTAACAAAGAAATTTGAAGAAACGAGTATATATATATATTTTATAAAAACACTAAATAAAAATAAATAGCCAAACAAGATGAAGAAACGATCATAAATTTAAAAACACAAATAGACAAAGAAAAGCATATGACTCACAATTTACAATTGGAATTACACAATCCTGAGAGAAAAACGGAAGAAGAAAAACACATAGTCGATTTAGAAGGAGAATTAAGTCAAATACGAGGAGAATTAGCAGCTAAAGATAAGTTATTACAGAAACAAGAGCAAGAAAAAATGATATTAGAAAAAGCTCGAGATGATATACAAAGAATGATGGAAATAAATAATTTAAAGATGCAACAACAACATGATGATGACATTGACAAGAAAAATGATGAAATTAAACATTTACAAAATGTAATAGATTCGTTTCAAGAAGAACGAGAACAATTGGACCATTTAAAAAGATCGTTGGAAATTGTTGCTACAGATATGCGATCTAAAGACAGTGAAATAAAACAATTAAATTCACAATTAAAATCAGAGCAAGAAAAGAATAATGAATTATTAGTACAGAAAGAACAATTCACAGCAAAAATGATTGAAAAGGACAAAGAAATTGCAAGAATAAGATCAGAAATGGAATATCAAGTTAAAAGTTCAAAAGAAAAACAATTATCAACAAAATTAGAAAAAATGAAAGCAGAAATGGATCAAATGACAAAAGATTTAAATAATAAGAAGAAAGCGAATAGAGAATTAAAGAAGGATTTTGATACATTGAAATTAGATTATGAATATGCAAATAAGAAGATAAAATCATTGAATACTGATTTACAAATGAGAGAAGCATCTTTACATAGCATTAAACAAGATTTGAATTCAGTAATGAAGGAGAATAATAGTGTGAAATTGATCATTAACGAGAAAGAACAGTTATCAGCGAAATTAAAGCAAACAATGGATGAGTTGATTAATTTGAAGAAAGAATCTGCTGAAGTATCAATGAACTTTAGAGATGCAAGTATATAATATCTATAATATTCATATTTATTTTAATAGCTAAACAATTAAAGATTGCTCAAGATGAAATAAAACGTAAAGATGAACAATTACAGAAATTCAGAGGAACAACTGATCAAAGTAAATTGTTAAGCAGCAAACGAGAAAGCCAAGCAACTATGAAGATATTAGAATTGAATAAAGTGATTAGTGATTATAAATCTCAAGTTATTGCAAAAACAAATGAATTAGAAAAGTGGCAAAGAGATAGAATGAATTATGCAAAAGAAATTGAAGATTATAGTATACATATATTATATTATATATTTTATTTGAATAGATAAAAAGTTAAAAGAAGCTCGTGGACAAAATGCTGCGAATGAAGACATCATAAAGAATTATAAGGAATTAATATCTGATTATAAGAGAAAACTACAAAGACAAGAGATAGACAATGGCAGACAAATCGCTCAATTGAAAAAAGATATTGGTATGGGTGAAAACAATGTATTAAAGAAAGAAAATGAAATTGAGAAATTGAAAAGAGATATGACATTAATACAAAGTGATATTGCAGATTCAAGAAAAGCACAAGAAAGATTAATTAACCAATTAAAATCAAACCAAGCCAAAGAAATACAAATTAGAGAAGAGCAAATAACTAGATTAAGAGGTGAAGTTGAAAGATTGGTAATTTCAAGTAATAATCCTGAGGAATTAATGAAATATCAGAAGGAGAATGAGAGACTGCAAGATTTGAACTCCAAACTGAATGTAACATTATTAGGAAAAGAAGAAGACATTCAAGAATTGAATAATCAAAAAGATGAATTATTGAAAGAAATAAATAATTTGAGTATAAAAATATATATTGTTAATATTATTATTTTAATTTAATAATAGAAAATGCTAATAATGTTTCATTAGAAGATTTAAAGAATGAAAAAGAAAAAGAAATTCAACAACTGAAACAAGCAATCGAAGAACAAGAAAAAGATGCAGCCAATAGTCGAACTGATTTGGTTCAACAAAATAAAAGTCTACAGAATGAATTAGATACACTTCAAAAAGAAAATGACAAAATAAAACAAAAGGTTAAAGATATAGAAGATGAAATAAAAGATCAAACCTCAAAGTTTGAGGAAAAAGAAAGACAATACAAAAACCAGATTAATGAATTACAAAATAAGATTGATTTATATGAAACTGATAATTTGGATAGTAAAGCAAAACAGATTGAAGATGAAATGGACAAGTACAAAAATACAATAGAAAATTTAAAACAAGACAACGCTGTATTAGAACTAGAAAAACAGAGAGTTGTGAATGAATTAGAAGATATTACATCCAAATATAATATGTTAAAGTCAATGGATAGTAAAGATGAAGATTCTCCTTATAAACCAGTAGATCATACGTTAGATTTAGAAGTGGAGAAGTTAAAAAGAGAATTAGACAATACAACTAATGAATTAAACGATGCTAATACAAAATATGAATCATTAGAGGATGAAAAGAAGAAAATGGAAGATAAATATGAGGAAGAAATTGAAGATTTGAGAGATGAATTAGATAAAATGAAATTTCAAATTGATAATTCATCAAAATTGCCTGAAACTCCAAACACAATTACTACACCCAAGGAAGAAGGAATATCATCAACAGCCAATGATAATGCAGAGTTTAAAAAATTACAAAACGACTATAATAAGATGAAATCTGATTATGAAAAATTAAAGAATGAATCAGGTGAAGTAAAGACATTAATGGCGACTTTGACTTCAGATTTTGAGAGACAGAGATCTACACTACAATCTAAACATGAGGAAGAAATAAAGAAATTGAAAAATGAATATGAAGAAGAAATAGAAAGATCTAATTCTTCGAAGAATAAAGATGAAGAAGTTGAGTCTCTAAAATCACAATTGAAGAAAGTAAAGAAGGAGCTAGAGAGTAAGGATGAAGAATATAAACTGCTTAACCACGATTACGACCAATTCTTGGCTGATAGTGAAAAGACTTTAAATGATATGCAGGAAGAACAAAATAAAAGAGATGATGAGAGAGTTGAACAGATTGATAAGTTAAGAAGAGAATTGAACGATGTAAAGCATGAGTTGGAGAATAAGAATGAAGAAGTTGAGAAAATATCTCAAGAATACACTACCTTATTCAAGAGAGCTAAACAGGAGAAAGAAACTCTAATGAACCAATTCGAACAAGATAAGGAAGATTTAGTAAAGGATTATGAAAGAAAGATGGAAAGATTAAAACTAGAATCATCAAGAGGAGGATCAGGAGCACCACCACCACCAACTGCTCCACCTCCAAGAGGAAGACCCAATATCACTTTACCAAAAGGCCCTCCACCTTCTGCACCTCCTCCACCAACAGCCCCACCTCCAAGAGGAACACCACCACCACCACCAAGAGGAGCTCCTCCTCCAGGCCCTCCTCCTACATCTCGTTCAAAATAAAACTCTTAATATTATTAATATTTACTAGTATGAATGGTGTATGAGGTTTATTTGCCTTGACAAACATAAATGAAAGAAATAATCAAAAAATTAAAAAATAGATGTTAGTAAAAATTTGAATTTAAAAGTCGAAAATCTACTCAATGCTCCCCTTTACAACCTTTTCATCAGATAAAAGATACTCAGAAGAGAATAAAAAGATGTCTGTAGATGTTTTCTGCGACGAAGAACCACCATCAACCAGAAAAGTGGTAATGCAACTCCATGCTCTTTCAGCAGACCCAGATTCACAAGTATCTATGGTCCATGAACACAGTATAATATTTTATTTTGATATATTTCAGATTTTGTACCAAGTTTAATGAAATACGCTAAAGATAAAGAAGATGACATCGCCCTTTTGGCAGCCAAGTCAATACAATTCCTATCATCACATCCAAAGAATAAAGAAATCATGGCAAATAATGAAGATCTTGTTGATTGTCTCGTATACATTATTATCAGTTTATTAATATTCATAATAGCGAGGTCTTACATTACACAACAATGAAAAAATCAGAGAAATAGCACAAACCTGTTTGATTCAATTATCATTACATGGTGGATATCATGAATCAACATGCAATACAAATAGTAGTGAAAGTCAAAATCCACTCAAAACAAGAATATTAACATTCACAGTAAAAGGTTTAGAAGATGAAATCCTCTCCAAAATTGTAGAAAGAAGATTAATCTCACAAAAAGGTGTAATATCAGTAACATTAGATCCAAAGAATGATTTAGCAGTGGTTTGTACAAAATGTTATGAAGATTTATCTTACAAATTACAAGATATCATTGATGGAATATTAGTATCAAGATCTGATAATATTAATGGCACAAAATTATCAAACCCTAATCCAAATATACAACAACAACAACCACAGAAACCAAAAGGTCCAAGATATCTTGATGATGATATTGAAAATACTAATCCAAATACTACTGATGCCATTACAATGTATGGCTTTACTAGTTTAGAAGCACAATTAGCACAGAAGAAGAAAGAAGAAGAAGAAGCCTTGAAGAAGAGAAGTGCAGTTACATCATTTTTGGGAAGATTTGCTAGAGCTATTGCCTCAGTAATATAAAATAGTAATAATACAATCATAATTAATTAATATTGTATATCGATTGTTCTTTTTGAGATTTATCCCCCAAAAATAGAGTAAATGGAAAAATAATTGATTATTGAGGAGTTAAATATAATACTATATAGTTAGATGAATAATAGAAATACCATTATTACCACGAATATAACAATCACCATACTTTTTTCTGAATGTTCCATCTACATATTCATCTGTTTGTTCCAATGCAACATTCATAAATCCATCAATCGCACCCAATACACCTATTCAATATAGTTTATAGAATTACAATCATACCTCGATAATCAACTCCTGAATACAATCTGACAATTACAGGACGACCCATGAGACTTCTTATAAAATCATTTGGAGTTTGCTTGGATGACATTGCTTTCTATAGACATTATAAGTAAATCATTCATAATTTAAACTAAAATTAGATTATATGTAATCATGACAATAGATTAAAAAGACAAATTATAACCAAAAAATAAAAGATGACTTGTTAAAGAAGAAAAATAGAAAAATACTTTTGTGGTGAACGCAAATTGTTTTGATTAACCAGAACACGTGCTTGGCTCGAGATCGTTTTTTAAATACAAAATGACTGATACTATTAAACAAGGAGACCATGTTTTAGTATATGGACACAATGACGGAGTATATATACTGGTGTTTATGAAAATAGTATGTGAGATTAATTGCTCAAATGGGTAAAGATAAGAAAACATTATACGCAGTTCAGCTGACAAAACCTAAAGGAACTAGCAATGGGACATATGAAGGAGAAAGGTTAATAAACTGTCCAGACCACTGTGCTTTATTTTTAACTCCTGACAAATTAAAAGTAAATCATTCGTTTTATTATATTAATTCATAGCCATTTGATGCTAAATTACAAGCTACAATAACAATCCAATGTTGTATGAGACAGAAATTATCAAGACGAGCTGCTAAGAGAAAGAGAAACTCAAAAGTGTGGAATGCGTTAGATAATATGAATGAAAACGTATAAATTCAATATTATATATGTGTATATAATTTGATTTAGTTATTAATCCAACATGCTCGAACAATCGAAGAAGTTCAAAAACGATCTCCAAAAGGCAAAAAGCTGTTCAAAGAAGTAGCTATGTTAACAATGATAACATCAAGTAAACAACCAAAAGAAGGTTTTGAAGAATTAGATCAAGTTCCAATGGAAACAACTTATTGCGGTCCAAAATTAACATTTCCAATAACTTTAGAACAAGTACTTGATATGTTTGAAGCATTTAAACGAGGTGAAACTTTACATTATAATTATGTAACTCGTATTTTATATGAAACTGGAAAAATGTATAAAAATGCAAAGAATCTTCAAGAAATTTCAATCCCAGAGAATTGTAAATTTACAATCGTAGGTGATTTACATGGTCAATTAGAAGATTTATTTACAATATTCAGTTTAAATGGTTTACCATCTCCAACGAATATGTATTTATTTAATGGTGATTGGGTAGATCGAGGTGTGAATGGTTGTGAGTGTGTAATGGCCGTGTTTGCCTTTAAAATGTTATATCCTGGCTCCGTATTTCACAATCGTGGAAATCATGAATCTCGAGCTCAAAATGCTTATATGGGATTTGAAGATGAAATCTTAGAGAAATATGATGGAAGTCCTTATCGTGATCCAACTCGAGCTAGAAGATTATTACGAATGTTTGAATTAGTATTTGATGAGATTCCGTTAAGTGCTGTAGTTCAAGGTAAAGTCTTTGTAACTCATGGTGGATTACCTGGATCTCGATTGAATTTACAACATATAAATGGAATAAACGTATTTATATATAACTTATTTAATAAATGAATAGAGACGTCGTGAACCTCCGATTGATAAACCGTCGTTAGAAGATAAATTATATGAATCATTATTATGGAGTGATCCTCGTCCAACAGCTAATTTCCCTGAACCATTAATGGGTTATCGTCATAGTGATCGTGGTGCTGGAGTAGAATTTGGAACTGATGTAACTGAAGCTTTTTGTAGTGAAAATCGAATAGCTTTAGTAGTTCGAAGTCATGAATGTGTTCAAGAAGGTTATGAAGTATTACATGGAGGTCGATTAATAACAATATTTAGTGCTTCTTGTTATTGTAATATGATGACAAACAAAGGTTCATTTATTAATTTTGGAACTGATTTACAACCTGAGATTCAACAATTCTATGCTCAATCATTAGTAGATAGTTCATTTGCTCAAAAGATAATGGATAAGAAATTACAAAAGTTAGAAGAAGATACTGTAAAGATGATAGTAGAACGTATAATAGATAAGAAAGCTGATTTATATTGGTATTTTACTCAAGTGGATGTAAAACGAACAGGTAGAATAAGTCGTTTAGAATGGGCAAATGCATTAAAATCAGTTTTAAATTTAGATTTACCATTTATTAGTTATGCTCCCAAATTAGTAGATATGGATGATAATAAAATGATAGATTATTCAAATGTATATATATATATATAAAGTTAAATGTTTTTATTAATATAAATGAATAGTTCTTAAATCGTTTTAGAATTCAAATAACAGCTCAAGATGGTGATTGGAGTAAAAATTTATTAGAAGGTGTTTGTAAGAAGTTATTTTTAGTTTGTAGTGATTTGAGAGAAGCATTTAATGCATTTGATACAAATCATGATGGAACAATCGAATATAATGAATTTTTTGGTTTATTAAAATCATTAGATATTGGTTTATCGAATGATCAAATTTATGAATTAATGCGAAGTATTGATGTAAATGGTGATCATTCAATAAACTATAAAGAATTTGTAGATAGATTCCAAGTGACATTTGAACAGATCAAAGGTGGAAGTAGTACTAGTCAAATAACTGATCCTTGGCTTCATTCAATAATCAAAAAGATAGGTGAAAAGATAATCTTACAATATTCTTCAGTTGAGAAAGCATTTGAAGAAATCGATTCTGATCGAAGTGGTTTAATCGATGACAATGAATTTATGACTGCAATAAAGAAATTAGATTTAGGTTTAAGTGATGAAGAAATCTTAAAAGTGAGTGCTGCTTTGGACAGTGATCATAGTGGTAAAATTGATTATAAAGAATTTGCTGATGCTTTTAAAGTAAAAGAAAGTAAGAATGCAGGTCAAAATATAATTCAACAAATAACGAATGTATTATATCAACATCGAATGCAATTACGAAGTGCATTTCGAATGTTTGATGCAAATAATGATGGTAAAATCTCAAAAGATGAATTTTTAAATGCTTTAAATAATATGAATTTAGCATTAGATTCTCCCATAACTCCTGAACAAGTAGATGAGTTAATGAGTTGTTTAGATAAAGATGGAAATGGTTCATTAGATTATAAAGAATTCTTCGAAGGATTTAAGATAGTTGATACAAAAAGTCATATTAATTAAAAATTGGTTATTATTATATATTCTGAATTTTTATAAAATTGTTTTTGTTTTTTGTAAAATACAAGTATAAATTATATAAATTAGTATATAAATTTGATTGTATATATCTATTTATAAAAATGATAATTTGAATGATTTAATCTTGATGAGAAACTGATAGTAATTTAACTAAAGTGTTTTGACCATATAATACAGCATATGAATATAATGGAGAAGGTAAATCTTTAACAAGTAAAACAGGAGATGAATTATTATGACTAATCCAAAATTCTCTTTTATTCATATCAACAATCACTTCATAAATTGAACCATCTCCACAATCATTGAATTTTGGATTTCTAGTAACAACTCTTCCAATATGACAATAATCAGTAATATCTTGACTTTTACCACCATATGCATAATAATTGCATGTTGTTGATTGATTATAAATATCATCTTCAGAATATAAATTATCTGATGATAATCCTAACATTATACTATTATAATAACTTCTATTTTGATGATATTTATATTTGATATGATAAACTCCATTTTCCATTATCAAATTCATATAACAATGATTCCAACCATAGAATATATTTGTTATTAATTTTCCATTATTTGATACTTCTATTCCATCACTTTTGTTTAGTTCTGTGAATTTTCCTAACATAAATTCTAATGATATTTTGAATTTCTTTTCATTTACAATATTCTTACAACTTATTTCATATTCTTTCTTTTTGATTACTCTATTCACTTTTCCATTAATTATTCCATTTTCTTTATCTATCATTATTCCATCTGGCAATGAAGGATTGATTGAAAATTCACATCGATTTCCATCAAATAAAGGAATTATTAAGATTTCTTCATAAACACTATATGAATATTTTGATTGAGGATATGAAAATGATGCGATTTCTTTTGTTTTTAATTCACTCAATAATTCTTTATCTTTTATTATTTCAATCATTTCTTCTTCTTCTTTTAAACTCAATCTCATTTCTTTTATATATTCCATTAATAATTCTTTGGATTTGGAGTTTAAATAATAATCTTCATTCAACATTTTAAAAAGAATTTCCTTTATCTTACATAATTCTATATGATTTTTACATTCATTTTTCTTCAATTCTATTTTCATTTCTTTCAACATTTCTTTATTCTCTTTTTCTATCTCTTTCTCTTTTATCTTTTCACAATCGATATCTTCTTCTATCAATTGTTTAAAATCTGCTTTAATCTCTTCATCATATTTCTTATTCTTTTGGAATTTATACCATTCTAACAATCGATTTAATAACCATAACTCATTCACTATTATCACATCTTTCATATTTAATATCTCGATCAAATTATTCATTTCTAATCTCAACAGATATTCATTATTATATAAATATTTATATCCTCGCTTTTCTATTTCCATATTTTTCAAGTCTTCTATCTCTCTCAAACATCCACCAAATACATTACATATATGAATTAATTTCATTAACACTTCATCATCTATATTATTCTTCATAAATTCATAACAATCATTTATTATCTCTTTTTCACTATAACATAAACAAAACATCAACACTTCACACACATTCTCTTTACACATTATCAATTCACCACCACTGTAGTATTTCTCCATCTCATAATAGCCAATTTCTTCGATTTCTTCATATAACTCTAAAACTCCTACAAACTCACCATCTAACAACAGTTTCTTTACAGTCTCATTTCCATTCACTAAAATTGACTTGATTGACATTATTCGATTATCTCTAATCTTCACTTCTATATCACCAAAACCACTTTCAACCAATTTTCGACATAATCTATCATAAAAATAAATACAAAATATACCCCTCTTCTCTTATGCTTTTATTCACTTTTTTTATCATCTTTATGTAAATATATAACAAAAATAACGAAATTCGATTTTTATCAAAATTTTGAATAACCCAAAAATTAAAATGTGATTTAATTTAATTGCAGAAGGTGTGATAAAGACAATAATACTATATTCTGATTTATTAATGCATATTGTATATGATATGATGATATAAATGATGAATGTTAAGTTTTAGTGTTAGTTTGTGTTATTGAAAGTGAAATGTAATATAAACATGATGTAGATGATATTTAATATTTGTTTATAGAATTGGATGTGTGTAGTAGATATAAGTGAGTAAAATTCAAGATTTAGCTCGTAGTACAATATATGTGAATAATGAGAATTATTAAATGAAGTAGAAACAGTATATAGAAAGAAGTAATTATGATAATAAAAGAATAATGATGAAGAAGCTTTGAAAGATGTATTATTTATAAAAACATCATTTTCATTGGTGTGAAAATTCTATTTTTCATTATTGCAAATATAATCATTCTTAAAACAAGAATTATAGTTAAAATACTCTCTTACATCAATTCAATTTAAAAAAGGAAAAGAGAAAATAAACAATAAAAATAACAAAAATATTAATCAAAACATGTAGAAAATATCATTCAACGATCAAGATATCTTACTTTCTTCAATACCCAAAAATACAATAACACCATCACAATCCATATATAACAGTAAATCAAATGAAAGAATATTTGAAAAATGATATTCGTAATTTAATGTATAATATTGGTGAAATATTTAGTTGTGGGTTATATCTTAGATCAACAAAAAGATTAAAAAGAATATTACGAGAAGCAAAATTCAAAAGAGAATATATGATTAGAATAAAAGTAATAGATGAGAATGAGAATATGGATGTGAATGATTGTGTAGATTATTCATCATCAACTCTAACCACTCCATTGCTTTTACAACACGATTGATATGCGTATGTGTGTATTTAGTAATAATAGAATATTAATGATTATGAAGTATTTTGTAGATTATTTTCGTTAATCTGAGTTTATAATTCAATATCTCTATTATTTGTTAAATAAACAAAATCTAAAAGTGGTGCATTTAACAAAAATATTTTCACAAACCCACACAATTTAAATGTCATTTTTATAGATGTTCAACCTATTTTATGTGTGAATACTATAAAAATATAATATAAAATATATGCATATATCAATTTATACAAAATAATAAGGCTAAAACATTTTTATTACGTAGATTTTAAAGTATGCGATTATTCTTCATTCAAAACAGTAATTACAGAGAATTTTAGTGATATATATTTTAGGTTTATAAAATTGTCAGTAAATTAGGAGATATTGTTGAATTTGATTTTACAGTTCCATGACAATGCATATAACCAACATTATTCATTTATAATGTTTTAAAAGTGATATATTCTCTGCAAGTGATAAAATAAGAAAAACAAAACCACAGTTACTAAAACGGATAGTGTGTTTTTTGTATGTTTTGAATGTGTTCTGTAATTCCAATTGAATCATTAATGAATAATTGCATAATTGAATTGCCAAAAGTGAGTGATGAAAGTCAAAAAGAAGAATTACCAGTAAAACTGGTTGGTTTATCCTCAGCTAATAAAGCATTAGAAAATGGATATGAGTATTATGCTAAACAAGTGAAATCTATTTTACCTGATTTACCACCTGTTGATATTGCTATGAAAGGAGTAAGTTATACAGCCAAACAACCAAAGAGTGAGAAGCATGGTGTGATTAACATAATTAGTGGATTCTACAACCAAATCAGAAGTTTATTCCCTTGTGGTTTGTATGAAGATCGTCCAGTAGTGAAGAATATCACATTTAGATTTAAACCTGGTACTTCAACATTAGTAATGGGTCCTCCATCATGTGGTAGTTCTACAGTGCTAAAATTATTAGCAAATACATTGCCTAAAAGCCAAATAGCAGGTTCAATTACATGTAATGGTAAAGAATTGAAAGAATTGAATTGGTCACATTATGCAAGTTTCTGTGGACAATTAGATTTTCATTTACCTTTATTATCTGTCAAAGATACATTTGATTTCGCAGTAGGTTGCTTAAATGGTAAAGGTGAAATGAAAAGTAAAGGCCATTCAATGATAGAAGATGATATAAATATTCGAAGTGATTTGTTCTTGAAATTATTGGGATTGACAATCTGTAAAGATACGATAGTTGGAGATGAAGTAAATCGTGGTTGTAGTGGTGGTGAAATGAAGAGAGTGAGTTTAGGTGAATCTTTATTAGGTCCAAGTCGAGTATTATTATTAGATAAAATCAGTACTGGTTTAGATAGTGCAGTAACATTTGATATTTGTAAATTCTTAAATCAATGGACAAAAATATTTGAAGGAATCTTAGTATGTCACTTATTACAACCAGATCCTGAGGTAATTGCATTATTTGATAATATGATAATATTGAGTGAAGGTCAAGTTACTTATGCTGGTCCATGTGATGGAATATTACCTTATTTCAATTCAATTGGTTATGAAATGATAGAAGGAAAAGATTTAGGTGCATTTATCTGTGAAGTTGGTAAAGAAGAAACAAGAATAGTTTATCGAAAAGATGAATCAATTCCATTAACAACTCAATATTTAGTAGAGAAATATGAAATGAGTGATTTGAAGAAGAAGAATCTAGAAAGTGTGAATGAAAAAGTAGAAAAAACAGAAGTTCCAAAGAATGATTATAATGAAACGATGTTCAATAAATCCCATCCAATGCCATTTTGGCATGAATTAATGTACTTAATCAAAAGACAAGGAAAATGCACATTCATGGATAAAGGTTTTTTGATAGCAAGAATTGTTCAACAAATAATAATGGGATTAGTATATGGATGGATATTCTTCAATTTGAAAAAGGACGATTATACTTCAAAATGTGGTTTAATTTCTACTTATGTTATGACTTTAATCAATACATCACATTCTGTAGTTATTGGACTATTTTTTCAAAAGTCAGTGATGTATAAGCAAGTCCAAAGTGGATTATTTTCAGTTCCATCTTATGTTGCAAGTGTTACAATAAACCAATATCCTATTCAATTAATAGAAACATTACTGTTTGGTAGTATAATCTATTTTATGAGTGGATTAACTCTTTCTGATAGTGGAGTTCATTATTGGATTTGTATGGCTTACTTATTCGTTGGTTATGTCACTTATACATCACTTCAATTGGTTTTACTGTATTTATTCAGAAATGTCTCAATTTTAGCAGCATTTTTACCAATATTTGGTTTTTTATTGAATGCATTTAATGGATTTGGTATTACTCGTAAAACAATTCCTGATTGGTTAATTGAATTTTATTATTTTACTCCATTAAGTTATATGATTAAAGGTTTAGCAGTAAATGAATTTACTTCAAGTGACTATGGTCCAGAAGGTATTATTTACTTAAAACAATATGATTTCCCAACAGATAAGAATGAACAATGGCAATATTTCTTGATATTAATTTGTGAGCATATTGTATTTGTATTGTTACAAATGATTGTATTACATTATATTGTATATGATCCATTTCCACCAAGTAAAACAGTTTCAATAAAAGATGTGAAAGCTGTTGATGTAACAAGACAAAGTGAAATGAGTGCAAGATCTTCAGCTTCAGAAGTTAATTTTAACACAGTTGATTTTTCATTTGAACATATAAAATATACAGTAAAAGTAAAAGATGGAGATACTAAAAAGAAAGTTGATAAAGTATTATTGAATGATGTAAGTGGATATGTTCGAGCTCACAGTATGACAGCATTAATGGGAGCAAGTGGAGCTGGTAAAACAACATTATTAGATGTATTAGCAAACAGAAAAACACAAGGAAAGATAGAAGGTAAATTCTTATTGAATGGAAAAGAATATAAAACGAAAGATTTGTGTATGATAAGTGGATATGTTGAACAACAAGATACATTACCTGAAACTGAGACAGTAATGGATGCATTGATGTTTAGTGCCAGATTAAGATATCCAGGTCATCCAAGTGAAGCAACAATCCACAATCATATAAAAGAAGTGATAGAATTATTAGAATTAAAAGAATATAAAGATATGATGATAGGCAAAAAAGAGGATGGTTTACCAATGGGTGTTCGAAAATTGGTGATGGTAGGAATCGAATTAGTAGCTAATCCATCAATATTATTCTTAGATGAACCAACAACTGGATTAGATAGTTCAGCTGCTTTATTAGTATGTCAAGTCTTACAAAG
The DNA here is from genome assembly GCA_002245135.1 of Proteromonas lacertae. NCBI lineage: Eukaryota > Bigyra > Opalinata > Proteromonadidae > Proteromonas > Proteromonas lacertae. The sequence goes on from NGBS01000293.1 coordinate 388,221, forward strand.
AATCGCAGCAAGTGGCCGAAGTATAATTTGTACAATCCATCAACCATCATTTGAAATATTCAAGTTATTTAGTGATGTATTACTATTAGAAAGAGGTGGAAAAGTAGTATATTTTGGTCCACTTGGTGAAAATGGTAGTAAAGTAGTAGAATATATGGAAAAGATTGATGGAGTTAGTGGAATTGGTAAAGATCAAAATCCAGCCAGTTGGATGTTAGATGTAACTGGAGCTGGAACAGGAAATACAAAGAATGTGAAATTTGGTGATTATTATTTGACAACAGATTTATATCGTAATGTCGAAAACACCTTAGAAAATATAAAATCTGCCAATTCTCCAGCAATAAATTTCAAAGAAGATTATGCAGTTTCAATAACAAAACAAATATGGGAAGTAAGTAAAAGAAATTTCCGATTTGATTGGAGATTATTAGATTATAACTTATCAAAAATAAGAAATCTATTGATATTATCTTTATTCATAGGAATATTATACTTCCAACAACCAATGGAAACAGCTGGTAATGTGTTAAGTAGATACTCTTCATTAGCATTAGCAATAAATGCCATGGCAATGAATAACTTAATGGGAGTAGTTCCAGTGTTATTAGACAGAAGAATGGTGTTTTATCGTGAAGATGCGATGAGAACTTATCATCCAATTGCTCAATTAATTGGTTATGTTTTAGTGGAAATAATATTCATATTCTTTGTAGCTTGGTGTTTCATGTGTTTCTCTTATGGAATGATGGGTTTGAAAAGCACAGTAGCAGCTGTATTTAAAGAATATATAGTAAACTATTCAGTGATGATGTTAGCTACTATGTGTGGTTATTGGTTCTCCTATTTATTCCCTGTTATGCAAGTAGCTAGTGTTGTTATGGGATGTTTGACAAGTATTTTATTTTCTTGTAGTGGTTTTCAACTTCGTTACCCTTCAATGAAAGCACCTTGGAAATGGATTTATTGGATTAACCCTTTTACATTTGGAATTCAAGCTTCAGCAGCTAATCAATTTGATTGTGAAAAATCTGTTATAAATATAACGAATTGTCCATCATTTACAAATGCTGATGGAAGTATAGCAACTGTTCATGAGTTTTTTAGTAATATGTATGATATAAGATACAGTCAATATTGGAATAATATTGGATATTTATGGATAGAAATTGTTATTATTATTATATTCTTGTATTTCTCATTAAAGAAAGTGAGATTTCTTGACAGATAAATACTATTATTTCATTATTATATTCATTATTATTGTATTTCTTTATTGTTATTTTGTGTTTATTTATTATGTAACATTTTTATATATCATATTTATGTAATTAATTCATAATTTTCTCTTATTCATGTGTAACAAGAGGAAATTAAAGCAGAAATTATTTATTTAATTTTATTGGCTAAATAATTACAAATCAAATAATAAATTTAGTTAAATTTAACAAAATCAACCAACTATATATTTCTTCATTGTTTTTCGTTTTAAATGGTGGAGTTATAACACATCTATTCCCATAATAATTAAGTTCTTCTCTTTTTGGATTGTCATTAAGAGTTTGATAAACAACAAACATTTCAATTCGATTTGAACTAATTCTGTAAACAGTATTTGGTTCTGATAATATCTTATCATTAATTACTTCTTTCACTCCTTCATATGATTCTAATTATCTTTGAATCACTTTATCATTGTTTATTGGCATATTTGAACTAATATTACATGATTTTAATTCATCTTCATCATATATATGAGGCATTAAATCATCAAATTTGAATATATTTAGATCTTTCTTTGATTTTATTAAATATGGCAAATCTGATATTTTATATTTATTTCTTTCATTAACTAGAGAAAAAGGTAATTAATATAATATTGGAGGAGATAAATGGATTTCAACTTGAATATATTTATCAATATTGCTTCTATTCTATATCAGAATCGAATTCTATGTTATATTTCTGCATTTAAAGAAAAAAAACAAAAATATGTAACGAATATATTTTTATTATAATAAAACTCAATATATAGCACAAATATGTGAATTTTGCTATTAATCTAGTGGATACACAGTTATGACATACTAACAAATAAAAAATAGTAATGTTAATATTAAAAGTGATATTTAATCTTGATGAGAAACTGATAATATTTCTAATGATGTTTTAAGTCCACCTAACACCGCATAAGGATATAATGGAGAAGGTAAATCTTCAACAAGTAAAACAGCAGATGAATCATTATGACTTATCCAAAATTCTCTTTTATTCATATCAACAATCACTTCATAAATTGAACCATCTCCACAATCATTGAAATTTGGATTTGAATTAACAACTCTTCCAATATGACAATATCTAGTAATATCTATACTTTTACCATTACATGCATAATAATTACATGTTGTTGATTGATAATAAATATTATTACCAGAATATGTATTATCAGTTGATAATCCTAACATCATTCCATCATATTTACTTCCATTTAGTTGAAATTGATATTTGATATGATAAACTCCATTTTCCATTTTCAAATTCAAATAACAATGACTCCAACCATTAATTGTATTTGTTATAAACCATCCATTATTTGATATTGATATTCCATCACATTTGTTTAATTCTGTAAATTTTCCTAACATAAATTCTAATGATATTTTGAATTTCTTTTCATTTACAATATTCTTACAACTTATTTCATATTCTCTCTTTTCCATTTCTTTATTCACTTTTCCATTAATTATTCCACTCTCTTTTTCTATCATTATTCCATCAGGTAAGGAAGGATTGATTGAAAATTCACATCGATTTCCATCAAATGAAGGAATTATTGACATTTCTTCATTTATTTCGAATGAATATTCTGATTGAGGATATGAAAATGATGTGATTTCTTTTGTTTTTAATTCTTTCAATAATTCTTTATCTTTCATTATTACAATCATTTCTTCTTCTTCTTCGAAACTCAATTTATTCTCTTTTATATATTCTATTAATAATTCTTTATATTTGGAGTTTAAATAATTATCTTCATTTAATATTCTAAAAAGAATTTCTTTTCCACATACTTCTTCTATTATTGAAATATTCTTTTTATCATCAACAAACAAACATAAACATTTCATTGTTCGATTTCTTTTATTCTCATTATATTCTATACATAATCTATCCAATAGATTTCTCTTTTCGATATTTGAGATATATTCTATTTAAATATATTTTTAGTATTTATACTTTCCTTTTTTACATTTTTATATTTCATTATCATCAATACTATTTCCATCATTTTTATATTATTCATTTCTAATATACACAGTATTTCATCATTCAATTCTTCTTCTTTTATCTTATCCAATATTCTTCTTTCTTCTTCATTAAAGTCTTCTTCTTTATTATCTTCATTGTAATTGTTGATTATTACATTTTGAATTCTCTCATCTTTTATTAAATATATTTCTATATGATTTTTACATTCATTTTTCTTTAATTCTATTTTCATTTCTTTCAACATTTCTTTATTCTCTTTTTCTATCTCTTTCTCTTTTATCTTTTCACAATCGATATCTTCTTCTATCAATTGTTTAAAATCATCTTCTATCTCTTTATTATCATATTTCTCATTCTTTTGGAATTTATACCATTCCAATAAACGATTTAATAACCAACTCTCACTTCGAATTATCACATCTTTCGTGTTTAATATCTCGATCAAATTATTCATTTCTAATCTCAACAAATATTCATTATTATATAAATATTTATATCCTCGCTTTTCTATTTCCATATTTTTCAAGTCTTCTATCTCTCTCAAACATCCACCAAATACATTACATATATGAATTAATTTCATTAATACTTCATCATCTATATTATTCTTCATAAATTCATAACAATCATTTATTATCTCTTTTTCACTATAACATAAACAAAACATCAACACTTCACACACACTCTCTTTACACATTATCAATTCACCACCACTGTAGTATTTCTCCATCTCATAATAGCCAATTTCTTCGATTTCTTCATATAACTCTAAAACTCCTACAAACTCACCATCTAACAACAGTTTCTTTACAGTTTCATTTCCATTCACTAAAATTGACTTGATTGACATTATTCGATTATCTCCAATCTTCACTTCTATATCACCAAAACCACTTTCGACCAATTTTCGACATAATCTATCATAAAAATAAATACAAAATATACCCCTCTTCTCTTATGCTTTTATTCACTTTTATTATCATCTTTATGTAAATATATAACAAAAATAACGAAATTTGATTTTTATCAAAATTTTGAATAACCCAAAAATTAAAAAGATGAAAAACATTCTATATATCAAAATTAAAGATTATATTGGTATATAAATTCCTTCATTATGCTCTATAAAATGGCAAAATATGTAGAATATACTGAAATGTGTTTAGTTTTATAAAGTAAGTGTGTTAATATGTTTTTGGTATTTTATTAATATATATGTGATTTTTTAATTATGTGAATATATAAAAGTATAATAATATTTGATAAATAGCGAAAATTACACAAATGAGTGAAGAATGTGATCAATAATGAATTAATAGTTTGGTTTACGTTTACTTATAGTGAATGAAACTTTCATATTACACATTTTTGTTATTTCCGAAGAAAAATGAAATATGTAGTTTGAAAAAACTCAATAATACGTCTTATATTCTCTATACTAATACAAAAATCAAAAAATAAAAAAAACATTATATAAAAGTATCAGTTATATTATCACTTATAGTAGGAGGTGAAGAAGGAGGAGGTGAAACTGTGGGATAATGTATAGTAAGATCATTACTACTGTGATTATGATGACTATTATGATGATTATTTAATCTAATTTCCTCATTATCTTCTTCATCTTCACCATCATCCTCATCATTTATCTTTCCAATATCATTATTATTAGTTTCCTCATTGTTATTATCATTATTATTTCTTTTTTCAATTATTTCTTCTCCACTCATTAATTTAACATATTTATTATTATCTAATTTTCTCTTTTTCCTAATGCCATTATTACTATTGCTATTTATATTATTATTATTGCAATTATGAGTTATTGAAGAAGGAATTCTAGCATAAAAAGCTGATTGGTTGATTTTTTCTTTACCAATATCATTATATTCTTTACAGAAATCATCCCATACTTGTTTCTTTGATACTTTTAGTTTATAATTATTCTCCCCATTATGATTCAAGTGATTTGTTGTTATTGGTTCAACATAATCATTCTTTAACCAGAAATTTCTAACAATACTATCCGTTTCAGAATCGATTTTATTTCTCATTGTTGTAGTTGGATTTACTTCAGTATAAGGTCCTTTTTCTTTACAATGCTTTCTTGCTTCACTGAATTGAGTTTTTCCACATTTTAAATGATTACTTAATTGACTAAAAGTTAACTATATAATAATGATAAAAAGAATGAATATATATATATATATAATTTAATACACAATCTGCTACTAAAGATAATAATCTCTTTCTTTCACTATACTTCGTACAATTCCTATAACCAAATGCAAAATTATCTAAAATATGATTTAATATTGATTCATCAGTAACCTTCTGTGGTTGAGATGGTGGTAATTCATCACCTTTTGTATGACATCTTATCTACATAAATAATTAAAATGAGAAATAATTTTAATAATATTTATATATTTATACTGTAGATATGCTATCCAATAATAATGATTGATTTTCATTGTTTCCTCCACTTAATATTTTACTAAATGTTTTTAAATATGATCTTATTTCTATTTGTTTATATTTTTTCATATTTATATAACTTCTATCTTCTTCTTTCTAATTTAAATATATATATATTTATTTATTTATTTATATACAATATGGTTAATTGGATTGTTTAATTTTACTCTTAAATAATCTAATGATTTTTCATCTAATCTTTCTAACAAGGCATTTAACATTTTCTCTGTGTTATTTTTTTCGTTTGTTTTTTTAGCTGTTGTTGTACGAGTAGATGTAGGTATACTATTGTTATTGACAGTAGTAGTAGTAGTGGAAGAAGAAGAAGAAGAAGAAGAAGATGATGATGATGATGATGGGATTTGAATTGTATTATTAGTTGGTATATTTGATGAGGTGCTATTGATTGGATTACTATTGTTATTATTAATTCGACTAGTCATCGCTATAGAACAATTAGGAGTGATGCTATGAGTCACTAACAGATTGTCATTGTTACTAATTTCTGGATTTGCTGGCATTGTTTCAATTTCACTACTAGTAGGTTGTAAATATTGTAAAACTATTAAGAAAATGAATAATTTAAAAAAGTACTTTGATCTTGGCTTGTAGTTAGTGTATTTGTCAAATTAGAAGAGGAATAAACAGAAATACCGTAGTCGCATTCATTTGCCAGATTATATGTAGATAATTCATTTGTTGTTTCTACAGCAGGAGTCTAAGGGTATAATTGAGAAATATACAAAAGCAGTTCCTGCTCCACCTATTTTCACATTTTCATTATTCAAATAATTCTGTTGGGTAGATTCTATTAATATAATAATCACTACACAATGAGTAATACCTTCTTGATTCATTCAAACAATTCTAAAAAGCTTGACAAAACGTACATATTTTTTGAAAAACACAAAAACTAATAAAACACACTAATTTAATAAATAACGAGGAAAAAAATTTATGATATATAACTAAATACATCATATTCTAACATCTACTTCTTCTTCTTGTCCTAAAATATACTGACTCTCTCTATCTCTCATATCTTTTTCACTATCTCTATATTCAATAACACCTGCTAGAGATAAGTAATACTTCTTCGACATAAAAGCCACAAATAAGAAAATTGAAAACAAAACAGTTGTAATGAATGATATATAATAAACAATCATATATCTTTCAGAACAATAGAATTCAAAATCTTTTTCATATTCACAAACTTTCCAATCCTTTATAAATTTACACTAAAAATATATATAAATGTAAATAAATAAATATATATATATATAGGTATATACATTATCATCATCATTGTCATTAATGCTTTTATTTTTATTACAACAATATTGATAGGATGATTTTACTTCATTATTTGATAATCCATATGATATACGAGTAATTTCAAATAAAATAGGTAAAACAATAATAATTCCAGTAAAAAACATGGTTACAAATTTTATATATATTTTTGATTTTGGTGATATTTTAAATATATTCTTAATAAAACATGAAACTGTAACTATTAATATCAATTGAATTAATGAATTAACAACTGGTAAATATATCTGAACATTATTCAAAATATTGAAATTATAAACATATTTCATAATAAACGTATAAATAATTCCTAATAAATAAATAAACCAACATCCAAATGTAATTAGTAACGAATTATTATACAATTTTTGAAGTGAAATTATATTGAAAAATGTATTCCTTCTATAATGTAAATAAATTAACCTAAAATATTCATAATTGATGATTATCGTGGTACAAAGGAATAAACTATAACCAACTAAACTAATTAATACGAATATAGTGATTTGCTGCGTGCAAATTATTTTGAAATGTTTAAAATCAATACAATCATTTTCTATATCATTAATATTCAAAAAATCACACTGTTAAAATATAGATTTATATATTTAATAGATTATTATATATACTTTTGAAGTGTAATTTCCATTAATGCAACAAATATGAAAAGTGGAATTCATATTTCTTTCACTTGGCTTGTAATAAGCTTGAGATACTGGAATAAATGTAAAAAACAACGGATATAATCTATAAACAAAAATATAATATTCATACATATTTATACATATAAAATATTGATGTAATTGATGGCCATGATTTGATGATACTTTTACCACAACAATAACCAACAAACATATGAGCAATTATGAAAGGAATACAAGATAGACATTGTACGGAGGGTATATAACTCAAAAGATGATCACCTATGAATATATTACACTGTTTAACCTATACCTACTTTACTTACTTCAGTTATTTGAAATATGGATATTACAGTCATTAAAACTATTCCAATCTATTACTATTATTTTATTATTTATACAAATTCTACAAAATAGAGTAAAACCTCTGTTCTTAAATGATATCTTGATATAACTACTCTATTTTCTCCTTCTGCATTACTCTGTGAATTGTTGCTTTTATTTTTCATATTTCTAGCTCAACAAATAGAGTTACCGTTAAAAGAAGATTTTTATAAGAAAAAAAAACTTCCGAAATTTTGAATAACCAATTTATAAATTGGTTTATGAAAATTTTAAAGAAGAAAAAATTTAAAATAATGTATTATCAAAACTGGAAGTATTGATTTTATTCTCTTATTTTAGATGGAAGAACGAATAGATATATCAGAATCAAAATCATTCTGTGAAACATTTTCGTCAATCAAAAACAGTTCTTGAATATTGAATGACTAAATATTCTATCATACTTTTCATGTGTTTGATGAAGTTGTTTTGTCAATATCAATTAAAATAAGTGAGATAAAGATATTAAATATGTTATGATGGTAATAGAATATAAATGTAACAGAATAGATGATGAGTATAGGAGATATATTTAAGAAAATGTGAAGGGTGAGTGAAATTGAAGGCCATGGTTATTTAGGTGGAGTAAATTTTTATGAAAGTGATGATGAAGAGGATAAAATAATAAAAAGTCTAACACAAGCAGAATTAGATAATATTTGTTATGGTATGTATAGTGAAACAATGAAAATAGTTGATAAAGCAATAATCGAAGCAAATTTAGAAGAATCAGATATTGATAGAGTTGTATTAGTAGGTGGATCAAGTCGAATAAAGAAAATCCAAGAATTATTGGTAGAAAAATTTGATAATGGTAATACAAAAGTATGTAAGGATAATCAGATGAGTGTAGCAGAAACACTATATGCAAATAATGATGAGTTACAGTTTAAAGTTTGTGATGTAGTATCACATAGTATATTTACAGATGTAATGAGATATGGTAAAGTTGATTATGAAGAATTAATTCACAAAAACACACCTATTCCACTTGAAAAACCACCTACTATAATATTTGCTACATATGAAGATTATCAACAGCATATTGATATAACTCTATATGAAGGTGATGATAAAAAAGAATTAACATCAAAACCATTCCCTATTAATCCGAATAATCCACATAATAAAGCAGGTCAATATAGAATAAAATTTGAAGTAAATGTTGATGAAAATGGATTATTAAAGTTAGCAGCAAAAGATTTACAAACAGACAACACTCTTGATTTAGAATTTAATCTATCTTCAAGAACTTATTAAATCTCATATAAATTCAATATTTATTCAGTGTTTGTTGTGTTAGAATTTAGTAATAGTTATTAAAATAGTATATAACGAATATTCGATTTTAAATAAACGAATGTTATGTATTGAGTTGTGGAGGAAATGACAACTGTATTCTAATTCAAAATACTCACTTGATATTCAATAAAAACATCAAAATCACAAAATAGTATCAAATGAAACGACTATCTATTGATGTATTTAATTCTGCTTTGTCTGATGATATTGAGGTATTTTTATTAATTTATATTGAATAGATCAAAGATCGATTAGAAAAGAACAGTGTTGAAGTAGATTTAGTTATAAAAGATAAAAATGATATGGTGATGATGAAAGTGTTAGATATGAATGGAATTAAAGAAAATAAATTATTACATTTCCAAGAGAATCAGTTGTTGTTGTTTGATAGTTGTTCCTCCTTCATATCTTCTTCTAAAACGTATTATTTGAATAATTACCATCGATACATGATAATATCACGAGAATATTATGACAAAGACTTAGAAGGGATAATTCAGAATCAATCCTTTTCAATTGATGAAATATATAGTCTAATATATCGAATATGTGATATATTGATGATATTGAGTGAATATGACATAATGATTGGTAATTTGAAGAGTAGTAACATAATATATGAAAATAATGGCGAAATAAAATTATGTGATTTATGTATGAATGAGTTGAGAAAAATAGAAGATATGATATTATATGACATAAACTTCAAAAGCCCTGAAGAATTGGATGGATATGATTGTAATGATAAAAGTGTGATTTGGTCAATTGGTTGTATATTATATGAGATAATTTGTAAGAAATTACCATTCAACGAAGATGATAATATCAACAAAACTCTGAATAATATTATAAGAGGTAGATTTTATAGTTGCATGAATGATGATGATGTGAAGGAAAAGATAATAAAAAGAATGTTGGAAGTGAAGAGTGAAGATAGATTGAGTTTAAAAGAGTTAAGAAAAGAAATGATAAAAATGAGTGAAATGTTGAAAGATTGTGATAATAATTTAATGATATGTGAAGAAAGAAAAGAGATATTCTTCAATAATGATTATTTATCAGAAATACTACCATTTAATATTGTAGTAGACTATCATCTCAATTATAATAAATATAAAGTAATTCGAAATAAATTAATAGAATCCTACAATAATAAGCCAAATGAAAGAGTATTATCGATAATATTTATGATGAAATTATACAAAAGAGATAATTCAATAACATATAATATGAAATTTCAATTACATCATCACTGTAAAGAAAGAGAAGAAGAATGTCATTTAGATAGTATGATATTTAATATTCAAAGTGGTGATAAAAACATTACCAATGTTAATTCAGATTGTTTTTGTTTCTGTGAAGATGGTATTAAATATTTCTTCAGAATATTGAAACTCATCAATCCAAAGAAACTTCAATTTGGTATCATTACAATTATTATTATCTGTATAGAGAGCAGTTATAATAGTATTATTGATATTCCAATTCAACATCAATCATTATTTGGATCAAGCTTCTCACAGTTATCCAATCTACAAAAATTAGATTTATTAAATTGCAATCTTACTTATCATTTTATTGAATCATTTGTAAAATCAATTCCATTCATGAGATTGAAATATGTAAATCTTCAATGTATTTATTATTCTATTTTCATTTTATTTTGAAATAGATAATCCAATTGGTGGAAAAGGATTCAAACTATTACTTCCATATATAGATTTATTAATTAACAAAGAGAATAAACCGAATCTATATGGAATAGAATCGAATAGTGTATTAGATCTTAATGGAATAGGATTGGATGATGAATCAATGAAATTATTATCAAAAGAATTACATAAATATCCAAATATTGATAGAATAAATATTAAACAAAATAGAAACATTCATTCAAATGGATTAAAAGCATTATTCTCCAAATTTCCTATTTCAAAAATAGCGTTTGATTTTAATCGATGCAAAGATTTACTGATTGATAATGACATTCCAGAATTTCTCATTGGAATTATTAAAAGAGTTGAATTCTCTGTATTTCAAGAAAGTGTTTTTGAATTAGATCTGAGTAATTTAGAAATTGATGATATTTTTTTCAAGTCATTCATTTCATTAAGGAAATATGAGTTAGATGGAATTTATAGTTTAGATTTAAGTAGTATAATTTGTTATTTTTATATTATTAGATAATAAATTAACATCTAAAAGTATAAAACTACTGATTAAGCGTTTATCTTTATTCGAAGGTCTTAAAGAAATACATTTAAATGGAAATGAAATAGGAGATGAAGGAGTGAAAATATTATCTCCACATTTGCATTTATTATTACATATAAATCAATCTATGAATGAAGATATTGAATTTGAAATGAATTGTTCAAGTATAATTATTATTATCATTATATCTATTTTATATTGAAATAGAAATGGGATTATCTTCCGTTGGATTGAAGTATTTATTAGATGGTTTAAAGAAAGTTAATGATATGATGAAATTGGATATAAGTGATAATAAAATTGACTCAAAAGGAATAGAATATTTAATGAGTTACATGAAAGAGAATTATATTATTGAAAATTTATTTATTCATAGTATATAAATATTATAGTTTTATGAATCTAATAGATAATCCTATAGGTAATGATGGATTAAAACTGTTATTAAAGAAATCAAATATGTTAGTTGATAGTTCTTTTGAAATGGATTTAAGTAATACTTCACTAGATGATAAAAGTGTAAAGTTATTATTAGATAAATTAGATTCAATTGGTGATTGCAGAATAAATCTATCTGGAAATAACATTAGAATGAAAGGTTTAAAATCACTTTGTTCCAAATCATTAAAAGAAGAAGAATATCCATTTATAACAATGAAATGTTCTTTATGGACGAAAAAAGAATTGAACTATTATTTGGATTATTGTATTAAAAAGGAAAGAGAAATTTTCAAAGAATATGACTTCTCAAGTATAGTTTTTATTCGTATATATAATGAAATAGATATGAGTCTCAATGATTCTTACATTTCATTGATAGAACAGATTGATTATGAACAACTAGATTTATCCAATAACAAAATCAGTTCAAAAGGATTAAATGAATTAGCATATTATGTAGCAAAAGATGTAGAACATATATCGATATATAATAATCCAATTGGAGATGAAGGATTAGAGTTAATATGTAAATATTTAGAAAAGTATTTGGATGATTATCACTCATTAAATCTTTCAAGTATAATATGAATATAATTATATCATATAATTTGAATTAGATATTGGAATGGGTGAAAAAGGATTAAAAATTCTAATAGAAAGGCTGAAAACTTATAAATCATTAAATAAGTTGGATATATCAGGAAATGAATTAGATGAAAAAGAATTGAGATTAATGAAAGAAAACGACCATGTATTTGTTTATTTAAAAGAATTATCAATAACATTAAAAGAGAATATAGATAAAACAGAATTAAAATCATTCTTAGAAACATTTTCATCAATAAAAATCATCATAATAGATGGAATAAAAGAAGAAGAAAAGTAAGAATTTAAAAAAGAATTGTTCGATATAAAATAATTTGATTATATTATATTCATATCTGTATAACCATGTTTTGTCTTGTATATCTTGTCATATATAAATAGTAATATATCATTATAATCTACATCAATTTCGTAAAATTTGTTTCTTTTATTACATATCCGAAAACATAGCACCGAACATTATTTATTTTTCTTCTTTTTTGAATAGATAGATTATCTTATTAAGTGTGTATATATTATTCCAGACCTATATACATATTTTGATTAGAATTCTTCATATTTAAGAAGAACTAGCTGTAATACACATTAGTATAAAAACATCGAAGTAATAAATGGAATATGCTGGTGAATATACTTTAAATAATTATTCTCCATATCAACCATTGTCACGACCACCAAATGAGTCATTGAATGTCTATACTCTCTTTCCTTCTCCTACGATTAATTCTAAATCAAATACAATTAGTATTGACAATAATAATGAAAGAAATTTAGATGAAATATATATAGAAGAAGAAGATGAGTATTGTGAAGAGTGTTTCAATCCTTTAATATCTAATTACTTGAACAATAGGCTATATATTCAAGTTAAACCTGAAATATATGATGAAGTATATTCTATATATATTGATTAAAATGAAATAGGAAAAAATGAAAGAGATTGTAAGTTCTATAATCGAATGTGAGTATTTAAAGAAAGAACAAGAATTTGAAGGGAAAATGATAGTATGGGAATTAAAAAGTGAAGATAATGATGTCATAAATGAATTACTGAGTGAACAATCAATAAATATCGAAGAATTCGAATTGTATTTTTCTTCATCCCCCAAGTTTGTTAATTTCACGCTGTTTTTACTGAATATTCCACTGAATATAAATACTGTATAATAATAATATTTATCCTAAAGAAAATAAATATATATATTTAGATTGAAATAGTAAAAATAATAACCAAAATAATCTCATCAAAATCAATCACTAAAGTGTATAGAAATTTAAAAGAATATTACGTATATATATATATATATATTGATATTGTTATTATAACAAATATAGAAATGTTATATTCAATTTGAAAATAAAGATTATTGTTTAAAATGTATGGAATACGATGAATTTTCATTACTGAAAATCACAACCACTTTGAGTTATACTATATACAATGATTTTAAAGTAACTAATGGTGAAAATCAAATTCCTCCAGCAAGTAATAGTGTAAGTAATGAATTATATTCATCAAAATCTTCAAGTTCTACTGATAATCAAAATGTTGTAAATAATAATCGTAAAGAGGATGCTTCAGTTAATGTAAAGAGTATAAAACAAAAGGAAAAGTGGGTGAAAATAAGCAACTATACTTTTACTTGTTATAATGTATAAATAATTATTATTATCTTATGTTATTTTAATATTAGGGAATATACAGTTATTTTATTGCTTCAGTTGGTATGATAAGTAGAATAATGTATGATGGAAATAATTTCTATATAAAATACAACAATGATGAAAGTTGTTCAAAATGTAAGAGAAGGTTTGATGGCAAATCATTAAGAAATAAACCATTGCATATCGAAGTTATTGAGATTGAGGATGAGAATGAAATAAATGAATGGATAGAAATAACAAAGAAGATGAATAGTTTAGGCGAATTAGATAAAAAACTTCAACAAATAAAACAATCCAAAATATCAACAGTAAAAAATCCAAATGTTTCAACTCCAACTCCATCTTCTACTCCTGCTGCTACTGTTTTTACCAAATCTAATATAAATATAGAAAGACCAATATCACAGCCAAAACCTGCTTCATCTCCTTCTGCTCCTTCATCTGTTGTTTCACAGTCAACTTCAAAGAATACAAAATGGTATATTATTACAAATTATAAAGAGAATAATGACACTGAAGTATGAATTTATTAATATCGCTATTGTTATTTATAGTATTTGAAAAGAGTATTAAACTTATATGGAAAAGTTATTGAAATGAAATATGATAATGTAAGTGATGCTTATTATGTATTGTACGAAACAAGAAAAACAATAAAATATTTGAATGAAGATAGTTTTTTCTCCAAAAAATTGATTATCAATTTATATTATAATATGAGTATTATTAGCCACCCCAAATTGATTAACATATATTCTAATAATTCATCATCATCATCATCAACATCAACATCAATAGTTTCATCTCCTCCAGTTAAAATAGAAAGAAATATTACCACTTCTACAGAAACGACAACACCTAAGGAAAAAGGATCAATTACTAAATATGGAGGCAATTGGTGTAAAGTTACTAATTTCCATTTTGGAAATAATCTAAATGTATTATACTTATGATTATATTTATTAGGATATAAAATCATATTTCAGCCCAGCTGGTAGAATTATGGATATTGTAAATAAACCTGAATATATTCTAATAAAATTTGAATCAAATGAAAAAGCGAAACGATGTGTAACAAGATTTAATAAAGGTAATTATAAAGGTGAAAAAGTAACAGTTGAAATATATAATACTGATAATAAAGATGAGAAATCATTTTCAAAAACTGTCGAGAGAGAATGGTGTATTTTATATGATTTCAAAACAAAAGATGAATTTCATGTATAAATTATATTCTCTATCTTTAAAACAATAGGATATAATGAGTAATTTTTGTGGATGTTATTGTGATATAAAAGTTACAAGAATTAAAAGAAATAATAATGTTTATTATTTGCAATATAATGATTATGATGAAGTTACAACTGCAATAGAAATATTTAATAACAAAATGATATGTGGCAACATCATTAAACTACAGTATTATGATGGTGAAGAAGAACCGACTGGAATTGAAATAATTAATAATTCAGAATCATTTAAAAATATACCTATCAAACCTATTTATAGCAGTAGTATATGTCCATCAGATAGAGAATCAATTACTAAAATTTCAAGTAACTGGTGTAAAGTTACTAATTTCCATTGTGGAAATAATCTAAATGTATTATACTTATGATTATATTTATTAGGATATAAAATCATATTTCAGCCCAGCTGGTAGAATTATGGATATTGTAAATAAACCTGAATATATTCTAATAAAATTTGAATCAAATGAAAAAGCGAAACGATGTGTAACAAGATTTAATAAAGGTAATTATAAAGGTGAAAAAGTAACAGTTGAAATATATAATACTGATAATAAAGATGAGAAATTATCATTATCAATAAAAAAGAATGAAGATTTAATGAGTAATAATCCTCAATCTACTAAAGAAGATGTTTTAACAGGATGGTGTATTTTATATAATTTCAAAACAAAAGATGAATTTCATGTATAAATTATATTCTCTATCTTTAAAACAATAGGATATAATGAGTAATTTTTGTGGAAGAAATTGTAGACTTACAAAAATTAAAAAATATAATAATGTTTATTATTTGCAATATAACAACTACTATGAAACATCTTTTGCAATAAAATGTTTTAATAACACAGTAAAATGTAAAAATGTAATAAAACTACAACATTATTATAGCAATTTAGAACCACCAGGAATTGAAATAATTAATAATACAGAATCATTTAGAAAAGAACGTATAAACAGTATTAATACATTTATATCTCCATCAACACATTCTCCATCTTATATTAATCCTTTTGGAAAAGATGATCAATTCTTATCTGATATACATCAACCAATAAATAATTACTCAAAGTGGATTAAAGTGAGTAATTATTCATTTACTACATGCAGTGTATAAATGTTTTAATTGTTATATTATAATAGCAAATAAATGATTATTTCAGTGTAGCTGGAAAGATAATAATGATTTTATATTATGCTTATGATTTTTATATAAAATATGATGATGAAGAAAGTAGTAAAAAGTGTTTGAGATATTTTAATTGTAGAGAATATAATTACATTATTTTGAAGGTTGAAATTATTGAAAGATTGGATGAAAGAGTTGTAAAAGAAGGAGTAAATGTATCTGCTATGTTAACTTATACAAAATAATTGATAATTAATTATTGATTGGGAAAAATAACAAAAAAACAAACAAAAACATTTAAAAAATCTAAACTAAATATACAAAAAAAAGTAACACTTTTCTTTTAATTAATTCATTTTTCACTCTTCTTCCATTCCAACCCAACTTTCAAATGCAAACAGAAACTCTCTGAATGTAATATATTCACCAGCACGTGTATCTAATTCATGAAATCTCTCTTTTGTTAAGAATTCTGTAACTGGATCAATTCCTTCTTTCTCATGTTTTTCTTTCTTCTCTTTTTTATCTTTCTTTACTCTCTTTGTGTCTTTTCTCATACTATGTTGGGTTTTTAATGCGTTCTTCTTATTCACAATTGCCTCTAAATCGTCTTTCTTTATTGACCCTGTTCCTTGCTTGTCAAATTGAATATAAGCATCAGTGATCATGTCAAAACATTTTTGTAGTTTTGTATGTTCGTCAAACAGGTTTGATCCTTTTTGCACTGGTCTTCCTACTTCTTCCAGTAATTCCTCATTTTCAGGTAAATCTAACAGAAATTATATAAATTGTATTTTTATATGTAAATATACTTGGTCTAATGCTATTGGATCTAAATCTTGATGGTGTAACTGCTTCTTTATCTCCTTCTAACTCTGATTCTAATACTCTGGCATTATAAGCTGCCATTTCCATTTTTATTGATTCACGAACTGCTGGTGTTGATTTCTGTTCTTTTGGAGAAGATGGTTCAATATTTGAAACAACTCTTTTAATTGGAATTAACTATTTAATAAAAAATATATTATATATATCTTTGCATAAATACTTCTAATAAATAGATGAGTGCTAACGCAACTAGAAATTCCTTGAAAGACAATTTGCCGGAATTTCTCACATCAGATTCATCAAAGATTTCTCTTAATACTTCATCTTTTATATCGTGCACACCTAATTCATTCATCGCTGCTTTTAATTCGCTATATTCTATTGTTTGACTTCCATCCGTGTCAAAATCATCAAATGCTTTACGGATATTGATAAAGCATTGCTAATATAGTATTAGAAAATAATCATACATTTATTAATGGAAATTGCAATATGATCTTATTCATTGGACTACAAATATATTACACTTTAGAATATACACAGTAGTATGATCTGTTCTTCTTCTCATTATTGCCATATTAATTCTATTATTATTTTATTGTAATTATACCTCTGCATAATAGCTTGAGAAACTACTGTCTGTTTTCTTTTTTGTTTCATCCTCGCACTACTAACTTCAGCTCCTTCTGCATATTTATCTTCTTCATGCTTTATAACAGAATCATCTTTATTTCTAGAAACAAACGATCCCATCTATCATAAAATAAGAAAATTAAAAAATCGTTTTTCGTGGTGAATGAAAATCTATGGGGTTATTTTTTCGATTAAATTTTTATTTTTAATTTCATTGTTTTTTACTTATTTCGTTAGTGTGATGTTAATTTATTAAATTCATGTATTTATTTAGTTTATTAAACAAAAACTAAAAACATGGAAAAACATTTTATTAAATGACAGAGGAAAAACAAATAGCTAAAGCAAAGTACATCCATCTTCTTCTGAAGTTTCTTTCTTCACTTCTTCTTTTAATCTATCTAATTTCACTATTTCAATTGATGAGAATGTGTTAAAAAGAGATTGCAGTTCGGATTTGTCTATATTATCTTTAATTGTTATTGATACTCTATCTAAACTATCAAATACCTCTTTATTTCCCTTCATTAACCTCAATTCTCTTTCATTTAATTCATTTCCTGATAAATTTATTTCATCTAATTGTTTATATTCTTTTAATCTTTCTATTAACACTTTTAAACCTTTTTCATTCATCCCTATATCTATTCAAATTAGAAATTATTAAAAATACTTGAAAGTATCAATGTATAATAATTATATATAAATTTATCTAAATATTTACATATTATTTCAACTCCTTCATCTCCTATTTCATTGTTAAAAATAGAAATATATTCTATATCTTTAGGTAAATAATCCATCAATTCTTTAAATCCTTTGATTGTTATATTATTATTAGATAGATCGATTGTTCTATAATCAAGCTGTTTAATAAATGAAATATGAGAGTCACTAAGATTCATACCTATTTCATTACAAACTATAATTATATACTTGAGAAATCATATTTTCTATAATCTTTTCTTTTCTTTTTAATACAATAATCCAAATAATACTTTAATTCTTCATCTGACCAAGTTATAGACTTCATTTCTATAAATGGATATAACATATTATATAATGATTCTGAACAAATGGATTTTAACCCTTTCATACTGATATTATTTCCATTTAGATTTACTCTTTTACAATATATTATTGAATCTAGTCTGTGGGTTAATAACAATACACTTTCATCATCTACTGAGATATTACTTAAATTCATTTCATATGAAGCATCATAATCTTTTATACACATATTTAAATTATTTAATGTCAATTTAAACCCTGTATTACCTATAGGATTATCTATTAAACAATATATATATATATATATAATCATACGATAAATCAATATTTTTTCTATTACATCATTTTCTCTTATATAATCCATCAAGCATTTTATCCCATCAGAATATATATTATTATCACTTATATCAAACTCATAGATCTTTTCGTTAATCATTTTCAAACCATCTACTAAATATTTCAATCCAATTGAAGATAATCCCATCTCTATTACATAGTAAATATGAACTGAAATACTTGAAAAGTTCATTTTATTATCATCTTTTAACAATTCTAAATGCGGAGATAATAGTTTCATTCCTTACATCTCCAATTTCATTTCCATTTACTTGAACTGCTTTAAGACTTAACAATGAAGATAAATTGTTAATCAGTATTTCTATACTTTTATGCGTTAGTTTATTATCTAAATAATAGAAAAATATCAAATTATACTACTCAAATCTAACTTTTCCACATTATTAAACTCTTTTGATCTTATAGTAATAAATGACTTGAAAATATCATCATCAATTCCTAAACTATCAAGTTGTAATTTGATTTTTTCACACATTATATATTTAATTAATTCTGGTGTATCTTCATCTATCAGTAATTCTTTATTTTCATTAATTTCAAATTCTATTTTGGAAATAGGAAATTTAGAGAATAATGCTTTAAACCCTTTTGAATGTATGTTTTTGTTTTCTGTAATATCAATTCTCTTAAGATTTGGATATTTACATAATTCTTCTGATAATAATCATCATTGATTCATCATTTAATTTCATTCCAGGAAGATTCAACTCATTATTTTTATTGATTAATAACTTAAGATATGGAAGCAATAATTTGAATCCTTTTGGACTAATTCCTGTATCTATTTCAGAAATAATATTAAAATAAAATTAATACAATCAAGATGTAAATACTCTAACTTCATGTATGGAATAGATTTAACAAATGATTCAACAAAATGATAAGAAAGATTACATCCTAATAATTCAATTTCTTGAAAGTCAGATAATTGAGCTAAATATGATCCAAATAATGATTGATGCTGAATTAGGATATTAATATTACCTACATAAATCAATAAATAAAATAATAGATTAGAATTATACAAAAATCGAGTTTTGTTGGATTGATAAATTTCAATATTCTGAAGAAATAATCCATTCCTTCTTCACATAAACAGAAACATCTTGAATCAATATAAACAATATCTTTATCTCTTCTATCAGTGTATATAGTAAATAACAATTTATCTAAATAGCACTTCTGATTGTGTTTACAATTGTGATACATATGATATTCTAATTTGCCAAATAATAATTCATTTTGTTTGTATAATTTCATTATTAATATTATCGATATTATTCTTTCATTTGGTTTATTATTGTAGGATTCTATTAATCTATTTCGAATTTCTTTATATTTATTATAATTGAGATAATAATCTGATTGATTAATAAATGGTAATATTTCTGTTAAAAAATTGTTATTAAATAGTATTTCTTGTTTTTCTTTACATATCATCAAATTATTATCATTATCTTTCAACATCTCACTCATTTTTATCATTTCTTTTCTCAACTCTTTTAAACTCAATCTTTTTTCATTCTTCACTTTTAACATTCCATCTATCATTACTTTCATCACTTCATCACATTCTGTATCAAAACTGTATTTACATCTCTGAATATTCTCTTTTGTTTTATTGATATTATCATCTTCATTGAATGGTAATTTCTTACAAATCATTTCATATAATATACAACCAATTGACCAAATCACACTTTTATCATCACATTCTAATCCATTCAACTCTTCTGAGCTTTTGAAACAAACATCATATAATCTCATATCTTCTTCTTTTCTTAATTCATTCATACATAAATCACATAATTTTATTTCGCCATTATTTTCATATATTATGTTACTACTCTTCAAATTACTCACTATTACATCATATTCACTCAATATCATTAAAATATCACATATTAAACATATCATATTGCATATATCATAGTTTGATAAGGATTTACTATGGATTATCTCTTCTAAATCTCTATCATAAGAATCTCTTTCTATCACCATATATTCACCACAATTATTCAATCGAAATACTGTTGGAAGGTAAAAGGAAAGAAAAACAACATTGTAGTGACAATGAGTTATCTTCATTGAATTTCAATATTCTCTTTTCTTTCATTCCAACAATGGTGATTTTTTTTATCACTTTAATACAATTTTTATCTTCAACTACGTAATCTACTTCATTAACACTTCTTTCAACTCGTTTTTTTATCTATTCGATAATATATATATTTATACTTTATATTTGCTCAACATATTACATATTTCATTCATTTTGATGATTTTAGAATTTCTATATTAAAATTCCTATTTAAAATTTTCATTACCCATTTTATGAAATGGTTATCCAAAATTGTGGGATAATTTATTAGCACATTTCAAATTCTTCTTTATTATGTACATTTCAATTTAATAAACAAAACAAAAAAAATCAATAATACACATAAATTAACTTTTTCAAAAAAAATAATTATATAATAAATCACCATAATCTGATACTATGGTCAAAACTGCCACTTATCAGTGTCTTCAATATTGGATGATAAATTAAACTACTAATTTTCTTTTCATGACCTTTCAAATTGTATAAAGCATTTCCATTGTTTATATTCCACATCTTAATTTCACCACTTTCACTTCCACTGTATAACTCATAATTATAATTCAATAAACTACTAACAGCAGATTTGTGGCCTTTATATATCTTACATACTTTTATAGGGCTTTTACTTATGTTCCAATATCGAATTGTGGAATCATTATAACCAACAAATAAACTATCTAATTCATCATTCACATTTGATCTTCCATTATTATTATTTCCACCATTTGATGTACTTGTTGTATTATTAGCCGTTGTATTTGTTGTTGTTGATGATGATGATGATGGCGGTGGTGGTGATTTTATATATTGGAATGGTATTCCATTTATATTACATAATGCAAGTGAACTGATCATCAATTTATTACTTGTCAATTTCAATGATCTTTCACATTGTCCATTCAAATTAAATATTCTACTTGTTCCATCTTTACTGCCACTTATATACTTCTTATGATAAATATCATTTTCAATTATTGTCACACTATTTTGGTGTTGTCTTAATATATGTTTTGTTTCATATTTTCGAATATCATATAATACACACAAGTTGTCTTTTCCTCCACTCATTATTGTGTTGTCGATTATTTTTATATCATTTATAGCATCATTATGTTCTTTAAATTCTTTAATTACACTTCGTTTTTGACGAGGATCTAATAGCCATAAACTGCCTTTGTTATCTCCACTACAAATTATGGAAATATTATTGAATGTAATATCATGACTTACGCATTTTAGACTAATTTCATTACCACATTTCATCTGTTGCAAATTTACACATTTCTCTATATCCCACAAACGAACTACTCCATCATCATGACAAGTAATTATTCTTTTACTATTTAAATGATATTTTATTCCATTTATTTCACTATCACTATGAATTCCTTTTAATAAAGTCAATCTGTTTCTATTACCTTCATTTATATCGTCATATTCGTTTATATTACTGTGGTTTCTCATGTTTCTTTTCACTCGATTTGTATTGGCATTATTATTATTATTGTTGCTGTTAATTTGTATTATGGATATTTCACCACCAACACTTGAACTTATTAAAATTGGATTATTATTATTTGCATCTCCCCATAGCAAGTGAGTAATAGCATTTCCTGATGGAATTAATAGATTTTTTGATAATTTTATATGATTTCTAATCAGCTTACCTCTAAAATGCGATTGTATTGCAACTGTTGCTGATAAATAACTACATGATGTTGAACTTTCATCATCATCATCATCTTCTTCTTCATTATCATCTTCTTCTTCACCTCCTGTTGTTGTTGTTTCAGTATCTGTATCATCAAGAATATGTTTTGATGTGATGGAAGTTCTTTCAATTGATTTTCTTTTACTTCTTTTACTCTTTCTTCGCTTATTATTGTTATTATTTTCATCATTAATTGATATTGGAGTTGAACCAATGATTGGAATTTCACTCATTTTTTCATCAACAATATTCCTTATTGGACTACTTCTTAGTTTTGTAACTGCTGCTGCTGCTGTTGTTGTAGCTGATGATGATGATGATGAATCAGCATTTAAATGGTTTTTATTTCTTTGTGATGAATAACCTGATGGTAATGGAATATTTGAATCTTTGCCTCTATTCTTACATCGAGAATTTGATTTATTTCTCTATATATATTTATAATAAAATACATGTATTTATACTGTATTAGATGTATTAAAATTGGGTATTTTTGACTGTCCAATTTGAGGTAATAACCGTCCAGATTCTGTCCTTGTAATTGGATGATTGCTATTGGTCAATGGTAATTTTGTACTACTTCTATGTCCAGAACTTATATTATTCAATTTATTATTATTATTATTTGTATTATTACTATTAGTAGCATGAATTGGAGTAGATAATTTACTGGAAAGAGTAGAAAAATCTTCACTTGTTATTAACACATTTACTGATTTACGAGGAGTTGGACCACTACTTTTGACTGGTGATAATTTTGAATTATCTTGTTGTAGTAGTAGTTGTTGTTGTTGTCTCAATGATTGTCGCTGAGAAGGACGAGTTATTGGTGATTGTAATATTTGACTTGTTAAATTATTCATATTCATAGAATCAGAATCATCCATTGTATTACCAATACTTGGGATTTTTAGATCTTGAGATAGTGATGATTCAACTATATTAATAATAATAATAATAATATATAAATACGTTCATCTTTTTCTAAGGATGTATCTGGTATTAAATCATCGTCCATTATCATATGATTTTCATCATCTTCACCTAATTTTAAAACATATATAAATAATTATTATAAAAAATACTATCCGTTTCTTCTTGTGTAATTGGAGTCATTGAAGATCCTTGTAATTTCTGAACTTTGGACAAAACCAACGGAATTATGGATGTTGCAGTTGGTGTAGTAGTTGTATCTTTATTAGAATTCCAAGTATTATCATTTCTATAATAATAATTATATATAAAAATTATTTTATACAATAATTCTCTACCAGATGATGTTTGTGGTCTAACATTAGTTGTATCAATTGGTGGAAATAATGAAATGTTTTCTCTATAACTATCTATCTTCGTCTTCGCAACAAATGGATGTAATAATAACGCAGTAACTGATGGTCTCTTTGATGGAATTCTTTCTAAACAAATCGTAATAAAATCCAAAGCATCAGCTGAAACAGTAGAAGGTAAATCTGGCAATTTTAATGCTTTATTACTTGCTATATTAAACATAGCTGCCATTGGTGAAGAAAATTGATGCCAAGGAGGTAAACCTGTTATCATTTCAATTACTGTACAACCTACACTCCAGATATCAGCCTTTAGCCAACCTTGTTCTTCACATTCACCTTTTATTACTTCAGGAGCCATCCACAGTGGTGTTCCTTGTAGTTTACTGGTGTTAGTTTTATTGGACATGAATTTCTTACTACATCCGAAATCAGATAGTTTGATTGTTCCATCGTATGAAATTAGTAAATTTGCACCTTTGATATCTCTATGTGCAATACCATTTCGATGAATGTATTCTAAACCTAATAATAATTGTTTTGTATATCTATATAATAATTTAAATTAAATTACATATATATATTTATACGATTTAATGATATCTCCTTCAATTACACCATATTTTTGTATTCTATTCTTAATTGAACCACCTGGAGCATATTCTAAAAACATATTAATAAAAGGAACTTCAATTTGAACACCATAATATTTGATAATATGTGGATGATCGAATTTCATTAAAATTGTAATTTCTCTTTCCAATGAAATCTATTCATTTATTAATAATAATAAAAATATATTCATTTCATACTCTTTGATGTTCATCCAAATCCGTTACATCCATCTGTTTAACCGCCATCATTTTACCATTTGGTAAAGAAAATGCTAAATATACATTACCTGTTGCTCCTGTACCTAGTAATTCCGCTTTTTGCCACTTTATATGAATTGGCTTTGATTTATTTACATTCGCTGATGGAACTCGTGGAACTGGCCTTGGTAGATTTACACGTAAAGGATTCAGTTTTAATATGCCACTCTCCATTGGAGTTTGACTGCTTAGAATAGTGGCTACATGATTCGCTTGTTCTGTCTTGCTAACATAGACTTTTACTGTTCCACTGTTTAATCGGATTAAATCTTTGAAATCATTTTCAGATTCTAATGTAATTAAGTCACCATCAGCGTCTGAATATTTTAAACTGACAGGAAAACCATAATCTGAAATTAGCCTGTCTTTTAGTAATTTCATATTCCATGTAGAATCAACTAAAACAATCCTGTAACTATCTTCAAATTTACATTTCAATCTAAATGTTTATATGAATAATTAAGTACTTTAATGTTTTTGAAGGTTCTATATTACTAAAATCGGTAGATGATTCAGCCATTTTTCTTTATACTATTTTACAGATTTTTAAAGCTTCATATAAAGACTGATAAATAAATCTAAAAATGAATACGGTATGATCAGATCTAATAATTTACAGTTTGAAGGCTTGATGAATATATTTCGTTTTTCTCATCATGTGAATAGATTTTTATCATTTAGATATTTCAACGCATCAAAATTCATACTATTCAGATCATTTGCATCAAAACCAAAACTAAAACTTCCTTCATTACCAAATCAACAAATTAAATCAAATTTTTATACTAGAAAAGGTAAAATCAATAATTCTCGAGATTTATATTCCTATTCAATCCTATCTGCATATCAAACTGATGATTATCAATTTGTGAAAGACATATCTCTGTCGTTCAAAACAGACAATGTACCATTAAATTCAAAATGTCTGGATTTACTTATTTCAATGCTCATCCAAGATAAAAAGTTTTCATTTGCAGAAGATGTAGTTAATCATCAAATAGAGATAAAAGGACCGCTTACAGTATCAGCACTCACTCATCATTTTCATTATCTTTATAAATATGAAAAGAATTACAATTTGGTAATAAAAGATTTCAAATATTTTATGAAATTCAATTTATCATTATTATCACCTTTTTTAATCACCTATTTAGAGAATTCATGTAAAATATTAAATGATAATAAATCTTTATTATATATTAGTGATTATTTATTTGACCATAAAGAAGAATTTCCATTTTTCAAATCGTTTATTCCATTCATATTAAACATGTACTACACCTCCACAGCAACAACAACTCAAAACTTTAAAGATAATGATAAAGAAACTAAAGGTAATGATATAATACAACGGGAAAATGAATTATATTATTTAATAGATTATATATTACCTTTATTATCAGAAATTTCTATATCAGACCCAATATTATTAAAAATGATTTTATCTTCACTTTTTGAAATAACAATTTATAATGATAAATATTATCAAAAGGTATGTGAAACAATTCAAAATCTGCAAATTGTAATAATTGATGATTCATGTTTGAATAAAGTATACGAGAAATTGATAAATAGAAAAGATTATAAAACATTAATAAACTCATACAATCTGTTAAAACAATATAACAATCGTCCACCATCCATATATAACGAATCACTTTATTATTACTTGAGAGCTTGTGAGAATTTAGAATTATATGATGAAATATATTTAATTCACAAAAGATCTTTTCATTCAAATTATATTCCATTACATTTAAAAGTAGCTAGAATATACCATCAACAAAAAAGAATAGTTCAATCTTCTATTCATTATGATTTATTGTTACAAATGCCAGATTTTCAGTATTATAAAGATATTAAAAGTAATGATATAATAAGTGCGCTTGAAGTGTATGCAGAAAAGAATGATTTTCAACATTTCGATGAGGTTGTTAATTTGATTTTTAAGAATTTTAAATTTTTGAAAATTGATAGTGAGGTGATGGTTAAAAGTATGATATTATTATCACAAAGCTTTTATGATGAAAAATCAATGTTTGAGTTAAGGCATAGATATAACAGTGCTTTATGTAAGAATAGTAGTAATAGTAGTAATAGTATGATAAGCTACGGTTTGCTTGAAGATTTGTTTAGAAAGAATCAAAAAAATGAAATTATGTGGGTATTAAAGTGGTTGAAATCTGAAATTAAATAAATATTCGTTTTTGTTTTGTTTTTATGATGATTTATTCTACTAATTCATTATAAAATAGCGTTAGAAAATACAAAAATACAAACATGAATTTTTTAAAATTTCTGTTATTTTTTATAATTGCTGTGGAAGGCTCTGTCCACATCTGCCAAAATGATCAATCCAAGGTAGATGTGAAAACAGTACCACTTAGCAGAGCTAAAAGCTCAAAAGCTACAGGTGATTCTTTTCAGCCAATTAGGTTTGGTAAGTATGTTTTTGCTATGCCTAGTGTTACACAAGATAAAAAGGTAATATTGGACAGATTATTTGATGAAACTATCCAATGGATGTCTTCATACTTAAAGGTTATACCTAATACTTCTCCAATCAAGCTGTCTGTCTCAAGTACTTATTTGGATAATCATGAACCACCTGCTGAACACAGAAGTATAATAATCTCAATTTTATTGAATTATAGATCCTGGTATATCAGATATTGATTTTTTGCTTTACTTTATTGAAGCTGATTGTAGTTCAATTGCGAATGCTCAATATTTACAAGCTGATACAAATGGTCAGCCGTATATTGGATTGGTACGTGTTTGCAAGAATTTAATTGATGTATCCAATGAACTTTACTACAAAACTGTATTACTTCATGAAATAACCCATGCCCTTGGTTTTTCAAATACTGTATTTAAAAATATGAAAGATGCAAGCAACAATAATTATTTAAAAACAAAAACTACAAGTGATGGTATAAATAGAAGCATTTTAACCACTCCAAAAGTAACATCCTTTATAAGAAAACATTTCGAATGTGATACAATTGAAGGTGCTTATTTAGAGAATGATGGTGGTTCAGGCACAGCAGGTAGTCATTGGGAATCAACATCTTATAATTACGAACTTATGACAGGTTGGATCAGTAGTACAAAAATCAACATTTTAACAAACATGACATTGAATTGGTTAGAGGATACAAACTGGTATAAAGTAAACTATACCTATGCAAATACATGGATGTTTGGATATAAGAAAGGATGTGAAATGGCAGAGTTACAATGTAGTAAAACTGTTGATAATAAAGTCATACCGAATGGTGATTATTGTGAAATAAAGAAAGATGATCAAAATCATGATTTGTCAGTTTGTACAATTGATTATGAAGCTGTTGGACATTGTACGCAAGCTACAGGTAATGATTGTCCTTTAGTCGCACCTTGGTCTAATAGATTGTGCAAAGACGAATCCAATAATAATGGTCAAGGTAATAATTTAGTATTTGGTATTGAATATAGTCCTACATCTTATTGTCACAATAATTTCTTAATTTTGAATAGATATGTTGAACAAAAAGAAATGGCATACTCTTGTTTTAGAACGAAATGTAATAGTGATAATACTTATTCATTAGTTTTATGTAATAATGAAAATGGTTGTATAAGTGAAGATGATTATGTAAAAGTGAAATGTAGTAGAAAAGGTGAAGTAGTTAAAGTTAATGGATTTAAAGGTAATGTAACTTGTAATGATCCTTCTATTATATGTGGTGGTAAAATTATTCCTGATGGTGATGATAATGATGACGATGATGATTATACAGGAACTGATGAGAATGGAGGTGATGATGGTGTAGTTACTAAAAAACCAACAAATATACCTAAACCTATAACTCCTACAGCTGAATTAGATGATAGAAGTAGTAATTATGTAGTTTGTGTTGTTCTGTTGTTATTTATAGTTGCTATTATCATGTAGAGAGAAAGTGAAGAAAACAATAAATAATTTCATAACATTATGTTATTGTGTTTAATTAGAAGTATGTGTTGTTGTTGTTGTTTTAATTATAAACAATACACTCATATGCATATAGAAATAATGTACATAATATAACAGTCTATTAAAATATAACTAATTCAACAACAATCTTCAGAATACATATCACCACATTCATCTCCTATTCCCAATACAGCACCGCATCTATTACATTTGTGAACTCTATTGAAAAAAAAATAAAATAAAAAATAAAAGAAATACGGTCTTTGGAACTGTGGTATACATAACAATATAAATGCAAAACAAGCTATTATGAAGCAGAATATAATTGTAAATATAATTCTATCTTTGATATAAATATTCAAAATATACAATATAGGTCCAATTTGATGTTCTACTCTTGTTGGTCCAGTGTAATGACAAAATGGACATTCAACCATAAGTGGTCTATGTAATTAAAAATCAAAAAAAAATACATATTCTCAAATCTAGGAGGAGCCATAGTAGCTACAGGTATAGGTTGTTGTGGCATAGGCGCACCTGGTTGTACAGTTACATATTGTCCTTGTACATACTGTGGTTGACCATTCTGAACAGGAATTGTCGAAATAGGCATTTGATTATTTTGAGCGATAAAACCTTGTGGTTGGGTGTATCCATTCACATTTGGCTGTTGTTGTTGTTGTGGATAAGGCTGTAAATTGACTGCTTGAACAGGATTTACATACTCTGGACTAACAGGGATTCCTTGTTGCTGATATAATGGACCAGCTTGTTTTTCATCTATTAAATATATAATCTTTTGATACAATTAGGGTTGGACATGAAAAAAATGTTTTAAAAAATTGTAATAAACACGGTAAGAATTTTTTAAGTGTTTTTTTTGACTTTAAAATGATTTTTCTCGATAACCATAAAGAATTAAATAATAAAAAATTTCAGTAATATGCGTTATACATAGTACTTTACTATAGCATCATTAGTTTTGAAATTACCTCATGTAGGTAATTTGTTTCTTTTTCAATAATATTAAACATATTGATAAATATACCCATAAATAATGCAACTGTAAAATCTTATAGTTTAATTCTTTTTGTAGAGTGAGAAAACGAGGGTTAAAGTAGGTAAAATCAGAAAACCAACCCCTGAACTTTTTATCAAATTGGCTTTAATGTCCCTGGTTTTTCTGAAATAGGAAATGAAATGAAATGAAACATGGTTTAGATTTGTTTAATTTTTGTAGATTAAAGTTTGATGTATGTCTTGGTAAGAATAAGCGTGGTTTATTTTTCGCATGTAATCTTATGTAATTAGTGATTTCATGTGCTTATTCAAACAATTTTGTATAACTGAGTAATAAAATAGTGTTATTTTAAGCTAAATCCCTCTAATTAGAGAGATACAATCAATTCTTTTATATTCAGCTTATATAGCTGCATACCATTAGCATCGTGAGAATAAACACAATTAGACATATAAATAAATACAATTTATCTAAAATATGAAAATTAATTAATCTTTACTAAAATAAATCCATTTTACCTATATAATAATAATAATAATATACATTTTATATAGATAATACAACTATAATCCTCCAATCCTAATCAATTACATAATTTAATTAAAGTATACTTCTAGTTAATATCATAATCGTTCACTTTGGACCTACATGTATTCCATAATACGTAAATAATACCAAGATTAGTTTTCAAAACGCCTTGAATACCAATTGCTACACTTATATTGACTGACTAAAGCTTTTATCTTTTCAATAGTCTTAGCTGTTGGATTTAAAAAAGCTAAATACATTTTTAAAATTAAAAATTAGATCATTGGCTTGATCTTTTCTCAAACAAAAGTTAGATTTTATTTTTAAAACAAATATATTGGCTAAATGTATAAGACCTCTAACTTTTCTCAAGTTTTTAAAATAAATAAGATCATTAATATTTTGATAGTTGAAAACGGCTGTATAGATTATAGCAGATTTGTTGACAAGTTTGGTACTATCAAAGAAATAACAGACTTTAATTCTATAGATGAAATGATTAATCTGTACAAAGATAGAGATATATATTTCCTTACGAATAGCAGTTATTTTGTTTTAATGCTTTTACATTATCACGTTTTTATCATAGATAGTGAATTAAATATTATTTCTACTTCCTTAATTCATTCTCTAATTTTTCAACTCACTTATTAAACCCCTACTACATTCAGTTTTTGACCATTATAACATCCAATCTCTATACCATTATATTTATTTATATATTCTAACACTTTTTCACTTTCTAAAAATATAGCTAATATTCCTCCTTTATTATGTTCTCAACTATTCATCAATTTACCTCTTGTTGCTATTAATTTCAATCCATCTTCTAAACTCATTATTCCACTTACGTCTCCAGCTACATATTCACCTATACTATGAATACACACGAGTCTTCCATTACTTAACCACATCTTATATAAACTATATTCGATACTGAATAAACAGGGTTGAGTGTATAGTTCTCTAATATAACATAGGCATTTGTTCCACTAAATCCAAATGAACTTACACCAATACCAATACAATATTTATTATCTGGTAATGGTAATGGTAAATGTTTTGTTGGAATAGCTATCTTTAAATCATTCAAGTTGAAGTGATGATTTTCTTATTCTCTAACATAAATATTGATTTAATCAAACTTGCAATACCTGAAGCTGATTCTAAATGTGCAATATTTGTCTTTACAACCCCAACATATAATGGACTATTATTGTGAAATGATTTGAGATTCAATATAACTTATATCACTTTCTGTTGGGCTAGGCCATTTGGAGCAGTTAAGCCACTATTTCGACCATCTTAATTAATAATATGCCATCTTTTGTATTGTTGGATAATCATATGGAATTGTGAAAAAAACACTATATTGGATAATTCTGATACAATATATATTTCCATATATTCAAAATACTACACCAATCTATATTATGCTTAACACCTAAATATATTACCATAAGGTTTATTTACTAACATTTACTAGTTATGTTTATAAATAATTGATTCGTTGTAAATCCACTTGTTATTATTACATTTGTGGATTAAATGTTAAGAAACATATGCAACTGTCGAAATCCACTATCTACATCCATCACATATCTTCTTATTTCTATTGTAAAACCTCCAAATACTCTATCTTCACACCAAGCTATTTGACCTATTATTATGATAGAAAATAAAAGTATAGCCATCATCATCTTTTTTAGGTAATTATGACATTACCAAATACATTTGTCTTTTGTATCACTTTTTCATTTTTTATTTATCCAATTATCTTCTTGTGTATATTATAATTAGAATAAAATTTTTTATATATCAATTTTAGAAGACTTTTTTACTTACAATTGCTTATGTTGAAGAGTTTTAATCACTATTTTTTTTCAATTTTATAATTATTATGATTATAACATTATTTAGCCTATATTCATGAATTTAAGGATTAAATATGCATATTGCTGTGAATAAGATTTATTTACTTTCAGCATTCTAATGTACTTTTTGTACGTGATGGTTACATGTTAGTTTGTTGTGTGATGTACCATATTTTGCATATTTTGTATGGCTGCATATAATTAGTAACATTAAACTATTAAGATAGTGCATTTGAAAATAAGACTTAGTTCGAAGAACATATAATGGTTTTAAGTATGTATTACTTCTGAATATGTACATATGTTATGGAATATATAGTTTAATTGTCTATATCATCTAAATTATAAATGCATCAATAATTTATTTTTGATTTATATAGCAAAATACAAACTATAACATGAACTTAATACTTACACAAAATATTAACTTTTGATTCAAACTCTATCATAACAAAAAAATGAAAAGAAAAAGGTGTTAAATTAAAAAAGTTTCAAGCCAGTTTGAGTGAAGTATGTAAGTCCTATTTAAATTCGAGTCAAACATTCTTATCGTGAATCGACAATTTGACAGGTAATTTACATCCTTTGTGTTTATTTTTTGTTTCGTCAATTATTCTCCATGACAACAACTTGTATAATGGTTTTTATTGTCTAGATGCAGCTGGTCCAGTTATGGCAGCACCTACAGCAATAGTTCCTGCTGTTCCAACAACTGCTATTCAACCAGAGAGTAATATTCACTTCGGCAATTCGTACTTAACGATTCAACTCATGTTTTAGACCAGTTACAATGATTTGTCCTAATTGTAACAGAGAAATTACTACCAGAGTAAGATATAAGGCAGGTCCTTTATTGTATAGCCTTATTACCATTTTATATTATGCGCATAGGATTATTATAGTCATTGTATTATTTTTGTCTTAACGATCTTCTCATTGTTGTTTTTATGTTGTGATGCTTTTAAGAGACCGTATATTCATTATATTGTCAACTACTCTATAGTGTTCATTACTGTCCACATTGTGGAACAAAATTGGGAAGAGGGCATGAATGTAGTTAAGTTAATTAAATTAATGAATTTATTATAATAATATCACTTTGTACAAGAATAAAATAATTGTAAAAGACATATTAATTTACATGTTAATGTGAATTGAACTTCTTTAATTCTTCAATATCACTTGATACGCTACTGTACTTGAGTAATGCATTTAGTTTAAATTCATGAATAATTGACAATAACATTTCTGTAGAATCCATCTAATAATAATAAAGGAATAGAATAATACTATAGAGTTTACAGTTGATGTGCATTGCAGTGATTCATTGGAATTTAATTCTTTCTGTGGATTTATCTATTATATTTTAGATATAAATGATGATTTATTATACTTGAGATATTTCTAGTAATCTTAAATAGTCTGAACTTATTTTATTTTTAATTGATTTTATCTGTGCTTTTAAATCTTCTTTTCTGATATTTATATTTGGATCATTCATTGATTTATTGAGAAAAATATGAACTGACCAAATGTGACATGTAATTTAGTAAATTAATTTAGATTCGTTTATTATTTGAATTTGAATTTTTGAATATGAATATTGTTTTAAAAATTAAAGAGTTCTTAGAAGATACATTAGAACGATCTTTTCTGATCGAAGACAGTGGTATAAGTGAGAATACTCTATTTTATAGATGATCTGTGTGATTTATTATCTGATGGTGAAGTAATGGAGCATTTATGGCAGAAATTGATGGGAAGACCAATGATTAATAACAACAGTGATAAAGAGAACAATCAAAATCTTCAGAATAAGCTAGATCAATTCTATTACAGTGCAAAACAATATGGTGTGAAAGAAAACAGATTAATATCAACAAAAGATATAAAAGCCAAGAATATGGACAAAATATATTCCTGCTTCAGATATTTGAAAGCATTAAGAAAAGTCCAGAAAGAGAGAAAAGAAGATGGTAATAAATCAATACTCAATATGATAAATGCAAATATCTCAGTCAATATGACACAAACAGCCTTACAAATTCAACAAGAGAATAACTTCTTAGTCGATGAACTTACCAAGAAAGTGAGAAATTTGGAAAAAGAAAACTACATGTTAAAGAATGAGAATAAAGAGTTAATTGATTTAAAAGAAATAAATAAAGAATGTGAAACTTTGAAGAAGAAAATATATGAGATTGAAATAGACAAAGAAAAGAAATATAAAGAATTACAACAACAATATAAACTATTGGAACAAAAATATGAAAATGTAAAAAGTAGTGGTACAATAAAACCGACTGATTTAATAAAAGTAAAAGGAAATATAAACTCATTAAGAGACTCAATAAATACACTAAAAAATGAAATAGCTATACAAACAAATGATTTAACTGTTTATATGAAATCAATACAAAATGAAATATCAGTTTCAATATTATCCTTTAAAAAGATACTTAATAAAAAAGATCAAAGAATAGCTCGAGAAATGGAAAAAACTAGAAAATATTATAATGAAATCCAAGAATTAAGAGGTAATATAAGAGTCTATTGTAGAATAAAACCATCATTAAAACCTAATTCAAATAGCTTTAAATGTGTATATAGTGATGATTATTCAACAGTGAAATTATGTAGTAAAAAATCTAATAATAATGTTTATGATTATACATATGAATATGATTATGTATTTAATGAAAACAGTAAACAAGAAGAAGTATTTGAAGAAGTTAAACCATTAGTAATGTTATCTTTAGATGGATATAATACTTGTATTTTTGCTTATGGTCAAACAGGCAGTGGTAAAACATATACAATGGAAGGATATGATAATAACTATGGAATAATATATAGAACATTTGAATTACTATTCAATGAGAAAAGAATAAAAGAAGAAAGTAATGAAAATAAAATACAAATAAAATATAGAATGTATATGGTAGAAATATACAATGAAACAGTTAGGGATTTGCTAAATGATTTAAAAGTATTAGAAATTCATCAAAATAATGATGGAAGTGTATATTTGAGAGATGTGATGAAGAAAGAAATAAATAATTATGAAGAAGTAATAGAAATAATGAAAATGGGAAATAGAAATCGAAGTACAAATTCAACAAATTCCAATGAACATAGTAGTCGAAGTCATATGTTATTATTTATCGAAATTGAAACAATAAATAAATATATAAATAATAAAATAAAAGTGAGTAATTTAAGTTTAATTGATTTAGCAGGAAGTGAAAGAGTGAGTAAAAGTGGAGTAAGTGGTGATCGATTAAAAGAAAGTCAAAATATTAATAAATCTTTGAGTTGTTTAGGAGATGTGATAGAATCATTACAACAAAAACAACAACATATTCCTTATAGAAATAGTAAATTGACATATTTATTAAAGAATAATTTGTGTAAAGATAATAAAGTGTTAATGTTTGTTAATATAAATAATGATATAAATGATGTAAATGAAACGAAATGTAGTTTATTATTTGCCAGTCGAGTTGGAAGTGTAGAATTAGGAAGTAGTAAAGATTATAAAAGTAACAAAGAAATGAAAGAATTGAAAGAAGAAATTCAGATTTTAAGAAATAGTTTAAAAGAATTTGAAAATAGTAAGATGAAAAGTGAAAAAGAAAAGTGTGATGATAATAATAAAGATGTAGAATAATATCAACTTTTTTACATTGTCTATTATTACTTCATTCAGTAAATAACACCAACTATAAATAACATCTCTACATACAATAAAATTGATTTATCATTCAACTAAACTAATATAATTCACTATTATTTCATTTTCAACTATAACATTTCAACAATTTTAGAAAAAGACAAAGTTAAACAATATTAACAATGTAAACATAACAATATATCCATAATTAAACCCACTATATGCATTTATTTACCATTATATCTTCACCAACAACAGAAACACTCTCACTTACTATTCATCATTTATATCACCATATCATATACAATATACATAAATAAATCATAATAGAGTATAATTGTCTTTATCACACCTTCCTGACAATTAGAATTAAATCACATTTTAAGTTTTGGGTTATTCAAAATTTTGATAAAAATCGAATTTCGTTATTTTTGTTGATATATTTACATAAAGATGATAATAAAAGTGAATAAAAGCAATAAGAGAAGATGGGTATTTAATATATTTATTTTTATGATAGATTATGTCGAAAATTGGTTGAAAGTGGTTTTGGTGATATAGAAGTGAAGATTAGAGATAATCGAATAATGTCAATCAAGTCAATTTTAGTGAATGGAAATGAGACTGTAAAGAAACTGTTGTTAGATGCGTGAGTTTGTTGGAGTTTTGGAGTTATATGAAGAAATCGAAGAAATTAGGCTATTATGAGATGGAGAAATACTACAGTGGTGGTGAACTGATAATCTGTAAAGAGAGTGTGTGTGAAGTGTTGATGTTTTGTTTATGTTATTGTGAAAAAGAGATAATAAATGATTGTTATGAATTTATGAAGAATAATATAGATGATGAAGTATTAATGAAATTAATTCATATATGTAATGTATTTGGTGGATGTTTGAGAGAGATAGAAGAATTGAAAAATATGGAAATAGAAAAGCGAGGATATAAATATTTATATAATAATGAATATTTGTTGAGATTAGAAATGAATAATTTGATCGAGATATTAAATATGAAAGATGTGATAATAGTGAATGAGTTATGGTTATTAAATCGATTATTCGAATGGTATAAATTCCAAAAGAATAAGAATGATAATAAAGAGATTAAAGCAGATTTTAAACAATTGATAGAAGAAGATATTGATGGTGAAAAGATAAAAGAGAAAGAGATAGAAAAAGAGAATAAAGAAATGTTGAAAGAAATGAAAATAGAGTTAAAGAAAAATGAATGTAAAAATCATATAGAATTATGTTTAATAAAAGATGATAGAATTCAAAATGTAATAATGAACAATTACAATGAAGATAATAAAGAAGAAGACTTTAATGAAGAAGAAAGAAGAATATTGGATAAGATGAAAGAAGAAGAATTGAATGATGAAATAATGTGTATATTAGAAATGAATAATATAAAAATGAGTGAAATAGTATTGATGATAATGAAATATAAAAATATGAAAAAGGAAAGTATAAATACTAAAAATATATTTAAATAGAATATATCTCAAATATCGAAAAGAGAAATCTATTGGATAGATTATGTATAGAATATAATGAGAATAAAAGAAATCGAACAATGAAATGTTTATGTTTGTTTGTTGATGATAAAAAGAATATTTCAATAATAGAAGAAGTATGTGGAAAAGAAATTCTTTTTAGAATATTAAATGAAGATAATTATTTAAACTCCAAATATAAAGAATTATTAATTGAATATATAAAAGAGAATAAATTGAGTTTAGAAGAAGAAGAAGAAATGATTGTAATAATAAAAGATAAAGAATTATTGAGTGAATTAAAAACAAAAGAAATCACATCATTTTCATATCCTCAATCAGAATATTTATTTATATTAGATCAAGAAATGTCAATAATTTCTTCATTTGATGGAAATCGATGTGAATTTTCAATCAATTCTTCATTGCCAGATGGTTTAATGTTAAATAAAGAAAATGGAATAATTCATGGAAAAGTGAATAGAGTAATCGAAAAGAGAGAATATGAAATAAGTTGTAAGAATATTGTAAATGAAAAGAAAATCAAAATATCATTAGAATTTGTTGATATAACATTTACTGAATTAAACAAAAGTAAAAAAATATCAATCTCAAATAATGGAAAATTAATAACAAATATAAATGAATATGGTTATAATCATTGTTATTTGAATTTGAAAATGGAAAATGGAGTTTATCATATCAAATATAAATATCATCTAAATGGAAGTAAATATGATGATATAATGTTAGGATTATCAACTAATAATACATTTTCTGGTTATCGTATTTATGAACAATCAACAACATGTATATATGTATGCATGTGATGGTAAAAGTCAAGATATAACTAAATATTGTCATATTGGAAGAGTTGTTAATAAAAATCCAAATTTCAATAATCATAGGAGATGGTTCTAATTTATGAAGTGATTGTTGATATGAATAAAAGAGAATGGTTGGATAAGTCATAATGATTCATATCCTGTTTTACTTGTTGAAAGATTTACCTTCTCCATTATATCCGTTATGTTGAATTATATTATAATACAACTTCAATAGAATTATTATCAGTTTCTCATCAATAAAGTTAGATAATATGAAAATTAAAACATTTACATTCTTTATTTTTAACATAAATGTGTATAAATGCTATAAGATAATATAATGAATGAGATTTTATCATTTTAATTTTGTAACGATCAACTATGAAACGCTTAAATTTTCAATTACCGTTTTAATTTTTCTAAATTCAAGCTATAATACCACATAAATCGTAATGTCAGTCATATTAAGAAAAAAAGACTGTGCTTATTTGAAAAGAAACACTAGATGTATTTTATTTTGATAATTTTGAAATTAGTTAGTGAAAAAGACATTCAATTATTATTTCATCATTACAAAAGCAATTTATGTCCAGAAGATGATTGGAGATATGTATACAGTAGTGCAGAAGCTGGACTTGAAGATGACAAAGAACACTTCGTTAGTGCATTTAGTTTAGAAGAAGATGATTTATGTAATGAAGTGATGTGTGATTTAGAAGACAAAAGTGTAAATTCGATAAGTTTTTTAGATTTTGCTCTTGGTTTAGATGCTACAATTCGGATGGGTAAACCGATTGACAAATTAAGGTTATTATTCCAAACAATAGATCATGATAGTGATTCAAAAGTCACAGTGAGTGAATTTAGTAGTACGATGATCTATCATATTCCTCGAAATAAAGAAAGAACAATGGAAGGAAATATGATTGAATTTTATACACGTGTTAAGAAATACTTGCCAATGATAGAAATAAAAGAGCCAAATGTTTTAACATTTGATGAATGTTATAGATTGACAAAAGAAATGAAAGTATTAAATGAAATAATAATAAGTCCATATTACTTAGTGCAAGGGTTGTATAAGAGAGATAAGAAGAAGATTCATTTGGTAATAAATAGTGAAAATGTGAATGAAGAATTTAATAAATATAATAATAAGGGTTTAAGTAAATTGAATAATGAAAATGATGTAAGAAGTAAAAGTGAATGTAAATCAAATGATAGTATTATTGAAGATAGATTGAGTGAAAGTGATATATTTGAATAGAAATATTTTAGTATTTATATATTTAATTTAAAAAAATAATTCAATATAATAACTAATAATAATAATAATAATAATAGATGTAAAACTTGTTTCATTTTATACTAATTCTTCAAAATCAGTAACACATTGTTCCAAATCTTTCAATGACTTTATAGCCTCTTCAGATACATCTAAATTTCCAATTTCAACCTCATCCAATATATTATTTAACTTTTCTTTCACAAATTTAATCTCATTATTCAATTTAAGTAAAATCTCTTTTACTTGTAACCTTGATTCATTTACAGTAGAACAAGTATCATCTAAAGAATCACAAATGTCTTTTAACATCATATTTTTCTCACCTTTATTTAATGTTCTTAATCTGTATAAGATATTACTCAAATTGTTACTGTATTCCGTTTCACCTTCATTACTATGATAATAATTATAAAATAAATCTTTAGTCGATATATTATCACATAATTCATTTAATTTCATTTTCAACTCTTTGTTCTCTTGAAGTAAACTATAATTTTGTTTAACTGTTGTGTTGGATAATAAAGTTTCAATTTCTGAATTTAACCTTTTAATTTCTTTATCTTTATTATTAACATTATTATTACTTTCTATTTCGGTTATTTCTTTCTTCATATCTTCTACTTCATGATGTAATTGAGTAATATATTGTATAACATTTAACAGAAATGAGCTAATCTCATCAACATTATAACCATCACCATTATACTTTATATCAATAATACTGCTTAATTGGTCAATTATATTCATTAATTGAATCTTTTGTGTGATAGATGATACATTTTTACTGATTAAATTTATATTATTATTATTATTTATTGATTTTGAATAATTATCAACTAACTCATTATAACCTTCCATTAAGTTATTAAAATCTTCATTCGAAAATCCTTCTGCTTTCTTCTTTATTTCATCTAATCTTAACCTGTATTATATTCAACAATTTCATTCTTTCCTTTTCATTCTGTTGAAGCTCAGCTTTTAAATAATCATTATCTTCTAATACTTGACGATATCTATCAATATTTATACCATGGTTTGGGATTTCTTCAGATATTTGATTGAATTTTGCTTCATAAATGGATATTTGGTTTTTTAATTCTTTTATCTTTTCTAAAACTATTGGATCAATATTATTATTATCTTCTGTTCCATTTTCATTTTCATTTTCTTCTTCATTTTCATTTGCAGTTGATGGTCCAGTAGAACTGATTCTTCTTCTTTCAGTATTTTCATATTTCATCTTTAAATCAGCATAACTACTCATTAATGATTCATTTTCGTTTAATAGTCTTTGTTTTTCTTCTTCTAATTCTCTTATCATATCTAAATACTTTTCAACGTTTTCACTATTATTTTCTCTCATTACCAACGAATCTTCTTCTCCATTATGACGATTTTCCAACTCTTTAATTCTATTGGTTAATGCTTCATTCTGTCTTTGTAAGTTATTGTATAATTCCTCATATTCGTTGATTTTTTCCAACATATAATTGGTTGGATCAGTTTCAGTTTCACTTTCTACCGTATTATTATCATTTCTTCTTTTTGAATTGTTGTCCTGATTACTTCCTGTTAGTTTGGTACCTGAATTATTAGGAGATGAACGTGGTGTAATTAACTCACTATTATTATTATTATTATTATTGCTGATGGTATTGTTCTCGTCTATTTTCATTGTTGCTACCTGTTGTTCTAATTTATTAATCTGTTCATCTTTTACATTGATAGTGTTTTCTAATTCGTGGATATAATTGGCATATTTATCTAATTCCTCTTTCATATTTTCATTATCATCATTATCTTCATCATCTTTACTGTCGTTGTTGTTGTTGTTGTTGTTGTTATTGTCTTTATTTTCTAATAATTCATTTAATTGTTCTTTTAATTCTTCATTCTCTTTCATATATTTTGATAGTAAAAATGATGATGATGATAATGAAGAAGTGTTATTGTCATTTTCATTGTCATTTAATATCTCTTTATTCATGTCTGGAATTGGTGGTAGTTCATCCATTTCTTGAATATTATTCTTTTCTTCAACTAATTCGTTTATTTTGTCTTTTAATGATTCATTTTCCTTCTATATTATTATTATTATTATTATTATAAAATAAATTTAAATATATATATTATACATCTAAACTTTCAACATGTTCTTGTAAAATTTGAATATCATTCTCTTTTGTATGTAATTTACTGTTTAATAATTCAATTTCTTTGTTTTTACTTTCACTTAATTCATTCATTTTGCCTTGTAACTCGTGGTATTCATTGCTATTCAATATGAATGACTTTTGAGTAGCATCTAAAATGGGATTTACGTTTTTCTTTTGTAATTCTTCTACTTCCGCCTATTTTATTCATAAATATAATAATATATATATACTCTTAATGTGTTAACTTGGAAATTGTACTTGTTAATTTCCAATTGATATTTTTCCTTCATAAATTCCATATCACTTTGATGTCTATTTTCTATTCTCCTGATATTGTCATTATATTCATTTTGGAGGTCTCTTAACTCGTATTTGTGATTTGTAGCTAAATCATTAACGTATTTCATATTCACTGGGTTTCTCTATATTAAAATATATAAAATTAAATAAAGTCATTAATACTCTATAATTCTCTAATTCGGTGTATAGCATATCTGTTGCTTTTTCATTCTCTTCAATTGTTTCTTTTAGTTGTATTCTTAATTCTAATACTTCTTTTTGTGAGTTTTCTAAATCTTCACGTAATTTACTATTCTCTTTTCTGTATATTTTGCACAAACTGTTTGGATCTGTTGTTGATATTGTCGTATTTGTGAGACTATTGTCAAGTGTGATGAACTTGTCATTGTGACTTGGAGAATTGATAAATGCTATTCACAATATAATACAAAAGATTAAAATACAGGGAGAATGAGAGATATCCTGACTAAGTGGAGATTGAGTGTTTTTACTTTTATCACTTGGTGATATATTGTCATTTGTAAATTCTATAAACTATAAAATAAATACAACTTACCGAAATTTGTTCCAGATTGTATAGACTTGATAGAATTCCTCTTTATTGTATTGCTTGTATAAGCAGCTGGTGATGAATATGATACATTCAATGAAGATGCTTTTTGACGTAAGCTTTGAATAAAAGCTTCATCGTCGTCTATTTTGTTATTATCTAATCATTAGATGCAAGAAGAATACTCATTCTGTTGTATGTCTTATGGCAATAAGCAATATAAAATCACCTAGAAAGAAAATTGACAGTTGTATTTTTCAAAGTATTGTTACCTGTCACTGACATAAATTTTGTAATTTACTAAGAATGATTTATCTCATCATATAGTGAGTAATTTATCATGCTTATCATTGAATTACAATTAAAACGCTAATTTACTTTAAGTAAGTATGAAAACAATGTATTTTGGATGTGAATTGATTATTTCTGATAGATTCTCAATTTAAAATGCACTTTTCATAATCATAATCCAAAATAAATACTTTTCTCACAACAACAAGCACAATTATTTATTCATAAGAAGAAAGAAGAATTTATATAAGAATTATCTATACTTCGAAAAGGCTGGAATCATTTTTTAAATTTCAATTTCAAAATGGAACTTAATGATGCTACCTTGAAGACAGTTCAACAGCTCTTAGCAGCTTCCTTGTCTCCGGACAACGCTTTAAGGTATACGCTTATCTAATTCTTATTTAAACAGAAAACAAGCTGAAGATCAATTGAAGCAATTGGAAGGCAAGCGCAATTACCTTATTCTGTTACTTCAACTTATAAGTAAATGTGAGGATTTTACTATTTGGTATTATTCTTTCTTAATTATTGATATTTAGTTTAAGTGCAGCTACGTTATTCAAAAACATCTCTATTAGACGTTTTAGTGATGTATATACTCACAGTAATTATTTTTTTAATAGGATCCAACAACAGCTGTTGAACCAAGTGAAAGATCTTTAATTTACACTGAAATTGTGAATCTAATGTGTTCAAAACCTGATAAAATCCGTGCTACCTTAGCTGAAGCCATATCTATCGTAGTAGAAGCCGATTATCCGGATTCTTGGAAAATAGTCTTTCCCAGCTTGATAGAGAATCTAAAAGTACAAGATATAAACAAGTATTTAGGTGTATTTGAAACATCCCATGCAATATGCCGACAATTCAGAGATGTTGCTTTAGATGAAAGTAATGTAAAGAAATTACAAACTGCTTTAGGATACATAGCAGAACCATTATTGCAAGTGTACAATTTAATCACTGGACAATTACCTCATATCAATGGAAATGCAGAACAAACCAAGCAAATCTATTATTTGATTAAAATAATGACGAAGCTCTATTACGATTTGAATTATATCACCTTACCTGCATTCTTTGAAGATCATTTGAATGAATGGATGACATTGTTTAAGTTATATTTAAATATTGATTTTATTACTGGTATATATATATATTATTATTTATTATATTATTATAGATCCTAATAAGACTCAATTAATCGAACTTCAAGAAACAATCATCGACTCCATCATCTTAATGAGTGAAAAGAATCAAGAAGAGTTCCAACCATATTACACTGAATTTAGTCAAATAATCTGTGGATTATGTATGAAACTAAACGAAGATGAAATCTATGATAAACTCTCCATTAGCTGTATG
Organism: Proteromonas lacertae; assembly: GCA_002245135.1. Lineage (NCBI taxonomy): Eukaryota > Bigyra > Opalinata > Proteromonadidae > Proteromonas > Proteromonas lacertae. The sequence continues at coordinate 433,052 of NGBS01000293.1, forward strand.
AACTACCTAGGATCAATCATTACAAAGGAACAGTATTATAAAATATTCGAAGGAAATACATTGATATTGTTATTAAACAATATCATTTATCAGAATATGAAATTTAGAATAAGTGATGAAGAAAACTTCGAAATGAATCCAATTGAATATATACGAAGAGATGCTGAAGGTAGTGATAGTTATACACGTAGAAGAAGTGCCAGAGAGCTTGTACAAAATACATTAAAGTATTACTCCAACGTAGTATTTGCTAATGCGATAGAATATTTAAATAAAATGAAACAAAATTACACTATGAATAAAGTGGATAATTGGAGTAGTAAGGATATATGCATTAACTTAATAATTGCATTATGTGGTAAAGGTTATACTTATAAATTCGGAGTGATGGAAATAGATCCAAAGATAACCTCTGTAATTGATTTGAATAGGTTTTATAATGATGAGATTAAGACCGAATTAATGACATATAATCCATCATCATTATCATTACAAGATGCTATTATTAAAGCAGATTGCATGAAGTTTTGCATGATATTTAGAAATCAATTCAATAAGTCTATTATGTTAGAAATAATGCAAATGTTAATAAATTATATAAACAGTGATATAAGTGTATTAAGGATGTATAGTGGAATATGTATTGAAAGGTTCTTAAGTGTTAAAGACCATGTTGTATTACCAAATGGAATAAAGAAGAATGTAATCCGTATTAAAGATGAAGATATTAGAATATTCATTGGAAAACTAATTGAATCATTGTTTGGAGTTATCAGTAAGATGGAAGATGAGTTTATAATGAAAGCGATTATGAGAGTGGTATATGTTAGTTTAAGTGATGTAAAAAGTTGTTTAGAAGTGATTTTAAGAGAATTAACAAATGCTTTAGAAAGAATATGTAAAAATCCACAAAATCCTTCATTTAACCACTACTTATTTGAAACTATTGCATTGTTAATCAAATGTTTATGTAATGGTAATGTGAATATAATAAGTGGTTTTGAAAAGTGTTTATTTCCATCATTTAATATCATCTTAAGAGATAAAATAACTGAATTTACACCTTATGTATATCAATTATTAGGTGAATTATTAGAATGTTATGGAAGCAATAATAATAATAATATAAATGATATATATAAAGATTTATATAATAAAATGATGATTCCCTCTGAATGGGATGATAAAGGCAATAATCCTCCAATGATTAAATATATAATTGCTTATTTAAAAATAGATGTAAATTATATAATTGCTAATAACTTATTAACAGCTACTTTGGGAATATTTCAAAGATTAATATCTATTAAATCAAGACATTTATATGGATTTGAATTGATTAATTGTATTATTGAAAGAATACCATATGAAAATATTAAAAGTTATTTGAGTGAAATTATCAAGATATTATTATTTAAAGCTCAAAATAGTAAAAATGATATTCAATTTAGAATGGATGCTATAAGCAGCATATGTTTAATGATTGTAACTTATAAAGATGTGAATATAGTCATTAATGCGATTGAATCTATTCAAAATGGTTTATTTTTGATGGTAATTAGTCAATTGTTTATTCCAATGATTCCTGAATTCTTAAATGAGAAATTAATTAGATGTTTAGTGGTTGGATTATGCTTATTATTCAGTAGTGGCAAAATTGATGATAATACAGTGAAGATAGGAAGTAAAAATATTTTGAATTTGTTATTGAAGAATAATATAAGTGAAATAAAATCGATTGTTGAGAATGAGATGGAGAATAATGAGTCTATTGAAGAGATGGAATATAATTCAAATTATTCTAAATTGATGTATGCTAAAATAGATGAATCAGTATTATTTCCTGATTTACCTGATACTACAAAGATATTTTCAAATTTCCTGTCTAATTTGGTTATACAAAATAAATATGAAGCTGATAATGAAGTGAAGGAATATTTAACTAAATATCCTCCAAATTAAAATCATATTTCTGTTATTATATTCTTTTTTCTATTTTTACATTATATTTTTTCTTTACAAACAAACAAATATATATAAAGAATCATTTTTATAATTAGATATTTTCAGAAATTATCAACTAAAAGCAGCTTTACGATATTCACTACCTTTGATATATCCATCGTAATATCCATTTTTTATATCTTCACTATCATTTTCTTCATAAAATACATAAACTATATTATCATAACCATTTAGAAAACCTTCTCCATATCCACGTATATAGTCTTTACTCAATTCAACTTTTTTATCTTTTACTATTATCTTTTCTATTTTAATCTCTTTTCCAATTTCATTTAATTCTTTTATCTTCTTCTTTAATTCTTCATTTTCATCTTCGCTACATTTAATACTATCAATTTCCAGCTTTTTAAAACTATTCATCTTTGATATACCATCTATTAACTTTATTATATCTTCATACTTTACAAATTCTCCACGCATATTTAAATATTCCAAACATTCATATTTTTCGATGTTGTTTATAAAAGCATTTATATCACTTACATTATTACCATTTATATATAATTCTTTTAATTTTGGAACTTCACATAAACTTTTACATAACTCTTCAAATGCTTTGTCTCATATCTTACATTCATTTAAACTAAGAATCTCTAACTTTGATAAATGTTTTATATTTTTACATAATTCATTTATATCCATTACAGCAATTAGATTATGATCAAATCGAAACTCTATTAATTCACTGAATTTATCTAAGTTCTTTATTATTTCATGATTACTTTTTATATATTGGCCATTATGTCTAAGACTTAATCTCTTTAATTTCATTAATTCACTTCCTCTTTCTGTTAATCTTTCAATTCCATTACTCAATATCTCATCTTCATCTTTTATATCAAAATGACAGATTGTGCCTAACTTTAAACATTCGATTTCTATGGGAAGTATATCTATTAAATTAATCATTAAACTATTATTTATTTCAATGTAACCGAATTTCAAATTCTTTAAGTTCTTCAATCCACCTATTTCATTTATTAGCTCACTATTTATATTATCATCAGAATCTATCAATTCCAAATTTTCTAGATTTTCTTTATTTGGTAATGCACATAGTATTTTCTTTACAGAATCACAACCAAATGGGTTAATTATTAAACTCTTTAGTTTCTTTAATTCACATATCTTATCTTTCAGCTCATTATAAGTATTTGTACTTTTATCATATGTGAAAATATGATGTAATTCTAAATTTATTATATTACATAAATTCACATCTTCGAATAAAGATTTCATTGACCCATTCTTAAAGTAATAAAAATTGATGGATAGATCTTCAAGATTAGGAGAATTCTTTAATAGACTATTTATAAATTTTATAGCATTCTCACTTACATGTGGAATACGTACTATTCATTTATAACATTATATTAAAATATATTTATACTGTCTAGTTTCAACTTTTTTAAATTCTTATGCAATTCATTCTTGTATTCATTAAAACATTCATCTATACCACATTGATTTGGTAACTCACATCTTATACTTATTTCACTCAAGTCACTTAGATTGGTTGCATATTTGAACAAATTACGAATATCATCACTATTTAATTCACCACCACTATCATTTAACCATTTCGCTGCATCACAATACTCTAAAACATAAAAATTACACAAAATACTAACATACTCTTTTTTAACTCATCTTCACATTCAGCACTCATCAATCCATTCTCATCGGATTTTCCATCACCTATGTTGTTAAAAATAAACTACTTACTAAAACTATCTCTCTTTAACATATCTCTGTTCACTTCATTATAGGAATCTTCTTCAATTAAAGTGAAATCTATTTCAGTTGACATTATTTCTAACACACAATGTAGAAAAAGAAATTAGAAATAGAAGAAAAGAGTATAGTTAATAAATATAATTATAATATTCAAAACATCGTAAAATGTTCAGTTATCTATTTTTTAAAAACTTAAAATATCTCGATAATCAGCTTCATTTAGCATAAAATTATTTAATAAATATTAACAGAGAATAAATATCAAAATAATAAATCAATAATAATAAAAAGCATGCTTATTCAATTGTTAACATCTTTTGGATGTTTTTCTTTCATACTTCTTTTAAAATCTTCATAATTTAGCATATCATTTCCTTCTATATTTAATTCCTTTAATTTACTACATTTATAAAGACTGTTTATCAGTATTTCTCCTCCATTATCATCTATTCCAATATTTACTAATCTTAACGTATGTAAATTTGGAATTCTATCTAAATAGTCACACAGATTACTTACTCCTTTATTACCAATATTATTATCTATTTTTATAATAACACTATAAATACTGGAAATCTTTAAATCACCTAAATTTGGAATATCTTTGAAATGTGAAGCTAAATAATGCATGTCAATATCTTCTAATTCACATTCTATTCAAAAAAAAAAAACACATAACAATAATAAATAAATAAATATATATATATACCTCCTAATCCAAGTGTAGTTAATTTTGGAATGAAATGTAGATTTTCACAGAATACTCTTAATCCACCTTTACCAATTTTATTATCACTTAATTCTAATTCTTCCAAATTTGGAAAGAATTTTAAACATTCTGAGAATATATTTAATCCAACTGAAGTTACATTATTCACTGTAAGAATATAATTATCACAGTATATATTATACCACTAATATCAATATAATTTACATTATTCATTAATTTGCAGCATATATACTTCATTCCATCATCTCCCATCTCAACTAATTATTATTATTATATTCAATGATTATATTCTTATACAATTACTGAAATATAATCCACTTTCATTTTCTTTTAATTTATCAATTTCACTATCAATATGTTTCTCTATTCAAAAATATTATATAAGGTTATACTCTTATCTTCATCAATCTTTAAATCTTCATCAGCAAAAGGAATTACTGGAAGTTCTAGATTATTGATTTCTATTCCATTAATATGATTATGTTATATACTTTCCAATTCCTCCAATATTTTATCAAGTTCTAAACGATCTTTCTTTTCTTTAACAAGTATTTTTTCTAAAAATAAGTTAGATTTATCACTATCTTTACATTCTAATGGCTTATATTCTATGTTTCGAATATTATCAATTGTCTCAGATATGTTTTCACCAATAAAAGCATATTTACCACTCACAATATAATAGAATATTAAACCAAAACTCCAAATATCACTTGATTTATTTAACTCTTTTCCTAATAATTCATCATAACAAACAAAACATAAATCCTCTATATTCAAATATCCTCTTATCATTCCTTCTCTTCCTTTGTATAACAGATTATTACAATAATCATTAATTATTACTTCATTTTCATCATTCAAAAAGATATTAGGATGGTTTTAAATCACTGTGAATTGTATTATTTTCATGTAAACTCTTTAATACCATTAATATTCCATTTAATATTTCGAATACACCACTCTCTTCAAAGTATTTCACAGGATTTATTCTATCTAAATGAGTATCACATTCTCTTATCACTCTATATAAACAATTTCCATCTTTTTCGATATTTTTATATTCCATCAAACCTATTAATTTCATACCATTTATCCTTTTCATCCTATTTACTACACTATCAACTACTTTTTGATCTAACATGTTAACATCCATTTCTTTTAATAAATATTTCTTTGATTCATCTTTTTTATCTTTAATTTCGTATATTCCATTGTAATTTTGTGGATTTACTAACTATTACAAAACAATAAATAGTAACTTATATACTTCATAATTATTTTTATTCAACCATGAATTAAGTGATTCCATTATGTCAAATCAATAATAAGCTATGTTAAGTGAGTATTTACTTAAAAGAAATTCAAGCTTGTAACTAAGCTTGAGAATTTTCTTTTTTTCTTTTTTTCTTTTCTTAACTAATACAGTTAAGTAGTTTTTAAATTCACAAATACAGTAAATAGAATGTCAAAACCAACAAAAGAAGAAGTAGCAAGTCTTTTTGATAAGTATTCAGAAACTTTTGACGAAAGACCATTTTCAAAAGTCATATCTCAACTATTTGTGGATATAATAGACAAGCTTGATTTATTAAAACCAGAATATGAATGTTTAGTATGTTTTTATGATTTTAGTGAAATAATTAGGAATTTGGAGTTGGAACTGGTAATTTCCCCTTTCATATAATCGACAAAGTAAAACATGTTCATGGAATTGATTCTTCAGAAGGAATGTTAGAAAAATTTAAAGAAAAAATCGAAAAATCACATTATGAGGATAAAATGAGTTATGAATGTGTATTTCTAGAAAAAACAAATCAATTGAATAAAACATTTGATTGTGTATATGCTCAACTTACTGCTCACCATGTTGAAGATTTGAATAATCTGTTCAACATACTTGTATAATTTATTATAATATAATAATTATAGTCTTCTCATTTAAAACCTGGAGGTTTATTCTTTTTAAGTGAATTTGAAAAATCAGATATTTCCCATTTATTCCACAGTGATCCTACAACAGTATTTCATCCAGGTATGATTGCTGATGACATTCATACGTATATGAAGAACAATGGAATTGAACCATGTGAACCTGTTCGATTTAGAGTTGATAAAGAAAGTACTTTACCAAGTGGAGAGAAGAAGACTATGAACCATGGAATGATATTCTTCTATGGTTATAAAAAGTAAGATAGTTATACTTTTGATTTTATCTTCATTGATTGTGTTGAAAAATGAAAAACAAAAATTTCGTCAGACGCAGGATTCGAACCTACGCGGGCAGAGCCCATCAGATTTCAAGTCTGACTCCTTAACCACTCGGACAGCCTGACACGGAATTTTTGATTCAAAGTGTCTGTATGAGTATATTGATAAAAAGAAGAAACGAGTATTTTTTTTGCATTTTTCATTTTAAATTTTAATGCCAACAACCGAAGAATATTTTCAAAGAATGTATAGTAGTACAATATTTATGCAATGATAGATGTTCTGATCAGTTGCAATTAAAAGATCTAGTTTCATTTATGGAATTAGTTGTTTCTGATCCAAATGTAATACCTCTATGTCAGCAGGCATTTGAAACTAATGCAACGGACGTACAATTTAAAGTATTAATCATTATTCTATCGAAAATAGTCTTTAATGATTTGGGGTAAAGTAATACTACGTAAATGGAACACATTTACACAGAGCAATTTAGAGAATATGTTGAATTATTTCTTTACAACAATATCATTTTTTTGAGAGAAATTACAAGATTAACCTTAATCCAATATAATTAATTAATAATCAAAGTTTACAACAAGCGGTAATAGACAAAATATTTCTAAATATAACGACAATATGGAAGAAATTATGGTATTCCAATCAAAATTATGTCGATCTTCAATTCAATAACCAAGTTGATTTATTATGTAAAGAGAATAACTATCGAACAATGTTCTTATGTTTAAAAATGATGAAAACAACTATTGAAACATTTAACAACAATAATGAATATGAATTACATACTTCCAGTGAAAATCAATTGAAATTGTTTAAATATAGTTGTGAGAATTATTATTATAAGATTATACTAATATCTAAGCAATTCTTTGAATTATTAATCACTCAATTAAAACAGTTAAATTCATTAAAATCATCTGATGCTATTAATAATATTAACGCATATAATGTGAATGATTTGATGAGAGAAATATTTCGTTTATTTCAAACTATGTTTGAGAATTCAAACCCTCAAATATTAATCAATTCAAATAATAATAACAGTGATAATAATAATAATAATAATAATGAATATTATATGAAGATATACCCGAGTTGGTCAAATGAGATATTTAGTATAATGAGTTATTTAGTTGAAATATATAATGAATTAATAAGAATGAAAGATTTTGATCATATTGAAGCTTTATTTAATTTATTCATTCAAGTATATATATATATATATATATATATATATATATATATATATATCTTTTATATTATTATTATTATTATTTAGCTTGCATCTGCTCAAGGAGAAATATTCAAAAATAATGAATATCCACTTAAATACTTGCAAACACTAATACAAATATATATAAAAATGATTTCAGTTGAAAATGTTGAAATGGATGGAGACATTGAAATTCAATGTAATTTGTATTTATCCATCAGCGAATATGTAAATAAAATATCCAATAATTTTACTATCTTTTTATTATCACAAATTCCAGAATATGAAAGTTTCATTAAGTCATTTATTCAGATGGTTATTACAATGTGGCAGTTAACTTCAAAATCAATTGAAAGTGAGAATCTTACGCAGTTTGAAACATATTCTCAATATAATGCAGAATGTTTTGAATATAATATTAATTCATTATCACATTTTCTTATATATGAAGTATATTATATATATATATTAATATATTTTATTTTCTATTATAGAATTCACATAAAGATCCAAATATAGTAAATATTGCCAAGTATTTATTTACTACAATTTGTCAGTCAATGATAGTGATTAAAGTAAATTCAATAGAGTTAGTAAATGAAGAATATTTTCGTGAAGACATAATTGATGAAAATGTATATTTTATATATTAATATTGTTATGTTTTTAATAGTTAATTTATTTGGGATTAATCGGAAGATTATGTATTGAAGATGCATTAGAATATTTAGCAACAATTCATACATCAATAATCAGTCAAATTTCCATATTAACTTCTACAACAATTAGTGAATCAGATACAAACATTTTCTGGGAGAAATGCTATTGGTTATTTACATTTATAATGTATTTAACAACTGATGAATGTGAAGGTGAAATACCATTAATTCCACATGTATTATTATTATTATTATTTTAATAGTTGATAAATGAATATAGTTCGAAATACACAAACCTATCTGAAGATAAATTCGTTCAGTTTATGAATATAGTGATTAAAAGTTATTGTGATTTATTTCTTACTCCTTACCTTAATTCTAGTGATATTGTAGTTGAACAATATTTTAAATTCTTAGCTCGTTTCTTAAAGACTTATTTTTATTGTGATTTATCAAATTATTGTAATTCTGTAAGTCAAAATATTATTCTAAGTTATGGAAGAATTGATGATACAAATATCAATATTGAAGTATTATATTAATATATAAATAATGTTTATATTTATAGTTTGTTGATTATATAATTACATTCATTTCCAAAAGTCTTATCAATTTTGAAGATGAAGTTATATCAGGAAGAATTATCGATTGTTTAGATTATTTTTTACACAATATAAAATCAATAAAAACATCAGTAGTTCAACTACAATCATTTCAACTTTTAACTACTTCATTATTGTTATTATTCCATTCTAAAACATCACAACTTACACTCAATATTCCAATCCAACATAGTCAATTAAAACTGAAGAATTTGAGTGATGATTCAATATCTAAATTGTGCAAGATTATCATTCCATTTTATGATGAAACTGTGATAAAACAAATGATAAATCACATTATTGTAGCATTTTTAGAGTTTTATGTGAAAATGGAAACTAATAATCAATATATAGGTAGAAACAGAGATAAACTGATATTATATTTAACAATTCTATCAAACATGTTTGAAATGAAAGTGAATAATTTTGAATCAGTTGTTTTGCCTTTGATTTTTCCAATATTTGAGAAGTTTTCAACAATTTTAAATCATTTTCCTTCTGATGAAATTGTTTTGAAAAGATATTGAAAATATATTATTCATTACTTAATAACAATGTATAATCATTCATTTTTATTATGTTTAAATAGTTTTATTCAATCACTCCTGAAGAATTAAGAATGATTATCATAATTCTATCCGTTTTATTCGATCAATATGTAAAGAATTATCCACCCAATCAAAATATCTCAAAAGATAAAGAATTCGCATTATATAAACGATTAAAATTAATAATAAAAATAGAAAATTGTCTTTTAGACAATTGTAGAATGGGAATTAATGATATAAATCTATCAAATGAGTTGAAATTATTAATATTAAAAGGATTTCATATTATTCTTTTTTCCACAAATCAAGGTATATTGTATTATACAAAGTTATATTTACCATTTTATTCCTTGATCAGAGATATTTCTCAAATATTACCAACAGAATTGTTGAATTCATTATCTTTGGAATTATTTAAGTTGTTAATGGAAAAGATCGAGTTTGGCTTGAATTCTCCATCTTATAAGTTGGTTTATTATTCATTAGAATCCTTTGCATCTATTTTATCATCTCATGTAAAGTTGGTACTGGAAAATAAACAGCTTGTTAATCAAAATTCTGTTGGTTTATATACACTTATTCAATCAATTCCAAGTATAATAATATAATATTTATTTTACTATTTTTCAATAGATTTTTTCTCTGTTTATTTACTATTTGTGCTTCATTTAATGATTAAAGAAGTTTGGTCTGATAGTATCATTGAACCAGCTGCTAATGTCATTTTAATATTAATCATTTGTGATCAAGTATAGATTTATTTATATTGTAATATTTATATAATTAGAATGAATTTAAAAACTTTCCTGTTAAATTTATAGAAAATGAAAAGCTATTTGCTCATGAAAAAGAGGTTATGGATGAATTTAATAAATTGCTGTTAAATGTGCAACTAAACCTTGACAAAAACAATCAAGCTATTTTCCAAGAGAATTTAAAACAGTTTGTGTGGAATATAAAGTCATTATTGTAATTGTTATTTGATTTATGTTACTGCTATTCTCTAATGGTGTATAAAAAATGTTGTATAAATCATAATGACATTTTTGGGATGTTCATTTAGTTCTACATAATTATTTCCTTCATTTTCAATATAATAGTGGTTATTATAGTATATTAAGATATAAATAAAATAATGCTAATGGTGCTGCCATTTGTAATACCATATTATCTATTTTTAATGAAAAAAAATGTTTTAAATAAAATAGGCTTGAGAAGAGTTTGGTTTCAAAGTTGTAATTAAAAATTCAATTTTGAAATACTTATGAATGAGCAAGAAATTGAATTAACTGATGTTACAAGTGATAAAAACACCCAACTTCCAATAATAGATGTATCACTAAACACTGCGAAAGAAGCTTTAGAACATGGTTATGAATACTATGCTAAACAGATAAAGACAATGTTACCTGATTTACCTCCAGTAGATATAGCAATGAAAGGTGTTAATGTAACTGCACAACAACCAATTAGTGCAAAACATGGTACAACTAATGTTTTATCAGGTTTTTACAACCAAATTAGAAGCTTGTTTCCATGCGGATTATATACACCAAAATCAGTTCTCAGAAATATCACATTTAGATTTAAACCTGGTACTTCAACATTAGTAATGGGTCCTCCATCATGTGGCAGCTCCACTGTATTGAAAGCACTGGCAGAAATCTTACCCAAAAGTCAAATTAGTGGAAGTATAAAATGCAATGGCAAGGATTTGAGTGAATTAAACTGGAAAAGATATTCTAGTTTCTGTGGACAATTAGATATTCATTTACCGCTATTAACAGTAAAGGAAACATTCGATTTCGCAGTTGCATGTTTAAATGGTAAAGGAGAAATGAAAAGTAAAGGTCATTCAATGATAGAAGATGATATTAACTTAAGAACAGATTTATTCCTCACATTATTAGGTTTAAAGAATTGTGAAAACACAATCGTTGGAGATGCAGTTCATCGTGGTTGTAGTGGTGGTGAAATGAAGAGAGTGAGTTTGGGAGAGTCATTATTAACACCATCAAGGGTGTTGCTCCTTGATAAAATCAGTACTGGTTTAGATAGTGCAGTAACATTTGATATTTGTAAATTCTTAAATCAATGGACAAAAATATTTGAAGGAATCTTAGTATGTCACTTGTTACAACCAGATCCTGAGGTAATTGCATTATTTGATAATATGATAATATTGAGTGAAGGTCAAGTTACTTATGCTGGTCCATGTGATGGAATATTACCTTATTTCAATTCAATTGGTTATGAAATGATAGAAGGAAAAGATTTAGGTGCATTTATCTGTGAAGTTGGTAAAGAAGAAACAAGAATAGTTTATCGAAAAGATGAATCAATTCCATTAACAACTCAATATTTAGTAGAGAAATATGAAATGAGTGATTTGAAGAAGAATAATCTAGAAAGTGTGAATGAAAAAGTAGAAAAAACAGAAGTTCCAAAGAATGATTATAATGAAACGATGTTCAATAAATCCCATCCAATGCCATTTTGGCATGAATTAATGTACTTATTAAGAAGGCAATTAACTATCACTTTACAAGATAAAGGATTTATAATGATAAGATTATTACAACAAGTAATAATGGGTTTAATATATGGATGGATATTCTTTCAAGTAGATTCAAATGATTATATTGCCAGATGTGGCTCGGTTGTAGCTTGTGTAATGACATTGGTAAATACTGCAATGTCATTAGTTATTGCAATCTTTAGACAAAAGCCTGTCTTATATAAGCAAGTCCAAAGAGGATATTTCTCAGTTCCTTCGTATGTTCTAAGTGTTGTTGTGAATCAATATCCTATGCAATTAATAGAAGTAGTGATATATGGTTCAATTATCTATTTTATGAGTGGATTTAGTTTGACTGAAGGTGGTTCACATTATTTCATATTCATAGCCTATTTGTTTATAGGATATATCACATTTACCTCATTTCAGTTGATTATGATGTATTTATATGGAAAATTAGCTGTATTATCCGCTTTCTTACCAATTGTTGGATTCTTTTTAAACTCATTTAATGGCTTCAATATAACTCGTAATACTTTACCCAAATGGTTAATCGAGTTTTATTATTTCAGTCCAATGAGTTATATGATTAAAGGAATGGCAATAAATGAATTTACAAGTAGTAAATATAACCGTGAAGATGCAATTCGTTATTTAGAAGCATTTGATTTTCCAACAGATAAGAATGAACAATGGCAATATTTCTTGATATTAATTTGTGAATGTATTGTGTTTATAATTCTACAAATGATTGTATTACATTATATTGTATATGATCCATTTCCACCAAGTAAAACCGTTTCAATAAAAGATGTGAAAGCTGTTGATGTAACAAGACAAAGTGAAATGAGTGCAAGATCTTCAGCTTCAGAAGTTAATTTTAACACAGTTGATTTTTCATTTGAACATATAAAATATACAGTAAAAGTAAAAGATGCATCAAGTAAAAGAAAGATAGATAAAGTATTATTGAATGATGTAAGTGGATATGTTCGAGCTCACAGTATGACAGCATTAATGGGAGCAAGTGGAGCTGGTAAAACAACATTATTAGATGTATTAGCAAACAGAAAAACACAAGGAAAGATAGAAGGTAAATTCTTATTGAATGGAAAAGAATATAAAATGAAAGATTTATGTATGATAAGTGGATATGTTGAACAACAAGATACATTACCTGAAACTGAGACAGTAATGGATGCATTGATGTTTAGTGCCAGATTAAGATATCCAGGTCATCCTCGAGAATCTACAATCCACAATTATGTAAAACAGGTAATTGAATTATTAGAATTAAAAGAATATAAAGATATGATGATAGGTGCTCCAGATAGTGGTTTACCAATGGGTGTTCGAAAATTGGTGATGGTAGGAATCGAATTAGTAGCTAATCCATCAATATTATTCTTAGATGAACCAACAACTGGATTAGATAGTTCAGCTGCTTTATTAGTATGTCAAGTCTTACAAAGAATCGCAGCAAGTGGCCGAAGTATAATTTGTACAATCCATCAACCATCATTTGAAATATTCAAGTTATTTAGTGATGTATTACTATTAGAAAGAGGTGGAAAAGTAGTATATTTTGGTCCACTTGGTGAAAATGGTAGTAAAGTAGTAGAATATATGGAAAAGATTGATGGAGTTAGTGGAATTGGTAAAGATCAAAATCCAGCCAGTTGGATGTTAGATGTAACTGGAGCTGGAACAGGAAATACAAAGAATGTGAAATTTGGTGATTATTATTTGACAACAGATTTATATCGTAATATCGAAAACACCTTAGAAAATATAAAAATTGGAGATAATAAAGCGGTGAGTTTCAAAGAATCTTATGCAGTTTCAATATTCAAACAAATTTATGAATTAATAAAACGTAATTTCCGAAACTCATGGAGATTATTAGAATACAATATGGCTAGATTCCGAATCTCCTTATTTATGAGTTTAGCGATGGGTGTGTTATACTATCAAACTCCAATGGATACAACAGGTAATCTACAAAGTAGATATGCTTGTTTAGCGACTTTCTCAATGACAATGGCTGTTAACAATATCCTTGGAGTAGTTCCAGTGTTATTAGATCGAAGAACAGTTTTCTATCGTGAAGATGCGATGAGAACTTATCATCCAATTGCTCAATTAATTGGAGCATTGTGTGCAGAATTTGTATTTACTTTCTTCGTAACATGGTGTTATTTATGTTTCTATTATTCAATGGCAGGATTGAAATCAACTGCTGAAGCTGTTTTTCGACATTTCTTTACAATGTATTCGTTTTTAATGTTTGCTGTAACAGCTGGTCATTTCTTTTCATATTTCTATCCAGTAGTTCAGATGAATGGTATATTTTCATCATGTTTGTTGAATATTTTGTTTACTTCAAGTGGTTTTACAATTCCTTATCCTTCATTAAAAGCTCCATGGAAACAGATATTTTGGATAAATCCATTAGCTTATATGGTTCAAGCTGCAGCTGGAAATCAATTCAAATGTGATAGTTATGAAAGTGATATTGAAAAATGTGATAGTTTTACGTTTGCAGGTGAAAAGATGTATGTTCAAGATTATTTTGCTAGTCGATATAATATTCGATATGATTTGTTTTGGAATTTCATTGGCTATATATGGATTGAGTGGTTTGTGATGGTGTTATTGTATTTTTGGGTATTGAAGAAAGTAAGATATCTTGATCGTTGAATGATATTTTCTACATGTTTTGATTAATATTTTTGTTATTTTTATTGTTTATTTTCTCTTTTCCTTTTTTAAATTGAATTGATGTAAGAGAGTATTTTAACTATAATTCTTGTTTTAAGAATGATTATCTTTGCAATAATGAAAAATAGAATTTTCACACCAATGAAAATGATGTTTTTATAAATAATACATCTTTCAAAACTTCTTCTTCATTATTCTTTTACTATCATAATTACTTCTTTCTATATACTGTTTCTACTTCATTAAATAACTCTCATCATTCACACATATTACACTACAAGCTAAATCTTGAATTTATCTCACTTATATCTACTACACACATCCAATTCCATAAACAAATATTAAATATCATCTACATCATGTTTATATTACATTTCCACTTATCAATAACATAAACTAACACTAAAACTTAACTATTCATCATTTATATCATCATATCATATGCAATATACATTAATAAATCATAATTAAGTGTTATTGTCTTCATCACACCTTCTGCAATTGAAATTAAATCACATTTTAAGTTTTGGGTTATTCAAAATTTTGATAAAATCGAATTTCATTATTTTTGTTATATATTTACATAAAGATGATAATAAAAGTGAATAAACGCATAAGAGAAGAGGGGTATATTTTGTATTTATTTTTATGATAGATTGTGTCGAAAATTGGTTAGAAAGTGGTTTTGGTGATATAGAAGTGAAGATTAGAGATAATCGAATAATGTCAATCAAGTCAATTTTAGTGAATGGAAATGAAACTGTAAAGAAACTGTTGTTAGATGGTGAGTTTGTAGGAGTTTTGGAGTTATATGAAGAAATCGAAGAAATTGGCTATTATGAGATGGAGAAATACTACAGTGGTGGTGAACTGATAATGTGTAAAGAGAGTGTGTGTGAAGTGTTGATGTTTTGTTTTATAAAAATATCCTATTTAACCTAATAACATAAAATGATAAACTAATCCACAAAATATTAAGCTTCATCTGGTTATATATCATGAGAAAATTGAAATGAAATATAATGAATGATTGGTTTTACTTTGAATGATTTAATTGGTTACACTTGGAACTATTTGATTGGTTATACTTGGAACGATTTGATTGGCTATTTCATAAAAATCAATTTTTGATCATATTTCATCTAATAGTGATCCTAAAGCTATTATTATATAAAATTTTGAATTATTGAAATATACAGTATTTTACTAGAATATAAAAATTTGAAGATAAAAATGTCCGAGAAGAGAAAACTACCTGATTATTTTCAGTCAAGATATTCTAAGAAAAATTGTACTGGTGTAAATGATATTATAGGGGGAAAATTGAAGGATATTGACTTTATTAGCAGTAATTCTGTTTCTTATGGGGAAGTTCATTACAAATTCATACTGAATGAATTTAATGATGAAGTTTATTGTGGTTATAGTGAAAATTATTATAATATTTCTGAGAATAGTCCTTATATTAAGATATTAGCAGATCATTGTGAAACATTTGATGGAAAACAAATAACAAGTATCAAAGGAAACGTAGGAATAGCTTATGAAGTGATTTATGATATGATCAACAGAAGAATGTATATTAAAGAAACGAATGGCGTTCCAGTGGAAATATGTACAATCGATTCATTAGGAGCAATTTTTCTATTTGTTACAGTGGGTAAGAATAGTGAAGTTGAGTTTATAGACCATTGGAAATTACCACTCATAGTAAATAGAAAAAAGATTCATAATAAAAGAATTGATAATAATATTTTTAGTTTTAAAACACGTACTGAACAGTTATATAATAATGATAGTGATAATGTTTGTGATAAAATAGAGTATGTTGTTTGTAATGAAGTATTCAAAGATATTGGTAACCACAATTTTGATTTTATCTTAAACACAGAAATGAAAAAGAATGATGGATTATATCATTTCTATTATCAATTAATTAGTGATGGTCAAAGTATTAGCTTTGGTTATTTTGATACAGAAATACAACTAACGAAAATTCAAGGAAAAGTAGGAGAAATATATGAAGTAATATATGATATGATAAATATGAAAATGTGGATTAAAAAAGAAAATGGTACAATAAGAGAAACAGCAGAAGCCATACACTTGCCAACACCACCAATACAATTACCAGTAATCTTAATTAAACCGATATATCCATGTGTTAGTATTGGCAATGCAAAAGGTTTAGTTAAATTAATAGAATATTATAAAGAAAGAGAGAATTATATGTCATATAAGGATATTGCAGTGTATAAGAATACTAGAATTTATGAAATTGATGATTACAGAGAATATGATAGAATCTATTTAGCAAATGTGATAGATGTGCCAAATACTATTTATGGAATATACAATTATGAAAAGTATTACTGGATGTATGAATTGTCATTAATAAAGGCTAATGCGCCAAACACTGATCTTAAAACGATAAAAGAGATTATACAAAGAAGATTTGTATTAAATGTTAAACAAAAAGAATATGTAGATTCAAGTGATATTTTTGATTTAATAGTATTCATGAACTGTTATGCTGATGAAATTTCAGATTCCTTAGATTTGCCAGATAGTTTCATTAGAGTGGTTAATAATATGAGTATTATCGAACTGGATAGGTTAGATAAGGAAGGTAAAGTTGTTCAACCTATTGAAAAAAAGAAATATTTACATTTTATATCAGCAAAGAATGATGTATTCCAATTTCCTACAAATAACATTTACATTAGAAAAGGTTATTACACAATGTATAGAGATATTGCTAAACTTTTCAAAAAATATACCAATGTTATAATCACAGGCCATCCAGGTATAGGTAAAACATCTTTTATATATGTTATACTATTCTTTATAAAGAATTTATATAAGATGGAAGCATTAACTAAAGAAATATATGGTATTAGAAATAATCTGAATGATTTAGGTTTAGCAAATGTATGTGAATTGAATCCCGATGATAAAATTAACGAAATAACAGAAGAAATTACCAGAATAGTAGAAGAAATAAGGGATGAATATAAAAGACTAAAATATATTAAAAGAATAATAAGCTCCAAAGCAGAAACTTTACCTCATAGATCGGAGTGTTTACATTATATTGATTATATTGTTAATGGAATGATACGTGTAAATAATTATTATAATTTTAGAATAGATGAAATAGAAGATGATAATGAGCTGAAATATAATGATAGTTTATACAATGATATAAATCCTTCGTTGGATATAGTCCATCAATTTTATTTAAGATTAGAGGAAGAAATTAAAAAGATTGATAATCTAACTCTCATCAAAAGATTATTCTTTTTATTAAAAGAAAAAATAGATGAATTAAATATCATTAAGGATTATACAAAAATAGATAATTTTTTAGATGATTCATGGAGAAGAAAAGACGGAAAGTTGAAAGATATTTATATAGTAAAAGGAAAGAGATGGGGAAATTCAAGTGACAAAAAAATATATTTATTTAGAGATGGTTTTATTTTTAAAATATACATTCCATTGGAAGATATTAATGATTCGATAATCATAGTTGACACTTTAAATGAAGAATTCGGAAGAAATAACAAAATAATATCAATTAGTTCACCTGAAAACAAAAACTATGACAGATATGAGACGACATCCATAAAATATAAAGAAATGTATTTTGATTCTTTGGATGATATAGAAATTAGGGAATGGTTTAAGTACTGTACTGGTTTTAATGTTAGTGTTGAAGATAATAATTTTAAAGAAATATGTGAAAGATATGGATATATTCCTCGTCAAATATATTACCATTATTTGTATAAAGAAAATTATGAAAACAGAAATTATTGGAAATATTATAATCAGTTGATAGATGGTGTTATAGGTACTATTGGCTATCAGAAGTTTAAAAATGCATATCAACATAGAGACTCTTTAAAAGGTTATCCTTTATCCAACATTATATTAAAATATCAGTTTCAATCAAAATGGAGTAATGAGTTAGGACATTTTATATTAAAACCGGAAGAAGAATTAATATATATTTCCAATTCAGTTAAGAATTATATTCAGTGTAAATTCTATCCACCTAAAGATAATGAAGAATATGGTTTACTCAAAAATACATATAAGTCATTTACTGATATATATGTGAAAAGAATGTCATTAAAACAAGTTATAGCATATGAATTAAGTATTAATAAGATTAACTTTAGAATAGTAAAAACTGATAATAGAAGACATGATGAATATGTAAGTAATCCAAAATTCAAATTAAATACTAATAAAGATGTATCTTTTTGTAATAACAATAATACATTGAACCTTGTTTATTTTATATTGGATGATAATAATTTCTTTGATCTAATTATGGATGGAGTATTTATTAAAGTATTAGATGATGATGAGAAGTTAGATAATAATGAAAGGTTTAATAAGGATAATGTACCACATAATATTAAAGAAAGAATGGAACAATCAATAAAAGTATAATTATATATATTTATTATGAAATAGGAATATAGTAAAAATGATGATTTTGTGTATTGTGTAATCATATATCAAACACCACCCAAAATTATATATAATACAGAAATGACATTTCAACCTCTGCCTCAACCATTATCAGTACCTGTAACCCCATCACTATTACTACTACTACCACCACCACTAGCACCAATATCCTCAACTACAACTGAAGAAAATTATGTTTTTGTAGGTGATAAAACATATCTTATGAGAAAATGTTATAAAGATATGTTGAAAATTATTTGTAAAGATGATTTTAATTTTCCATATCAAAGAAATTATTTAATATTTGGTAATAGTAAAATTGGTAAAACAGTATTAGGTGATATTCTGAAGGATAAACTTGAAAAAAAGTTATCTGGAAATATTCAAGTATTTACAGATTATGGAAGTGAACAACATGAATCAAAGAAAATAAAATATGATAAGAATAAACCATATGTCGTCATTGTTAGAGGAAAAGCTGTAGGTGAAGATGATTATGCTGATGCAAAAATGGTTATAATGTTAGCTAATCCATCTGATGAAAAGTGTAAAACATTTCAAAGCAAAAGATGTCCATTGGTGATGTATATACCTCCATTTACAAAAAAAGAAATAGAAGAAGTAGTAACTATGTTGGGAATAAGTAAAGACTTAGAAGCAGTTGACATACAATCTAATATACAATTATATCTTGATAAATATGAATTATATGGAGGTGTTATTGGAAATTATGGTATAAATGAAAGTATATTAGAATTATGTGTAGATAGTAATTTGATGAAAGAAAAGATGAAAGGTATTAGTAAATCATCTTTGTCAAAATGTGAGTATGAAAAACTACTCATATATGAAACAGATGAAAATGATGTTACTAAGTCTGATAATCTTAGATTTCTATCTGATACTATTAGAGAAATTGTATATAAAGTGCTATTTAAAGATGTTCGTGGTTGTAAAAATATGATAGACATGTTTGATGAATATCCAACTGGATCTGGAGCAGGAGAATTATATGAAAGAATTATATTTTATTTGATGAAAAATTCAACTGATTTTAGAAATGATATTGTTAAAAAAATGAAGGATTTGATGTGGGAAATATTTAAAGATGATGAAGATTCAAATGTTTTAAAAGAATTTCTTAAGAAGAAAGTGTACGTAAGTAATGAAAAAAGTGAAGTGAAAAGTGAAGCTGATTTGAAAAAGAGAATTACACAATTCTGTAATAATGACGATGAAATGGCATTCATTCCTTTAAATTATTGTCATGATTTCCCTGATATTGATGCTTTAGTTGGACCGTTTGGTATTCAAATTACAATTCGTAAACAACATAAATTTGCTCCTGAAATGGCAATGATTCTTCAAAATTTGTATAGAATGTATACAGAAGGATATAATGAACAAGCAAAGAATTATATTACCACTGTTGATGAAAAATTTAAATTTGGTTACTTTTTTATAAGTAATCAAAATAATGTTTATTATGAAAAAGTATTTGACAGAGTTACTGAGTATTATCCAAGTTTTTTTCAAGAATTAACACAAGATTTAGAAGATGATGAAAAAGAAGTATTGTATGAATTAGCTAAAAAACAGAAAAGAACAATACTTGTTGAAAGTAAAACTCTATATTTATATTGTATGAAGTTGATAGAACAAACAAAATAATTAATAATAATTGATTAAAATAACTCTTAAGAGTTATCATTATAAGAATTTTCTAATTGATTTTTTTGACTTTAAAACTTCCCTTTACTGCTCTGGCACAGTAAATACATATTGAATAAACATATTGTCTTAATTTCCTCCTTTCTGTCCTTTCTTCTCTTGTCTCGCCTGTACGGAAATTGAACATATCCTTTTTCAAGAATGGCTGTATATGTAGGTCCTTTTCTGTCCCTTTTTTCAAAATTAGTTTTTCATAAATACTACATATATTATATCTCCAATTGTTAATAAAATATATTAACCTGTTCAACAACAAATATACCTATGTTTATTTCTATTTATCAAAATATTATGTAAATTTTATGTATTAAATCTATCCAAATAACATACTTATAAATGTATTGTTCATTTACATGAATAGTATCACTTCATAATAGAAATATGAAACAATTGATATAATCTGAATATTATATAAATTAATAAACTACTCATAACTTATTTGAATATATACAGTTAAATAAACTTATTAAAATTAGCTAAATTTTAATATTCATTAATTCACAGTATTTCAAAGAAACAGTACTTAATTTATAGATTTATTTAACTTAGCTATTATAACCTTCATCATTCACACGTATTACACTACAAGTTAAATCTTGAATTTATCTCACTTATATCTACTACACACATCCAATTCCATAAACAAATATTAAATATCATCTACATCATGTTTATATTACATTTCATTATCAATAACATAAACTAACACTAAAACTTAACATTCATCATTTATATCATCATATCATATGCAATATACATTAATAAATCATAATTAAGTGTTATTGTCTTCATCACACCTTCTGCAATTGAATTAAATCACATTTTAAGTTTTGGGTTATTCAAAATTTTGATAAAAATCGAATTTCATTATTTTTGTTATATATTTACATAAAGATGATAATAAAAGTGAATAAACGCATAAGAGAAGAGGGGTATATTTTGTATTTATTTTTATGATAGATTGTGTCGAAAATTGGTAGAAAGTGGTTTTGGTGATATAGAAGTGAAGATTAGAGATAATCGAATAATGTCAATCAAGTCAATTTTAGTGAATGGAAATGAAACTGTAAAGAAACTGTTGTTAGATCGTGAGTTTGTAGGAGTTTTGGAGTTATATGAAGAAATCGAAGAAATTGGCTATTATGAGATGGAGAAATACTACAGTGGTGGTGAATTAATAATCTGTAAAGAGAGTGTGTGTGAAGTGTTGATGTTTTGTTTATGTTATAGTGAAAAAGAGATAATAAATGATTGTTATGAATTTGTGAAGAATAATATAGATGATGAAGTATTAATGAAATTAATTCATATGTGTAATGTATTTGGTGGATGTTTGAGAGAGATAGAAGACTTGAAAAATATGGAAATAGAAAAGCGAGGATATAAATATTTATATAAGAATGAATATTTGTTGAGATTAGAAATGAATAATTTGATAGAGATATTAAACACGAAAGATGTGATAATAGTGAATGAGTTATGGTTATTAAATCGATTGTTAGAATGGTATAAATTCCAAAAGAATAAGAAAGATAATAAAGAGATTAAAGCAGATTTTAAACAATTGATAGAAGAAGATATCGATGGTGAAAAGATAAAAGAGAAAGAGATAGAAAAAGAGAATAAAGAAATGTTGAAAGAAATGAAAATAGAATTAAAGAAAAATGAATGTAAAAATCATATAGAAATATATTTAATAAAAGATGATAGAATTCAAAATGTAATAATCAATAATTACAATGAAGATAATGAAGAAGAATTTAATGAAGAAGAAAGAAGAATATTGGATAAAATGAAAGAAGAAGAATTGAATGATGAAATAATGTGTATATTAGAAATGAATAATATAAAAATAACAGAAATAGTATTGATGATAATGAAATATAAAAATATGAAAATGGAAAGTATAAATACTAAAAATATATTTAAATAGAATATATCTCAAATATCGAAAAGAGAAATCTATTGGAAAGACTATATATAGAATATAATGAGAATAAAAGAAATCGAACAATGAAATGTTTATGTTTGTTTGTTGATGATAAAAAGAATATTTCAATAATAGAAGAAGTATGTGGAAAAGAGATTCTTTTTAGAATATTGAATGAAGATAATTATTTAAATTCCATATCCAAAGAAATATTAATAGAATATATAAAAGAGAATAAATTGAGTTTCGAAGAAGAAGAAGAAATGATTGTAATAATGAAAGATAAAGAATTATTGAGTGAATTAAAAACAAAAGAAATCACATCATTTTCATATCCTCAATTAGAATATTCATTTGAAATAAATGAAGAAATATCAATAATTCCATCATTTGATGGAAATCGATGTGAATTTTCAATCAATCCTTCATTACCTGATGGTTTAATGATAGATAAAGAGAATGGAATAATTAATGGAAAAGTGAATAAAGAAATAGAAAATAGAGAATATGAAATAATATGTAAGAATATTGTAAATGAAAAGAAATTCAAAATATCATTAGAATGTATGTTAGGAAAATTCACAGAATTAAACAAATGTGATGGAATATCAATATCAAATAATGGAAAATTAATAACAAATCCTCAAAATGGTTGGCATCATTGTTATTTGAATTTGAAAATGGAAAATGGAATATATCATATCAAATATAAATTTCATCAAAATGGAAGTTATAATGATGGTATAATGTTAGGATTATCAAATAATAATACATATTCTGGTGGTGATATTTATTATCAATCAACAACATATAATTATTGGAATATGATTGTTTAAGTCAAGATATTGCTCAATTTTGTCATATTGGAAGAGTTGTTAATAAAAATCCAAATTTCAATAATCATAGAGATGGTTCAATTTATGAAGTGATAGTTGATATGAATAAAAGAGAATTTTGGATAAGTCATAATAATTCATCTCCTGTTTTACTTGTTGAAGATTTACCTTCTCCATTATATCCATATGCTGAATTATTTTATAAAAACACATCAATAGAATTGTTATCAGTTTCTCATCAAGATTAAATATAATTTTTAATAATAACATTACTATTTTTTATTTGTTAGTATGTCATCACTGTGTATCTACTAGATTAATAGCAAAATGTACATATATATGCTGTATATTGAGTTTTATTATAATAAAAATATATTCGTTACATATTTTTGTTTTTTTTCTTTAAATGCAGAAATATAACATAGAATTCGATTCTGATATAGAATAGAAGCAATATTGATAAATATATTCAAGTTGAAACCATTTATCTCCTCCAATATTATATTAATTACCTTTTTCTCTAGTTAATGAAAGAAATAAATATAAAATATCAGATTTGCCATATTTGATAAAATCAAAGAAAGATCTAAATATATTCAAATTTGATGATTTAATGCCTCATATATATGATGAAGATGAATTAAAATCATGTAATATTAGTTCAAATATGCCAATAAACAATGATAAAGTGATTCAAAGATAATTAGAATCATATGAAGGAGTGAAAGAAGTAATTAATGATAAGATATTATCAGAACCAAATACTGTTTACAGAATTAGTTCAAATCGAATTGAAATGTTTGTTGTTTATCAAACTCTTAATGACAATCCAAAAAGAGAAGAACTTAATTATTATGGGAATAGATGTGTTATAACTCCACCATTTAAAACGAAAAACAATGAAGAAATATATAGTTGGTTGATTTTGTTAAATTTAACTAAATTTATTATTTGATTTGTAATTATTTAGCCAATAAAATTAAATAAATAATTTCTGCTTTAATTTCCTCTTGTTACACATGAATAAGAGAAAATTATGAATTAATTACATAAATATGATATATAAAAATGTTACATAATAAATAAACACAAAATAACAATAAAGAAATACAATAATAATGAATATAATAATGAAATAATAGTATTTATCTGTCAAGAAATCTCACTTTCTTTAATGAGAAATACAAGAATATAATAATAATAACAATTTCTATCCATAAATATCCAATATTATTCCAATATTGACTGTATCTTATATCATACATATTACTAAAAAACTCATGAACAGTTGCTATACTTCCATCAGCATTTGTAAATGATGGACAATTCGTTATATTTATAACAGATTTTTCACAATCAAATTGATTAGCTGCTGAAGCTTGAATTCCAAATGTAAAAGGGTTAATCCAATAAATCCATTTCCAAGGTGCTTTCATTGAAGGGTAACGAAGTTGAAAACCACTACAAGAAAATAAAATACTTGTCAAACATCCCATAACAACACTAGCTACTTGCATAACAGGGAATAAATAGGAGAACCAATAACCACACATAGTAGCTAACATCATCACTGAATAGTTTACTATATATTCTTTAAATACAGCTGCTACTGTGCTTTTCAAACCCATCATTCCATAAGAGAAACACATGAAACACCAAGCTACAAAGAATATGAATATTATTTCCACTAAAACATAACCAATTAATTGAGCAATTGGATGATAAGTTCTCATCGCATCTTCACGATAAAACACCATTCTTCTGTCTAATAACACTGGAACTACTCCCATTAAGTTATTCATTGCCATGGCATTTATTGCTAATGCTAATGAAGAGTATCTACTTAACACATTACCAGATGTTTCCATTGGTTGTTGGAAGTATAATATTCCTATGAATAAAGATAATATCAATAGATTTCTTATTTTTGATAAGTTATAATCTAATAATCTCCAATCAAATCGGAAATTTCTTTTACTTACTTCCCATATTTGTTTTGTTATTGAAACTGCATAATCTTCTTTGAAATTTATTGCTGGAGAATTGGCAGATTTTATATTCTCAAGAGTAATTTCTACATTACGATATAAATCTGTTGTCAAATAATAATCACCAAATTTCACATTCTTTGTATTTCCTGTTCCAGCTCCAGTTACATCTAACATCCAACTGGCTGGATTTTGATCTTTACCAATTCCACTAACTCCATCAATCTTTTCCATATATTCTACTACTTTACTACCATTTTCACCAAGTGGACCAAAATATACTACTTTTCCACCTCTTTCTAATAGTAATACATCACTAAATAACTTGAATATTTCAAATGATGGTTGATGGATTGTACAAATTATACTTCGGCCACTTGCTGCGATTCTTTGTAAGACTTGACATACTAATAAAGCAGCTGAACTATCTAATCCAGTTGTTGGTTCATCTAAGAATAATATTGATGGATTAGCTACTAATTCGATTCCTACCATCACCAATTTTCGAACACCCATTGGTAAACCATCCTCTTTTTTGCCTATCATCATATCTTTATATTCTTTTAATTCTAATAATTCTATCACTTCTTTTATATGATTGTGGATTGTTGCTTCACTTGGATGACCTGGATATCTTAATCTGGCACTAAACATCAATGCTTCCATTACTGTCTCAGTTTCAGGTAATGTATCTTGTTGTTCAACATATCCACTTATCATACATAAATCTTTCATTTTATATTCTTTTCCATTCAATAAGAATTTACCTTCTATCTTTCCTTGTGTTTTTCTGTTTGCTAATACATCTAATAATGTTGTTTTACCAGCTCCACTTGCTCCCATTAATGCTGTCATACTGTGAGCTCGAACATATCCACTTACATCATTCAATAATACTTTATCAACTTTCTTTTTAGTATCTCCATCTTTTACTTTTACTGTATATTTTATATGTTCAAATGAAAAATCAACTGTGTTAAAATTAACTTCTGAAGCAGAAGATCTTGCACTCATTTCACTTTGTCTTGTTACTTCAACAGCTTTCACATCTTTTATTGAAACGGTTTTACTTGGTGGAAATGGATCATATACAATATAATGTAATACAATCATTTGTAACAATACAAATACAATATGCTCACAAATTAATATCAAGAAATATTGCCATTGTTCATTCTTATCTGTTGGGAAATCATATTGTTTTAAGTAAATAATACCTTCTGGACCATAATCACTTGAAGTAAATTCATTTACTGCTAAACCTTTAATCATATAACTTAATGGAGTAAAATAATAAAATTCAATTAACCAATCAGGAATTGTTTTACGAGTAATACCAAATCCATTAAATGCATTCAATAAAAAACCAAATATTGGTAAAAATGCTGCTAAAATTGAGACATTTCTGAATAAATACAGTAAAACCAATTGAAGTGATGTATAAGTGACATAACCAACGAATAAGTAAGCCATACAAATCCAATAATGAACTCCACTATCAGAAAGAGTTAATCCACTCATAAAATAGATTATACTACCAAACAGTAATGTTTCTATTAATTGAATAGGATATTGGTTTATTGTAACACTTGCAACATAAGATGGAACTGAAAATAATCCACTTTGGACTTGCTTATACATCACTGGCTTTTGAAAAAATAATCCAATAACTACAGAATGTGATGTATTGATTAAAGTCATAACATAAGTAGAAATTAAACCACATTTTGAAGTATAATCGTCCTTTTTCAAATTGAAGAATATCCATCCATATACTAATCCCATTATTATTTGTTGAACAATTCTTGCTATCAAAAAACCTTTATCCATGAATGTGCATTTTCCTTGTCTTTTGATTAAGTACATTAATTCATGCCAAAATGGCATTGGATGGGATTTATTGAACATCGTTTCATTATAATCATTCTTTGGAACTTCTGTTTTTTCTACTTTTTCATTCACACTTTCTAGATTCTTCTTCTTCAAATCACTCATTTCATATTTCTCTACTAAATATTGAGTTGTTAATGGAATTGATTCATCTTTTCGATAAACTATTCTTGTTTCTTCTTTACCAACTTCACAGATAAATGCACCTAAATCTTTTCCTTCTATCATTTCATAACCAATTGAATTGAAATAAGGTAATATTCCATCACATGGACCAGCATAAGTAACTTGACCTTCACTCAATATTATCATATTATCAAATAATGCAATTACCTCAGGATCTGGTTGTAATAAGTGACATACTAAGATTCCTTCAAATATTTTTGTCCATTGGTTTAAGAATTTACAAATATCAAATGTTACTGCACTATCTAAACCAGTACTGATTTTATCTAATAATAATACTCGACTTGGACCTAATAAAGATTCACCTAAACTCACTCTCTTCATTTCACCACCACTACAACCACGATTTACTTCATCTCCAACGATTGTATCTTTACAGATTGTCAATCCCAATAATTTCAAGAACAAATCACTTCGAATATTTATATCATCTTCTATCATTGAATGGCCTTTACTTTTCATTTCACCTTTACCATTTAAGCAACCTACTGCGAAATCAAATGTATCCTTTACTGTTAATAAAGGTAAATGAATATCTAATTGTCCACAGAAACTTGCATAATGTGACCAATTCAATTCTTTCAATTCTTTACCATTACATGTAATTGAACCTGCTATTTGGCTTTTAGGCAATGTATTTGCTAATAATTTTAGCACTGTAGAACTACCACATGATGGAGGACCCATTACTAATGTTGAAGTACCAGGTTTAAATCTAAATGTGATATTCTTCACTACTGGACGATCTTCATACAAACCACAAGGGAATAAACTTCTGATTTGGTTGTAGAATCCACTAATTATGTTAATCACACCATGCTTCTCACTCTTTGGTTGTTTGGCTGTATAACTTACTCCTTTCATAGCAATATCAACAGGTGGCAAATCTGGTAAAAAGGATTTCACTTGCTTAGCATAATACTCATATCCATTTTCTAATGCTTTATTAGCTGAGGATAAACCAACCAGTTTTACTGGTAATTCTTCTTTTTGACTTTCATCACTCACTTTTGGCAATTCAATTATGCAATTATTCATTAATGATTCAATTGGAGTTACAGAACACATTCAAAACATACAAAAAACACACTATCCGTTTTAGTAACTGTGGTTTTGTTTTTCTTATTTTATCACTTGCAGAGAATATATCACTTTTAAAACATTATAAATGAATAATGTTGGTTATATGCATTGTCATGGAACTGTAAAATCAAATTCAACAATATCTCCTAATTTACTGACAATTTTATAAACCTAAAATATATATCACTAAAATTCTCTGTAATTACTGTTTTGAATGAAGAATAATCGCATACTTTAAAATCTACGTAATAAAAATGTTTTAGCCTTATTATTTTGTATAAATTGATATATGCATATATTTTATATTATATTTTTATAGTATTCACACATAAAATAGGTTGAACATCTATAAAAATGACATTTAAATTGTGTGGGTTTGTGAAAATATTTTTGTTAAATGCACCACTTTTAGATTTTGTTTATTTAACAAATAATAGAGATATTGAATTATAAACTCAGATTAACGAAAATAATCTACAAAATACTTCATAATCATTAATATTCTATTATTACTAAATACACACATACGCATATCAATCGTGTTGTAAAAGCAATGGAGTGGTTAGAGTTGATGATGAATAATCTACACAATCATTCACATCCATATTCTCATTCTCATCTATTACTTTTATTCTAATCATATATTCTCTTTTGAATTTTGCTTCTCGTAATATTCTTTTTAATCTTTTTGTTGATCTAAGATATAACCCACAACTAAATATTTCACCAATATTATACATTAAATTACGAATATCATTTTTCAAATATTCTTTCATTTGATTTACTGTTATATATCCATTAATTTCTTCAAAGAAACTATATCTATCAAATGTAATGATATCCCAAGGAATATAAACTATTAAAAAACATAATAGTGTTAATATATCCATAAAACAAGGCAAATGATATTTTTCATTAAAATGATAAAATGTTAAAATATCTATCAACTTAACAACAGAAAAAAAACTTAAAACAAATGCAATGAATATATAAAATACGAAAAATGGTGTATGTACTATTAAAGATTGAACTACAGTGATTGAATTTATATTCCACTGATCAAACTGTTTGCAACAAAATAAGAAGTTAAAATATCGGAAAAGTGATCTATACCAATTCATCATATAAAAATTAATATCTCTATAGTTATATAATATAAATATTATGAAATACTTTAAATTATTGAGTCTATTATCATAAACACTTGATGAATAGTTCATTAAACATATTTCACATCCAGATATACATTTTATTAACCTACACGAAAGGTATATGATATAATTGAGTAATTGAAATAATAAAAATAGCACTGATATTATAAAAAACACAAGCCAAAATGGTACACACACAATATCTTTAATTAGAATGTAAAAGAACATAATAAAACTAAAATGTAATATATTGGTAAATTACGTAATAAAAATAAAATAGCCGTTTCATCTATTTCAAATTTTATTTTATTCACATACTGAGATGATAAACTAGATATATAAACCGGAATTTGTGATATTTCAAATAATAATATCTACCATATTCATATAATCCAATTGATGTAAATGAATTTGAATGAATCAAAGACATAGTCATGATCAGAATTATACAAATATTCGAATCTTATGAAAGAAGAACAATAAATAAATACATATGGTTAATAAGATGATAATATAAATATAGATAGATAAACGGTTAATTAAAAAAAAATATCATTTTAATCCCCAACAATATTAAAAACTGTTATATGGGAATATTTTCAGATATTTATATATGAAAACATCACCATCAATTACAAATTTATTTATACTTTTTACTTATACTCATCTGAGCAATACATATATCATGCATTCGCAAAGCAATTATCAATATCACTCGGTATTTCTCATTTCACGACATATTATATCAAAATTACATTTTCATCAGTAAAACACCCATCTATAATAATATAAATTAAAGAATATAAAAGAAAAATAGAGTATATAAAAAAGAATCATCAATTCTTAAAGATCAGCTGAAGATAAATCTTCGTCATTAGACTCAGATAATGAGATTCGTTCAACCATCACTTCCTTATAGCTCAAATAATAACAAAGAGTGAATTAGTTGTATATATACTTCATAAATAACAACTGCATTTTAAAAATGATAAATGAAACGGACAAATATTGAATATGGTCTATCAAAAAATCGAAACAAATCCCCATATTATTTAAAATTGTTATATGAGTGTATTTAGGAAGGCCAAAAGATAAAATTCCAGTTGAATTAAAGACAAGTTGGAATGAAATTGCTCCTGAGTTAGTTAATTTAAACCAGAAGAGTTATTATAGTAAGTTTGCTTAATTTTATTTATTAGAAGTACCTAAAAAGCCAGATATTCAGAAGACGAAAATGGCAGAAGATAACAATAAACTTATCGAAAAAACTAATGAAGTTGAAGAATCAAGTACAGACTCTATTCCTATAGAAATTGAAACTCAAAAACTTGATATATCAAGTGAGACAAAAGTAAAGGAGGAAGGTAGATAATCCAATGAAAGATGTTTTCATAGATGAAAGTGAAATTTTGATAAAAGAACTGCTAACTGAGTTACAAACTCCCATTCCAGAATGTAATGAAAGTATATAGATTATATAGTTAATATAACGCTTAGAAAATATTGATCAATATTGTAAAGAAATATACACAAGATACATAGCTATCGCAAAATTAACTCGTTTCTTAGCGCTTGATAGAACTTTTCAAGAGATTGTAATCAATAACATTGATTATAGTATATTAATAGGAATATATAAAGATATGAATCACTTTTTAAAATCAGTATATTATATATAAAATAATATAATATAGATGAGAGTAATTTCATTTATGTTTTTAACATTATTTTGTAGAAATAATGGTAGAAGTCAAGTAATGATAATTAATATATTAAACCATTGTGTTACTATTCAAGGGATATTAATTTTTTTTCATGTATTATTATTATTATGTTAAAATATAGAGGTGTATTAGTTTAGATGAAAGTAATGATAATTTAAGAATGAAAAATGTATTTAAACTGAGAAAGAAATATATATTTGAAATTCCAAATGCTATTCAATTAGATAAACGATTAGAATCACATTCTGTAAGTATTAATAGTGAATATGATTATTGTTATATGGATAAAAATGGAATAGAATGTAAAGAGTTTCCAATTGATCCTAGAAACTACTTGTTACTCTTACCTATAAAAGTTGATAGAGTTTATTCAATATTAAATTCTCCAGATGGAAATAATAATAATAAAAGGCTTGATATAGACTCAAGTTTATTATTGAAACTATATAATGAGTATAATAAAATAAGTAAAATATGTAAAGGAAAAGTGTATTGCAAAGATTTAATAAAGAATAAAGTTATGAAAGAGAATATAAGTGATATAGAAAACTTGTTAAGTTATTATGAAGATGTTCCTGTTTCATTTTATGATTTGCTATTGTTTGATTCATTCAGAGTATATTTTATATTATATATATATATCATAATAATAACAAAAATAGAAATATGAAAATAAAATGAAAAAGCAAGAAAAATTCATAGAATCAGTTGAACAAATTCAAATATACCAAAATAATAAGATCAAGATAGAGAATATAACAATGTCAATAACAATAATGGCAAATTTAAAAGATGAATGTTTAGAGGTTGGATGTGAGAGAGTGAAAACTAATGAATTGTATTCGTTAGTTATCCCAATGTATTTTTTATTTATTTATTTTTTCTTTAATTAGTGATATTTTACATATTAAAGATCCAAATCCATTTAGTCTTTGTACATTGTCTTCTACATCAATAAATAAAATTATATCAAAACTACATTTGACTGGTGAAAATGATGGTTTTTTATTGAAATTAATTGTGAATGAAGAAGAGGAAGAGAATGAAGTAGTAATATCTCCAGTATAATACTAAATATACTATTATCTATTAAAAATAAATAGATTGATGAATGTAGAAAATCAATTTATAGAGCTTTAATAGATGTTCAAAATAACATAATAGAATATTATAAAAGTAAAAACATGGAAAATGAATTATTATGTTCTTCACCTTATACATCTGATAATGAAGAAGAAACCAAAATATATAAAGAAAAGGATGAAATTGTTGATTGGAATGAAATAGTGATAAATATTGAATTTGATAATATTAAAAATAATAATGAATTAATAGAATCATTATATTCAATGTTGAATAGAACAATTATTGGAAATAGTACCGTTTTGTTTTCACATCCCTTATTTAAATATGTAATTCTATTAGATTTAGCCAAAAGTCGTTTAGCGAAAATAAGTAATCATAAAGTAGAAATGATGGAATATTTATGGGATGTTTTATTAGATTATTTACATGATACAATTAAAGATTTGCCTGAAAAATATTATTACTTAAAGGAAATACAAAAAGAAGAAACTATCAAATTATATAGAACAATTCTAGCGAAATATCGAGTAATAGCCAAAGAAAAGAAAGAAAAAGCAAATTTAGAAGAAATTGAAAGATTAGAAAAGAAATTTGAAAATGATATGACAAAATATAAAGAAATGAAAGAAAATAGTGAAAAGGAACATTATTTAGTAGTTTATAATTCATACCAAGAAAGTTGGAAAAAGGCTGTAGAAAAAGAAGAAAAAGAATATAAAGAATTCTTAAAGACAAAACCTCCAGAAGTTGATTATAAAGAAATGATTAAATATGAAATGGGTAAAAGAATTCATGAAAGTCGACAAGCTTGGGAAAGAAGAAAAGAAGAAATAAAAGAAGAAAATGATTATATAAATGAATGGAATAAAGGTGATAGAAAGAAAAGAAAAGAGATTTATCACAATAGAATGAAAGCTTTAGCAGCTGAGAGAGAAGAAAGAAAAAGGTTTGAGAAAGCTTGTGATAGAATATTACCTTTGAATGAAGTGTTTCAATATTATAAAATTCCTGAAGTATTTTTATTTATTTATGTTTCTTATTTAGAGTGAAATATCAGAGATTAATATGAACAATATAATGAAGAAATTATATAATTTCAATCATCCTTATAAGATTAAACCAAAACCCGAAAAAGTGTCAAAAATACCAATTTCACAGCTAGATGAATTTAGAGATTTATTACAGCTGTATATTTATAGAAAACCGCAGACAGTAGATAGTCCTCGTTTAGTTCCTGTTGTTGTATTTTTAATATGTTTTTTACTATTATTATTTTATAGGAAGATGGAATGTTGAGAAGTTATAATTCAATTGATCAGTTATTGTCTTTGTTAAGTGAAGATGAATATGACTCGTCATTATCAGCTGTATATATATTTATACTTCTCACTGTATGTAATTAATAGGATTCTGTTAATTATGAAGAGTTTAAGAGAGAATTAGAAAGAATAAATGAAAAGTATTAACATGTTTATAATAACATAAATATAACTAAATTATTGTTAATTTTCATGTTTTTCAAAATAGTAAGAAAATTCTCAATGAAAAGAACAATAATATGCAATCCCTACATATACAATCATTAATAACATAAATATATTAATCTATTTCTCTGTATTATCATTAATTACACATTTTTTAATATGTATCATCATGTTTTTTAGATTTCTCAATAAACGATTCTGGTAAATATTGAAAATACTCTGGCGGTAAAATAGATTTTAATTTCTCATACGAGATAGAAGTAAATCCTAAATTTTTCAAAATTGTTGTATCTACCACAATCTCAAACGGTCCAGGGAATTTAATCGCCACATCATGTCCAGAAGGATCCATATCAATCGAAGGAAACTCAATCGTATGTCCATCACCATAATTAAACACCATAAACGGACATTCAAGTGAATCTGAGGGATCTTTTGGAGTATTTTGAGTTTTATTTCTATTTATTAAATTATTCAAAGAAATGTATTGATATATTAATTCTTGAAAATCCCTTTGTTTTTCTTCCAATTTCTCTTTTTTCCTTTGAATTTCTGCTTTTAAAGTTTCTGATGATTGATGCTCATCCATTCCTCTCCATATTATCTTCTTTTTGTCTTTTTTGATTAATCCTAAAGCTTCAAACACATTGAGTGCATCATATACTCTTCTTCGTATATTTTTCTATTTTTTTAGATTAATGATATAGTCAATACTCTTTCTGCTTCACTGTGTGTGCATTTACCTACTAGATCGTTGGCTACTTCTTCATATGTTGTGATTTTCTTTTCTTGGACTTTATCTCTCACACTGGCACTGAAATGTTTTAAACCTTTCTTTGCTCTCTCACTATCTGGATCTTCTAATTCCATCTTTCGTTTAGTTCCTCTCATTCTACTATAACGCATTTATAAATAAATATAATATAAATACTTTGGTGTTTTATCAACTCTTTCATATATTTCCATAGTGGTAGGCTTTAGTGCTGTCATAGCTTCTACTAAATATAAATATAACAAATACCAGCCGCATCAGCCATATAACTAAGAGCTTCAAGCTGTGGATCCATTTTTAATTCAAAAAAGAATATTTATCAAGCATTAGCTTGAAGTTAAAATTTAGATTATTTAAAGATATGGCTCTAATGTGAATAAAATAAATGTAAAAATATGATTATCATAAATATCTCAACAAATGAAGAATTGTTTATATTACATAAATGGTAATCTAAAATGACAAAACGTAGTTCTATGTTATACAATCATTTTTATGTTATTCATCTTCAGTGGTGTAATGTAATTGTAAAAAGTCTACTGTAAATTCTTCTTTTATTGTTTGACATATAAATGACATTTTGACCATAGAATTTACATGAATATTATAAATATAGGAATAGATATAGGTACAAACTATTGCCTTTCAGCTTTTTTCAACGGATCATATGTTGAGTTAATACCCTTTAATAATCAAGAAAAGTTTCTTCGATCCAATATTACCTTCTCCGAGTCTACTGAAGATGTTTTAGTAGGTACATTAAATAACCCAAATAAAAATACAGTTTATGATATAAAGAGATTAGTTAGCAGGGAGTTTAATGATTTGTCATTCCAAAAAGATATGTGTAACTGGACTTTCACAGTGTTAAAGGGTGAAAATGGCCCATTAGTTAATATAAATCGAAATAATAAAGACGTCTACTACACAGATGAACAATTACTTACAATTCTCTTCAGTCACATAAAGAAAGTCTCAGACAAATACATGCATCAAGATGAGTCATATACAACAGGTGCAATAATCGCAATTCCTTCCCATTTCACAACCGAACAAACAAAAATCTTCAGAAAAGCAGCAGAAGAAGCAAATCTTAAAGTTCATTCCATAATCCGAGAGCCAGTAGCTGCCTGTATAGGATATCAATCAATATTAATGAGAGATTCTCAATTAGAAACAAATGAATTGTATAATTTAATATTTGATTTAAATGCAAAATCTCTCAATCTTTCCATTGTAGTTTTTGACAAAGTTAAGAATATAATGATAGAGAAATTTTGGAGTACAAGTTACGATATATGTGGTGATAAATTAACAAAGAATTTGATGGATTATTTCATTAGATTATATCAAATAAAAACTAGAAATTATTTTACTAACTTTCAAAAGAATACAAAAAATCAAATAAGAATAGCTTGTGAAAAAATGAAATGTATATTAAGTGAAAATGATAAAGCAATATTAGAATGTCCATTCTTAAGAGAGAGTGGCATTGATTTAGAATTAACAAGAAAAGAATATAATGAGATAAACCAAATCATTATTCAAGAAACTATACAATTTGTTAATTCATTCTTAGATGATAATAATATACCTCCTTCTTTAGTTAGTTTTATTATATTAATAGGTGGATCATGTAAAATGCCAATATTTTAAAGATGTATTGACAGTCCAATATCCATTCGCTAAAGTATTAACTGAGAGAAACCCAGAAACTGTCATTGTTACAGGTTTAACTTTAATTTCTGGACGATTAGAATATAAACCTAAATTATTGAAATATTCTTTATCTACCGATGTTGGTGATAATTCTGTAGTATAGAATATTAAAAAAAGGATCTGTTTTACCTTGTAGTAATAGTGCAACATTTTGTACATGTGATGATAATCAAAATCATATGGATTTAGATGTGTATAAAGGTGAATCAACATTTAAATCGGAGTGTGAGTTATTAATGAAATTTGTTTACAAAGGAATCAAACCTGCTGCTGCTAAACAGAAAAAGATAATTGTTACTTATGATGTTGATATTAATGAAAATTTGACTGTTAGTGCTAAAGATTTAGGAAATTTAGATCCAAAAGCGATGGTTGTGTCGAAGATAAAGTTAAAATAGTATATTATTTAAGATATGTTGATTTTTTTCTTTTGATTTTAACTTTTTACATATTAACAACTATGTAGAAATAATACAACAATACATAATGATTTAATATAACTATGCTTTTAAAAGATTTAATCTTGATGAGAAACTGATAATAGTTCAATTGAAGTGTTTTCACCATATAATGCAGCATAAGGATATAATGGAGAAGGTAAATCTTTAACAAGTAAAACAGGAGATGAATTATTATGACTTATCCAAAATTCTCTTTTATTCATATCAACTATCACTTCATAAATTGAACCATCTCTATGATTATTGAAATTTGGATTTTTATTAACAACTCTTCCAATATGACAAAATCTATTAATATCTATACTTTTACCATTATATGCAACATATATACATACTGTTGATTGATAATAAATATTATTACCAGAATATGTATTATTAGTTGATAATCCTAACATTAAATCATCACTATCTTCATATCCATTTTGATAATATTTATAATTGATATGATAAACTCCATTTTCCATTTTCAAATTCAAATAACAATGATAATAACCATAACGTGTATTTGTTATTATTTTTCCATTATTTGATATTGATATTCCATAACTTTTGTTTAATTTTGTGAATTTAATCTGAAATTCTAATGATATCTTGAATTTCTTTTCGCTTTGATTATTCTTACATATTATTTCATATTCTCTCTTTTCGATTACTCTATTCACTTTTCCATGAATTATTCCATTTTCTTTATCTATCATTATTCCATCAGGTAAGGAAGGATTGATTGAAAATTCACATCGATTTCCATCAAATAAAGGGATTATTGATATTTCTTCATAAATAGCAAATGAATATTCTGATTGAGGATATGAAAATGATGTGATTTCTTTTGTTTTTAATTCACTCAATAATTCTTTATCTTTCATTATTTCTATCATTTCTTCTTCTTCTTCTAAACTCAGTTTATTCTCTTTTATATATTCTATTAATAATTCTTTAGATTTGGAGTTTAAATAATTATCTTCATTCAATATTCTAAAAAGAATCTCTTTTCCACATACTTCTTCTATTATTGAAATATTCTTTTTATCATCAACAAACAAACATAAACATTTCATTGTTCGATTTCTTTTATTCTCATTATATTCCATACATAATCTATCCAATAGATTTCTCTTTTCTATATTTGAGATATATTCTATTTAAATATATTTTTAGTATTTATACTTTCCATTTTCATATTTTTATATTTCATTATCATCAATACTATTTCTGTTATTTTTATATTATTCATTTCTAATATACACATTATTTCATCATTCAATTCTTCTTCTTTCATTCTATCCAATATTCCTCTTTCTTCTTCTTTAAAGTCTTCTTCTTTATTATCTTCATTGTAATTGTTGATTATTACATTTTGAATTCTATCATCTTTTATTAAATATATTTCTATATGATTTTTACATTCATTTTTCTTTAATTCTATTTTCATTTCTTTCAACATTTCTTTATTCTCTTTTTCTATCTCTTTCTCTTTTATCTTTTCTACATCGATATCTTCTTCTATCAATTGCTTGAAATCATCTTCTATCTCTTTATTATTATCTTTCTTATTCTTTTGGAATTTGTACCATTCCAATAAACGATTTAATAACCATAACTCATTCACGATTATCACATCTCTCATATTTAATATCTCTCTCAAATTATTCATTTCTAATCTCAACAAATATTCATTCTTATATAAATATTTATATCCTCGCTTTTCTATTTCCATATTTTTCAAGTCTTCTATCTCTCTCAAACATCCACCAAATACATTACACATATGAATTAATTTCATTAATACTTCATCATCTATATTATTCTTCATAAATTCATAACAATCATTTATTATCTCTTTTTCACTATAACATAAACAAAACATCAACACTTCACACACACTCTCTTTACAGATTATTAATTCACCACCACTGTAGTATTTCTCCATCTCATAATAACCAATTTCTTCGATTTCTTCATATAACTCCAAAACTCCAACAAACTCACGATCTAATAACAGTTTCTTTACAGTTTCATTTCCATTCACTAAAATTGACTTGATTGACATTATTCGATTATCTCTAATCTTCACTTCTATATCACCAAAACCACTTTCTACCAATTTTCGACATAATCTATCATAAAAATAAATACAAAATATACCCATCTTCTCTTATGCTTTTATTCACTTTTATTATCATCTTTATGTAAATATACAACAAAAATAACGAAATTTGATTTTTATCAAAATTTTGAATAACCCAAAACTTAAAATGTGATTTAATTCAATTGCAGAAGGTGTGATAAAGACAATAATATTATATTCTGATTTATTTATGCATAGTGCATATGATATGATGATATAAATGATGAATGTTAAGTTTTAGTGTTAGTTTATGTTATTGATAATGAAATGTAATATAAACATGATATTAATGATATTTAATATTTGTTTATGGAATTGGATGTGTGTAGTAGATATAAGTGAGTAAAATTCAACAATTAGCTTGTAGTACAATATGTGTGAATGATGAGAATTATTAAATGAAGTAGAAGCAATGTATAGAAGCAATTATATGAAAGTCTATTGTGAATGGTATTTTGATTTTTTTCTATAATCTTAAATTGTAATAATTTAAAGGATGTTATTCTATGTACAATATGTATTACAAATAAATGGGATATTTAATTGATTAATAATTATTTCTTTAAATTAAATACTAAATACTTATCATTTATCAGCATTGAAGTGATAAATCAAAGACTATTCTTTTTATTTAATCAATCAAAAGCACATATTATCATTCATAATAAAAAAAACATTATATTAATATAATAATAGTATAACACTTAATTAATTATTATCACCACAAGCTTCTTCACTAGGTAATTCCCATTGAGTTTTATTCGTATATAAATTTAAATAATACTTATCACCTTGATCAGTATAACATCTTCTCCAACCAATTGGCACTATTTCATTACTATACAATTTATCCAAATATAAACCAGCTTGAGGATGAATCAAACTTACTTGTTTTGTTATTACATTCACATAATGATAAGAACTTCCATTTGAACTAACTTCATATTTCCAACAACTAGGT
Source organism: Proteromonas lacertae (assembly GCA_002245135.1). Lineage (NCBI taxonomy): Eukaryota > Bigyra > Opalinata > Proteromonadidae > Proteromonas > Proteromonas lacertae. The sequence goes on from NGBS01000293.1 coordinate 473,649, forward strand.
ATTTTATTTGGATCAATCAATAAAACTGGATTACTTATAGTTAATGATTTATCTTTTGAATTTTTACTACAGTCATTACATATAACTATACTTATCGTTTTATCTTTTGTTTGAATTGATAAATTGCATGAACAGTTTTTACATATAGTTTTACTACATAAGTGACAGATTCTTTTATCTTCTTTTGATTCTAATACTCGATTTGAACATACTGAATTCATACAGTGATCATTCATTATTATATTCACTTTATCTTGAACTTCTAGAGAATAAGTAATACGATCATCGATTGCTTTTTGAACTAAATCCATCCATTGTAGTTTTTGAGATACATCCTTACACTGTAATAAGATATTCTTTGTTGGAGTGTAAATAGAGAATGTGAATGAAATATAGGTGTCAGGAATATCTTTAATACAAGTATGTTCTATTACAATTTAAAAATATTAATATAATAAAAGTTTATTTATTTATACTTAAATCATATGAATATAAATAACTCAATTTGGATGGCTCAACTTTATCATTCACTACATCTGCTAACATAAATACATCGTTAAATAATATTAGGGTTATTGGTTTGGTTGAATGTCTTGTCACTTCATTCAAGTCTATTACATCGATAAATTTTCGAGATGCTTTATTAGTAACACGAGCGTCATTATCAAATCTTTCATACATTTCCATTAATTTTACTCTCTCAGACATATTCTCGACAGAATCATTACACTTTTTAGCTAATTCACATACTATCACTAATGCATCTTCTAATTGTTTTAGAATATCTTTATCTTTTTCTGGATCTTTATATTGTTTTTTCAATTCTTGTAATAATAATCGATAACGAGGAATTCTTTGAACTGGCATGATTAATAAACTTTCTAAATTATATCCACCACATTCTTTGTTTTCAGCTGCTGTATTGAAAATGTTTTTAATTCTCTTTCTGCTAGACTTTGTAACACTTTTAACGAAGTTGAGAAGTTTTGAAGGTAAGGTTGGTATAATTTGAATAGTTGTACATGTTTCATCAGCGCATTTATTATACGATCTTGCTTCACTTTCAAATCTTCATCACCATTTCCTGCTTCCATCTCAGCAAGCATTTTATCGTGAATACCTAATATCGACTCAAATGAATGTAGAAATGAAAGAGTATCTTTATTGATATTTTGAATCTTCGTTATATACTTTTGAAGTAACGGAATTACATAAACTTCATGAACAACTCTATAGTATAAAAATGTATACCATACTTTAAAAATTTACAGTATGTCCTTTCAGTAGTAAGAATTTCATCAACAACATAGTTTTCTTTGCCAGGCATTTTCACTTTTTAAATTGAAGTTAGATTTTTTCTCAAGCCTGATCAACAAACACTAATCAAGCCAAATCGAAACTTTTAAAGTTATTTTTGATTAGATTAACATAAAAATAAGAAATTAATTCAACAAAAATTGTATAGATGAATAAAAGAGGACATAATTTGAGAGAAATAACAGATGAAAAGAAAGAAAGAATGAATACTTCTCAATAAGTGTATATTTATGTTTATATTAGTATATATATATATAGAAAACAGCTAGTTATATGAAAAATTTGATATATGATTTGGATGATATTCACTGTAGAGGAGTAATTCACAAAAGTATAACTCTAGAGAATATAATAGAAAAAGAAGAAATATTAAAAATAAAAGTATTAGAAGAATCAGATAATAATAATGATAAAATAAATAGTAATGAACATTGTTGTGAATGTAGTGATATATTTGACTTAGGTTGTATCTTATATGAAATATACACATTGAAACGATTATTTGATGATGATGATAGAGACAGAATAGTTAATGATGATTATAAGAAGATATTTAAAATGGATGATTTCAATAGATTTGGTGGTATAGAATGTTTATTAGAAAGAATGCTTGAAAAGAGAATTGATATAGAAGGGATTAAATATGCAATTGCAGCAATTGAAGAAGGTATTAAGAGTTTATCATTTCGAGTTCAAGGTACATATAACTGTAAACCATATCAATATGGCAAAGAGGAGGAAAACATCGAGAACCGATTTGGTTAACTAAAATTAATATTCCTAATCGTCCTCCTGAAGTTAATAAGTTGTATTATGAATGCCCAAATGAAGGAAATCGTTTATTGTCAGTGAATATGCGCCCAACGTATATGAATTATACAGGAGTAATAGAAATGCCTGAATATATAAATAGTATAGATGAAGAATTTGTAAAAGAATGTGAAAATGGAAATTGGTGGTGGGATAAGAAGAAAGGATATGAATATGTTCCTGTTTATCAATTAGATGGAAATTGTTCTTCCCGATTTGTATTTCGAATATGTGTTCCAATTGAAGATACTTATAAAAGTATAATAAAGAATCTATATTATGATCGAAGCGAAGAAGGTGGTATATTATTTTCGATAAATGTTGAACTATCACTCACAGAAATAATAGAAATCAAAAATGAATTAATGAAAATAGATAGTGAAGAATGTAAAGATAAAATAAGAATAGCAGATGGTAATGAAGGAAAAGATATAAAAGAAATCAATGAAGATTATTTAAATAAAATATGAAAGTATGGTTGGTGGTTAGAATAAATAATTGTTTTGTCTGTTCTTTATAAATATTATGATTTTGTTATTGTTTTTGATAATTGTTGAAGTATGAATGTCCTTAAAAAGTAGATATGAAAGTTTAATAAAGATTTTTTTGAATATTGTTCAAGCCAAAACTTGAACCATAAATTTGAATTTACTTCGAGTATGAATCCAATGGAATGTATTAGAATGATTGAAACATCTGAACTGAATGTTGAAAATACAACAAAACTGTCAAATCAAATGAAAGTCTCCATTCGATCCCTTTTTTCGACTCCATTTAGAATTGAGAGTTTTAATGAAGTAATTCGATTTAACAAAATCGATATATTGCTTATATCCTTTTTTAATGAATAATAATGTAAAGAAATTTCGAAAGACTTAATTTAAAACCGATGTATAATGATATATATTGAAAAAGATAATGACGAAGAACTAATGTCCTATTTGCCAAACATATATATATTATTTCGTCTTGGATCTATGAAAGAGAAGATCTTAGAATTTTCTCCTAATATAAGAGAATCCTTTCTTCATATATCTGAAATCTTAGAATACTTTACACTGTCTCTCCGTTTTATATCCTATTTAGATTCAGATATTCTATTACACCATCCAACAGACTATGAATTAACAATAATAACCAATTGTTTAGATTTTATAGTAAATCGTGAAATAACTGCAGAATCTGAAATAGTTTTACACTATTTGAGTAATGTGATTCAAGGTAATGCAGCATACAGTTTACATATCAAAAGAACAAATAAACTATACCGAAAATTCATAAAGAAACTAACAACGTTATTAAATAATATAGAATATGCAGGTGTAATTTATTGTATATCAATTTTATTGAGATTGACATTTAATGATGATTTTGGAAAGATTTTATTTACTGATACGAATATAATTCAATGTATTATATTATCATTTAATATTCTTCTACAAAGAAGCCAATATGTTGATATTGATAGTTATAGTATGAGTGATATTGGAAAAGAATGTTTATCAATATTTCAATATTTGATCGAATATAGTAAAGTTGATTATATATTGACAAAAAAGATTGATTTTTTGAGTTATTGTAACATACTGAATGGGTTATTGAATGATAACACAATAGATATAAATATAACCATCAATTTAATTAATTTTATAAGATTATTTTGGGAAATGAATGAAAAATATCAAACAATATTAATATCTCATTTTATACACAAGAATGGAATGAATAGTTTAATGAATTTGATATATAATTCTAACATAATAATAAGTTCAGAAACAACGAGATTGTTATTATTAATGATAAGTAGTAATAATGATATATATAATTCAGTAGTTAATAAATATTTTCGTATATTATCATATTTTATTATATATATATGTTATTATTATACTTGTATAGAATCCACATCTTCATTTGTTTCTTCTTCTACTTCATCAGTAACACTACCACCACCACCACAACAACAATCATCTTTAATATTGAATAAACTGGTAGAAATACTACAAACAGTATAATTATGATAATTCTGTATATATAATAATTGTAGTGTCAATATAATAAACAAGATGCTAGTGAGATAAATATTGAATATATAAGTTCATATATCGAGTTATATACATTTTTAATAAAGAAGAAATTACCTTCTATTCGAGAGATATTAACAGATACATTAATACATTATATAGAAACTAAATCTGTTCAACTAAAACACAATGTAATAACAAATAATTATACATATAATTTACTCTATAAAGTATTATTAAATATTATCAAATTGTTATGTTATTTGGATGATATTTCAGGTAGTAAAAGAGTATGGTATTTATTTGATTATAAGTCAATTGTTGATATATTGACAATGTGTTATTCACAATGTAAAAATGAAGAAATAATTCAACAGTTTATGGAGATAATCATATTATTAAATAACAGACCAGATATAAAGTCAAAATTTAATATATGCAATTTAATAGTTGAGAATAATAAGAAAGTGATGGAAATGGAAGAATATAAGAAGAAATATTTAGATGAAATGAAAGTTAAAGATCAAGAAATTTTAGTATATATTAAAAATAATAATAATTATTATTATTTTATCAATTAGAATTTACGAAATGAATATGAACAACAAAAGACAAATATTCTATCAGAAATTCCAAATATGAATATGCAATATGAATCAAAAATAAATGAACTAAACACACAAATTCACAACTTAACAATTCAACACAATGAGGAGATAAATAAATATATTGGAATATGTGAATCTAAAGATTTAGAATTGCAATACAGTAGAAAATCAGTATAAATATAATATATATATATTGTTTATATTATTTAATGATGATGATTAGATTGATGAATTAAATGGAAAAATCCAAAAATTTCAAGTAAAAATCCAAGCTTTAAATCAAGATGTTTTTTCCATTAAAAGTGAGAATAACAAATTAGCTCAACAAATATCAATAGAAAAATCAAAATCAAAAGATTATACTCAGAAAGATAGTGAATATAATCAAGTTATAATGAATTTAAATAGAACAATTAATCAACAAATAATGGAGATTGAAACACTACAAAAGCAGTGTAGACAATATGAAAATGATATTGGAATATTGAAAAATGATTTAGAAATACATGTATTTATATTGTATTATATAATGTAAATAGAATAATATGATCAATGAAGTTCAATTACACTATAACCAAATACAAAATGAAAAGAATGATATTACATCCAAATTGATTCTTGTATGTAAATCATACAAAATAATTGAATCTGAAAAAAATGAAAAAGAAAATGAAATTTCTGTTTTGTCTTCTGAGTTGAAAGATGTAAGAAATAAAATCGATGAATGTCAATCAACGATAGATCACTTGGAAAATTCAATTAAACAATATAATCAATCACAAGAACAGGTTCAAAATGAGATAAATAATTACAAATCAGAGATTGTTGAAAAGGAGAATCAAATAACTGAAATAGCTTATAAATATCAGGAATTATCCAAACAATATTCTACTCAAGTTAGTAATAACCAATACTTAAAAAATGATAATGACTTATTGAAACAGAAAATAAATGAATTAGCTCAACAAGTTGAAATTAAAGCAAATGAGATGAAAAAGTATAAAAGTATTGTTGATTCTATTCGTGAGATTAGTTCTAAATGAAATAATTATGATTATTGATTTTATATTTTGTATTGTGTTTTTGTTAAATGAAAAAATAATAAAAAAGAAAAATTTACACAAGCCTGAAAGTTTGATATTCTATTTTGAATTTTTTCTTTTAATGTCAGAAAGACGGGAAGAAAGTGATAATTCTCAAGTTGAAGAGGAGTATTTGAATATATATGTGTTTATATATTTTTTTATCATAGACGTTTGTTACTTCCATCTGATTTTACCATTGAAAGCCATGAAGAAGAATCTAACGAAGTATCATCTTTATTTATTTAACATTAGGAACATTTTATATATTTGAATGAAATACCAACATCGCCTGTGATTGATTTACCCAAATCATCTCCTGAATATTGGGATGAATATTCAGATGCTCTAAATGATGATACATTTGGAGTGCCATCACTATCAGACTTTAATGATGGGCAATTCTTAGATTTGAAATTTGATGAAATCAATTATGATTTACCAACTGTGGAATCACCCTATATAGAATCTCCATTGTCATACACAATAAGAGAAGAGGAAGAAAACTCTGATATTCTATTACCATTACTACAAGATGATTTTCCTTTACCATACTTAAGTTATGTTGAAGATAATGATAATAATATAAATGGATTAGAATATATTGATTATTATGAAGGTGCTTATGAAGATTTAGAGCCTGTATCACCTGAATGTAATAACGAAAATGATGATAACAATGATGTTGATGATTTAAACGATTTTTTATATAGAATGAGCATATCATCAAATCATAATCAGAATGAAAGTGACAGTGATAATGATAGTGATAATGAAAATGGATTAATGGATTCTTCAGAATTAGATAATGTGAATTTTGATGATTATGCAGAAAATTAATTTAAATTTTTATATAATTCATTACGTTTAACATATATACTATATCATTTCTTTATAACATAACAAAAAACATTAATAATAAAAGAAATTATTAATTAAGAGACTATATTTAATGATTAAATTAGAAATGACCACGACTATTAGCAGGTGGTAGTTTTAATGATCTATTTCCAGGAGTTCCATTGGCTGTCTGTGTTCTACTTTTAGCTGCGACCAAATATTCATATACATCCTTACCTACTAACTGTTGTAATTGATTATCTTCACCATCATCATCATCTACACCAGCTGTTGATGGTTTAGAGTTAGCAGTTGTATTATTTACATATTTACCACATAGTTCATCATAAATCAAACCTACAACCAAATCATTGGACAAAAATTTATTAATTATATTTTGACTCTCATTTATTCCATTAGTACTATCGTCAAATGTTGGTGATGAAACTGATGAATCAGCACTAGAAGGTGGGGGTAAAGTACTTCTTACATCATTCACACATTCCATAAATAACATACCTAACTGTGAAGGTGGAGCTGGTGGAGGTGGTACTTGTGATTGAATATTATTATGTGGAGGCATTGGTGATATTTCTGGCATTCTATATTTCGAATCTGGTGATCCTAAAAACTTTTTCGATACCCCATAATGATGACCTGGTGGAGCAGTCATTCGTCCATTCCTATCACTAATTGAATGTGCTACAGCATAGACAGGTGAACCAACGGCATGCTTGTTGCTAATTGGTGAATAATCTCCTGAACTATCGCCTAAAGTGGATGAATTACGTGTACGTTCATAATCACCTTCTTCTTCATTCAATCCATCTGGTAATTTAGCTCCTTTACCTAATTTTAACTCTAATTCGGCTCTTAATAGTTTATTGTTCTTCTTTGATAATTTCAATTGCTTTTCTAACCAATTTCTATCTTCTTCTATACTATCTAATTTGTCTTGTAAATATTTTAATTTCTTCCTCATTCCTTGTGATATTTTATCTAAACGCAATGCTTCACTTCTAAACCAATCTCTTGCTTCTTCTAATTTTCTTATTTTGTGATTCTTTTTTAATTCTAATTCGTTTGCTTTCACTTTGTCTCTTAGCTGTTGTAGTTCTTTCTGTACATTGAACATATGAGCACGATAAGCTTGTAAGAAATCATGCTCTTGTTTATTAAGAACAACTGCTATTTTCTCTGATAATTCTGCTACAACACCGGTAAGTTGACCATATAAATTTAGTACATTTCTAACACTTGAAGGTATTTGAGCATTTTGGCTTTGATCATTTTCTCTCAAAGCAGTGACAAAAGTATCCTCTCTATATAGATCAAGATCATTAACCTATTTCAGAATAGATAAATATAATTTAATACGGAAGATGGCTCCATTAACGTCAATAAATTAAAAAATTAAAAAAATAAAACGATCTTACTCAAGTCAAGTCGAGTCAAACAAAAACAAATTTTTTGCATTTTTCTCAAATCCAGAATGCCAGAGATTGAAACCAACCCAGTGTCTGAATTTATGTCAGATAGTATCAGATTCATTAGAAAATGCTCTAAGCCAGATTATAAAGGTATAGCTTTACTAGTTTTACTTCTAGAATTTATGAAGATTGGAACTGCTACAGCTGTTGGATTTTTAGTAATGGGATTTATTGGATTTTTCATTAAACTAATTCACATCCCAATAAATAATATCTTGCTTGGACATTAATTTCTTTCCAAATTTTATGCTATTTTAGTTATTGTATTGGGATAAACAGTCAAAATACAACCAAAACAGTCAAAATACACAACTATACACTGAAAATTTTACTTTTTATAGATTGAGGTACTTGCAACACTGATTCACCTACTACAGCCTTTTCTCCATTCTATATATACGAAATAACTACTAGATAATCATATACACAAACTATTTGTGTTTCACAAAAAACAAAACGTCTTGGAGCTAATCTCTTTACAGTAATGGTTGATATTAAACTGTCATTGGCATGAACTGATTTTATATACTTTGCTTTTTGACTTGCATAAACACAACCAGGAATCTATATAGAAAAACAATAAACACAAAAATTGTACTCTATTTGTGAAAATTGTAGGGAAAATAGATGATAGCAGAATTGCTGGAACTATAGAACTATCTGTTCTATGTAAGAGATTTACATCTCCCGTTATTTTACAAAATTCATTTATATCGTCTTGTGAATAGGAATGCTTAGCTATAATATTATCTCCAAGTTTCAATAAATATGGTATTCCTTCAATATACTATAAAACGTTAATTTACGATTTGAATACTTTTGGAAAAGATCCACTAATGTCAAATGAGTAAAATCGTTTTGTTATTACAATGACATGCTTTGTCAATCGAGAGAAATTGCAGTTTATCATATTTATTGTCAAGCCATATGTTTGTTCATAATAGAATGACATCTAAACCATATTTTTCATACAAAGTAGAAGGAAGTGATAAAAACACATTTAAAGGATTTAGTATAACAATTGGTCCAAATGCTACTGTTAAAATTGCTCATGAAAAGATAGCTGATAGATTAGGTGTTGCTTATGATGATTTTGAAATAATAATAGGTAATATATATATATAAGTTTATATGATTATAGATAACCAAATAGCTGTTGACAATTCTTATTTAACAGAGATTAATCCAAAAAAGAGTAAATTAATAGTACATTTTGAAGATGATAAAATTATTTCTGAGGATGAGAAAATGTTTTCAATAGTTATTGTAGAATTACAAATACCAAAGGATAAAAGTGAATCAGATTTGAAAGATGTACTTAATGAAGCATTTAGTCAGTTTGGAAAGATACAAAAAATGATATTACAAAAGAATGGTGATGATGAATATGATGCAGTAGTAGTTTATGATAATTATCTATCTGTTGAAAAAGCTCGATTATATCCATATAATATTTTAGATAAAGAAGTTGTTATATTAAGAGCAAGTGATATAGACACAACTAGTGTAGTAAAAGAAGATAGTAATTTAGCTGTTGATGCTATGTGTTTAGGAATTGAGGCATGTTCAACAATTAAAAAATATGATGGAAGTATATATTATATGTTATTTATTTGTATAGAATATTTTAATCTAATAAGTAAGGCTGGTTGTGTATTAGAAAAAGTTGGAGATGTTGGTATGAAAGCAGGTAACGCAGTATCAACTTGGACAATATCAAATACCGTAATTAATTCAAAACCAGTTAAAGCAATAAATGATATCTTTTCAACACCAGTTAAAGTTATTAATACTGCTTTATCTGCTATAGGGGTATGCTGATTATTGTTATTATTATTATTTATAGGATGTAACAATGAATACTTATGAAAAAGCAGCAAATAAATATGAAAAACAACAGAAAATGAAAGAAGAAAAACAGATTAAGAAAGAATTAGATGAAAAGTACGAAAGTAATAATAATACGATTGAAGAAGTGAAAGAAATAACGAGTGATTATAAGAATGAAGATAAAGTACAGATAAAGAAAGAAGATGACAGTAAAATCGAAGAATCGAAAGAAATAGTCAGAGATTCTGGTAAACAAGAACAAAACAGAGAAACTGAAGCAGTTGAAGTTAGGCAAGAGTCAAAGACTGAAATGAAATATGATCATGAAGAAGAAAAGAAGGAAGGATAATATAATAATTATGCATATATAATAGATTACATAATTTAAGACATTTTATTTTGATTGTTAATGGATTAGAAAGAATTATCACACTAAATAGAATTTGTTTCAATTTATAATACATCTCAAATCATTAACATTTACAATTTGCATGGCTATTCTAGGAGATTGAAAAAAGTAATTATAAATTTTTTCATTCTTTCATAAAATTAGTATACTTATCCTATTTAATTCTGCCTCACATTTCATTTTTTGAATTGTGTTTCATTTTTTATGAGTATGAAAGTTCTCATAATCATTGGTATAATTTGATTTTATATATCGTAGCTATGAGCATGCTCATTGCTACTGCTCAAAATACTTTCAGTTACATGAATCAAAGACCAAATTACATCGTTGGCAAAGAAATTGAAGAGAATCTACCTACAGTCACTATAGAAGGAGCAACATTTTCGATAGAACCTTCCTTCAGCAGAGGTCTCTCTTTTGATGCAAAAGATGGTAAGATTAGTGGAGTACCAAGAGAAGAATATCAAGCGATATTTACAGTGACATTAACAATGGTAAATGGAAGTATTATGACCTCTGAAATAGATATAAAAGGTATAATTCGTTAATTTTTATATAATAGTTTGGGATATTCCTACTTATTTAACATGTGGCTTTTCTGAATTAGCTCATTTCAAAATAATCACAGATAGAATTGCGTGTAAGAGCAATAGAAGAGTGAGTAATTGGACATTAGACTTTGAACCAGCTGGAACATATCCAATTAGTATTAATAGCGATGGGTATTTAGAATTTACTGAATATGATCCATTGGCTCTATTAACGTATATATTTTTCCTGATTTTATGCAATTAGTGTTATCATAAAGGCAAGCAACCCAGCAGGAGAGTCAGTAAATAATGCTCGAATTTTAGTCAAAAAATTACCATTCCAATATGTAAGTGGTTTGAATATAGAAGCTCATCAACTTAGTTACTTTACCTGTGGTATTGATGATCAATATGCAACAATTTTACATAGTACAGAAAAAGTATTAGATAATTTTGTTGGTTTAGATGATTATAAAAACGCATTTGATAATTGGAATTATAAATTAGATGGGTTTCTAAAATTAGATGGTGTTAAAGCATACAACTGGGGTTATACAATGGAAGCATACATCGATGTTGCAACAACTGGAAAATATACTTTTCAAATAAGATCTGATTCAGGCAAATTTGATGTATACATTGATAATAGAAAGTCATTTTCACACCAAGAATATTATCAACCTACAAATCCAATGACATATTCAAGTAAATGTTCATTCTATGAATATATGGAACAAAATGAATATGTGACTCTTACACAAGGAAAACATACATTTAAGATAATAGGTTTATTTAGCAGAGAATATAACAGGTGTTATAGCTATAGAGGAGGACCTACAGATTGTAGTGGTAGTATGCCTGCTCAATATCCTTCAAGATTTTCATTTAAATGGAGAACTCCCAAAGGAAAGACTGAACAAGTTCCATTTTATCAAGTTAAAGATCCATACTCTTTCGTTCATTTCTTATCATTTGAAAGTGATTATTATACTTTCCCAGTTGGTAAAAAAATTGAAATTCCTTTTAAATTTGAAAGAGGTAAAGCAAGAGAATGTAGTGGTATTGATCCATCATTTACACTTGATTTAATGAAGAAAGTAATCACAGCAACAATAAAAGAAGAAAAGAGTGTAGAAATGACAATTTCTTGTAAAACAGTAACCTCAAAAACAAATGAAGTGCATATAATGGTTGATGTTGTCAGTGATTATGTTAAAGGTATAGTTGCTTATTATATGAAATCTGATAATTTTGACGATACTTGTTTAACTCCCTATACAACAACCACTGAAGGAGTAACAACTGAAATTATCAAATTTGAAAGTGATATAAATGTAGAGTTTAACCCCTTACCAGCTATTTGGGATGGTTTAACTCCCAATTTTGTAAATGAATTTGGTGTAAATTGGGAAGGATATTTGAAAATTGATAGAAATACCAATTATACATTCAAATTATCATCTTATCATGGCTCTTGGTTATCTATTGATGATAAAGAAGTAATAAACAATGGAGGAACTCATGACTGGTTATCAATTGAAAATTCAGTTAAATTGAGCACTGGATATCACTTTATTAGAGTAAATTACATGAAAAGCATTGGAGGAAGTGGTATTGAATTGAAAATGAAACAAACTTTGAAGGCTGGTGATGATTTTGAAGACATTTCAAGTTATTTATATTTTGTACCAAGGAGTTCATTTGAATATATAACAAGTTATGCTGTTTATATTAAAGATATAAAGATTGATGATAATATAGCTTATATACATGGAAATGGTTTTTCTGTAAGTAATTGTGAATCAAATCCCACATTACCACCTGGTTTAGAATTAACTGAAACTTGTACAATAACTGGAACACCTATCAATCCACAAGCTAAAGAAACTTATGTAATTACTGGAACTTTAAAGAATGGAGTTGTATCTAATGCTACAATTCAAATAAGTGTAATTGAAGATTTGAAACCACAAAATTTGCATGTTATTGATTTAGATAATGGAAGTGGTGGTGTAACTGTTAAAGAATTGAATTTATTGTTAGGAAATGAAAGTCATTATTTAATAGCTGTTGAAAGTGGAAATATCTTATATTATGATTTACCAGTTATACCAAAAGGATTTACATTCAATAAACTGACAGGAAGTTTAACTGTTTTCCCAACTGAATATTTTTACAATCTGAGTTTGGAAATTCGAGCTTATTATAAAAATGATTTATATATTTCAAAGATAATAACTGCCAATGTAACTAGTGGATGTGGTGATGGTAGTGCAGAAAGAGTCCATTTCATCAAATTAGAAAATGATTTTAGTGTAAAAAAAGATACTCTGAAAATTCAATTAAAAGATATTAATACTAATGAAATAGTATATGATTATCATTTCCAGCCAGGTAAAACTCCAATGTATTCTAAAGCTGTATGCCTTATTCCAGGTGATTTCAATTGTTATATTAAAGATAACAATGAATCTGAAGGTATTGGAAATAACTATATCTATTTTATGAATGATGCAAAATTAGCTGATGAAATATTTATTGAAAATGATCAAATTGTTGAAACGAACTATAAATACAATTCCAAAAGCACCAATTCTAGAATATTCTGAGAATGAGAAAGAAGAATATTTCTATGATGAAAGTGTATTAATTAAACCAAAATCATTTAGAGTAGTTAAAAGATGTGATATATCACCTGAATTACCATCTTGTTTATATTTTAATACTACAAACTGTATAATTAGTGGTAAAGTGGATGAAGATTCACCTATTACTAAATATAAAGTTACTGCTTATAATGATAATGGAATAACTGAAAAATATGTTAATATTGGCTTATACAACTACACTGTGGATTATTTATGTAATAAGCTTGACAAAAGCTTGATCAAAGTGGGTGTTAATACTGAAGGAAATAAAGGATTATTTATAACCTTTTATCTATATAGAAGTAGTGATTATGATAATGATGAAGTTAAACAACCAATTATCACTTTAACTGCCTCAAATGAGGGATGGGAAGAAAATAAAGAATATATTTACACTTATTGCTTATCTGAATCTAATTTTACTGCTGTTTTTAAAAGTATATCTCCAGAAGGTGGATATGGAAATGGTTATGTAAATATCTCCATTAATAACATCCCAATAACCAAAATATCATTAGAAAACAATATAAAAGAAGAAATCGAAAGAATTAATTCAATCACTGATTTTAATTATACTAGTGAATGGGAATATTCAAATGATTATGAAGATGGATGGGATGAAATAAAAAAAGCCGTTTCAACAACATGGAAAACATCAAAATTGCATGAATTAAAGGATAAATTTGATGTTAATAAGAATAGTGTATATATAAGAAAAATCAATATATACAAAGATACTGAATATTATTCAGCATTTAGTATAAAAGTGAGTTATAGAAGTGGAATTATCATTAAAATGAACGATAAAGAATTATTCAGGAATAACTTACCTGACAATATAGAAATTACTCCAGACACATTAGCTACTAGTATTTATGATGAATTAGTAAATGAAGTGTTTATATTACCAATTCCATGGTTAGAAATAGAAGAAGAAGAAGAAGAAGAAAGAACAATAATTTCTATCGAATTACATAAACATAAAGATGAAGAAAATTTCCCAGAAATTGAAGCTTCATTATTAAGAATAATAGGAAGTGAAAAAGATTGTTTAATTATCAATAAATATTCTGATCCAATCACTGAGACTAACACTGAAGTAACTGGTGATAAGAAAGTAGCTAATGGATTTGATAATAATCCAAATACTGAATGGTCCTATGATTCTACACCACCAATATGGGCTATAATGCCATTTAATACACATTATCATACATATTTCACTCAATTTGGAGTTATCACTAATCCATATTTTAAACTAAACAGTTTTACAATGGAAGTACTATATAATAATAATGAATGGATTAAATTAGGAGATTTTGAGAATGTTGATTATAATTATAATAAAGTATATTTTACTAATTATAACACTACAAACAGTTATAAAGCAATTAGATTCAGTACAAATGAAAAAATGGCAAGTTTAATGGATTTGAATTTGAATTTATGTCCAGTAAGATATTGTAAAGCAATTGAAGGTTTACTCCCCAAAACAATCATTGGAAATGAAGTAACAATAGATTGTGGAGATATTTCCATTCCTGGAAATAGAACTTTCTACTGTAAAAACGATAAACAATGGGAAGAAAAGAGTAATGATTGTCAAGTCAAGCCTACAGTTGTTTATCAAGAAAGTAAATATAGTTTTAAAGCTGGTGGTTATTATGATGATATTGAATTATTTGTAGTTTCAGGACCAAATTTGACATATTCAATGAATCCTATAATTGGGGGTTTGAGAATTGATGAATTTTCTGGAAAAATCTCAGGCCAACCTTACAAAGAAGAGAGTGAACAAATAATTCATTTTAAAGTGATAAATTCTTATTTACCGGAAGGAATAATCATTGATATTCCAATAACAGTATTACCTTCAAATGAACCAATCATTATTTGGACAAATAATTCAATTTCATTAGAAGCTGGAAATGAATATAATGATTTAAGATTATTCTATCTTACAGGACTAAACATCACTTACAGTGTTAAAAAATTACCAAATGGTTTAAGAATAGATTCTAAAAGTGGTTTAATTAGTGGAATTCCAACTGAAGAAACAACCAACATGAATTGTCTATTTAAAGCTGAAAATTCATATTTAACTTCTTTACCTCCACAAGAGTTTTATATAATGATGAATATTACATTACCATCAATTCCTAAAACTATTACGTATGAACCAGAAATGGATTTGATATTCTTTATGCAATATGAAGTGTTAAGACCATATAAATGTGTAGCTAAAACAATAAAATATTCAGTAGAACCTAGATTACCTGACGGATTAGAAATTGATGAAAATAGTGGAAAGATAAGTGGAAAAGTGAATGTAGAGCCATCTGAAGATAAAATTTATACATTTAAATGTTATAATGAAAATGGAGAACTATCAAATCCAATCAAAATTCATATAGGATACTCAATCAAACCAATTATCATCACTAATATTAATCAATTAACAATTGAAGGAGGAAAAGAATATAAAGATATAAATATTAGCAGAGTAACAGGTAATAGTTTAATATATCAAATCACTCCAGAATTAAGACCAGAAACATTAAAGTTTAACACACAAAGTGGTACAATAAGTGGATATATAACCAAGAAACATGAAGATATAAATGAAACTGTTACAATTAGTGGAAGTGGTGAACAAGTGTCTTTTACATTTTTACTATCTTATGAAGTGCCAAATGAGCCTGTGATTATTCCATCCACTAAAAAAGAGAATGTAACTTTAGATTTTAATAATGAAATTAAATCCTTCCCTCTTTTTGTTCCTGTAGGTGATAATATTCATATTACAGTCCAACCTGATTTACCAAAAGGAATAAAATTAGATGAAAAAACTGCCTCCATATCTGGTTATCCATTAGAATATACTCAAGAAAGAATATATATCTTCACAGTGAAGAACCCACCATCTGACAAAGAAGAGATTATTGAAATAAAAATTGGATTTAAAGCTATATTTTGTGAAGCAGATTCTGGTTTTCCAAAAACACCAGCAGAAGTTGGCGGAAGAATAGTTTCAATAAAATGTGGAAGTGGTAAAAGTGGAATGAAAATAAGGCAATGTTTATTAACAGATGAGAATAAAGGTGTATGGTCCATAATCGATGATAGCCAATGTAAAATGAGTGATGGTGTAATTGCTGGAATTGCGTCTGGTTCTGTTGCTATTGGACTTTTGATTGTTTTCTTAATTATATGCTTATTTGTTAGAACTGGAATGCATAGAAGAAGAGCAAGATCAAGATCAAAATCAACTACATTAGATAAATATCAGAAAAATATATCACAGAAACAGTCAGCTGAAGGAGTGAGAATTTAAATATTAAGATTTATATTGTTATGTTTAATAACATGTTTATACTTAATACCAATTTTACAACAACAAAAGAAGGTTATAATATTTTACTAATCAGATAATTAACTCAAAAATTTCTTGTTTAATAAGCTATTACTTACGAATTTCATCACGATATCTCTGTATATCTGTTCAGCATTTGGAACATCAATTTTTAACTCTTTCATCACATTCTCAGTCTAATTAAAGTAAATAATAATAATATATATATTATACAGCTACACGAGCAATACCCATTTCAAATTGATCTTGAGATATAACACAGCTGTGTAATAACGATGTAATTAATTTTACCATTTCTTCTCTATCTTTCTCTTTAAAATCCATAGACTGTGTAACAAATCTTTTAACCACCTCATGATGGTATAATGGACATTCTAAATTCTTTATTGCCTCAGTTGCCTGTTTAATGTCATAACTGTGAAAAAAATCACGAATTATTCCATCTAATGCACATTTTACATCAGCAATACTTGAAGGACCCCAAATTGTCTCTAATCGAACAATTCCCATTTTCATTGACAATAATATTTTGGCATGACGAATTGCTGGTGAATTTTGAAACTCTGGGTGTGCGAAAAATCTGGGTGGTAAAATATCATCTGCTGCTGCTCTACCCATAAAATTACCTAACTTTTCTGATACATCTGGTACATCAATCTTTAAATCGTTTTCTTCTTTTAAAAGGCAGTAGAAACCTATTTCTATATCTCTCATAGTTACAACTTTACCATATAAAAGGGATAATAATCTTGAAACTAATTCTTTACCTTGATTAGGTAGATCTAAACCAATTGATACGACTTTTTTAACTATTTGATAACGGTAGTTACTACGTTCAATTTCACTGACTGATCGCATGAATTCTACTCCATCTCCTGAAGATAAGAATTCCTCAACTATTTCGAGTAAATGTTTCTTGAAATTCTTAAAATCTGCATTGTCTGGATCTATTAAATATTCTTCAAACTCTGCAATTGTTATTTCTACAGGTTTTACTACTTCATATTCCACATATAAATCATCATCCTATTTAAACAGTATTAGTTAATTAATTTCATATACCTCATCAACATAATTTGGATCACCAGGTTGATCTTTAGGGATATTGAGTTCATCACCTGGTTTACCAAAAGTGAACTTACCTCCTGCTCCTCCTTTCTTTACACCTTTCATGACGCTTTTGCTTCCCATTTTAACACTTAATGACATTCTATAAACAAAGATATATAATAAGGCTTGAATTATGTTTGAAACATGTTTGGGCTTGATAACTTCAAGTTTTGGGGTTATTCAAAATTTTGATAAAAATTGAATTTCGTTATTTTTGTTATATATTTACATAAAGATGATAATAAAAGTGAATAAAAGAATAAGAGAAGAGGGGTATGTTTTATATTTATTTTTATGATAGATTATGTCGAAAATTGGCTGAAAGTGGTTTTGGTGATATAGAAGTGAAGATTGGAAATAATCGAATAATGTCAATCAAGTCAATTTTAGTGAATGGAAATGAAACTGCTAAAGAAACTGTTAGTTAGATCGTGAGTTTGTCGGAGTTTTGGAGTTATATGAAGAAATCGAAGAAATTGGCTATTATGAGATGGAGAAATACTACAGTGGTGGTGAACTGATAATCTGTAAAGAGAGTGTATGTGAAGTGTTGATGTTTTGTTTATGTTATAGTGAAAAAGAGATAATAAATGATTGTTATGAATTTAGTGAAGAATAATATAGATGATGAAGTATTAATGAAATTAATTCATATATGTAATGTATTTGGTGGATGTTTGAGAGAGATAGAAGACTTGAAAAATATGGAAATAGAAAAGCGAGGATATAAATATTTATATAAGAATGAATATTTGCTGAGATTAGAAATGAATAATTTGATTGAGATATTAAATATGAAAGATGTGATAATTCGAAGTGAATGAGTTATGGTTATTAAATCGGTTATTGGAATGGTATAAATTCCAAAAGAATAAGAAAGATAATGAAAGAGATAGAAGATGATTTTAAACATTTGATAGAAGAAGATATCGATTGTGAAAAGATAAAAGAGAAAGAGATAGAAAAAGAGAATAAAGAAATGTTGAAAGAAATGAAAATAGAATTAAAGAAAAATGAATGTAAAAATCATATAGAAATATATTTAATAAAAGATGAGATAATTCAAAATGTAATAATCAACAATTACAATGAAGATAATAAAGAAGAAGACTTTAATGAAGAAGAAAGAGGAATATTGGATAGAATGAAAGAAGAAGAATTGAATGATGAAATAATGATGTATATTAGAAATGAATAATATAAAAATGATGGAAATAGTATTGATGATAATGAAATATAAAAATATGAAAATGGAAAGTATAAATACTAAAAATATAATTAAATAGAATATATCTCAAATATCGGAAAAGAGAAATCTATGTTTGATAGATTATGTATGGAATATAATGAGAATAAAAGAAATCGAACAATGAAATGTTTATGTTTGATTTGTTGATGATAAAAAGAATATTTCAATAATAGAAGAAGTATGTGGAAAAGAAATTCTTTTTAGAATATTGAATGAAGATAATTATTTAAACTCCAAATCCAAAGAATTATTAATGGAGTATATAAAAGAGAATAAACTGAGTTTCGAAGAAGAAGAAGAAATGATAGAAATAATAAAAGATAAAGAATTATTGAGTGAATTAAAAACCAAAGAAATCACATCATTTTCATATCCTCAATCAGAACATTCATTTATATTAAATGAAGAAATCTCTATAATTCCTTCATTAGATGGAAATCGATGTGAATTTTCAATCAATCCTTCCATTGCCTAGATGGAATGATGATAGATAAAGAAAATGGAATAATTCATGGAAAAATGAATAAAGAAATCGAAAAGAGAGAATATGAAATAATCTGTAAGAATATTGCTAAATGAAAAGAAAATCAAAATATCATTAGAATGTGATGATAGGAAAATTTACAGAATTAAATAAGAATTCCAATATTACAATATCTAATGATGGTAAAGTAATGAGAAGTACAAATGCATGTTGGAATTCATTACCATTGTTACTTGAATGTTGAAGATAGGAAAATGGAGTTTATCATATCAAATATAAATTTCATAAAGGGAATTATGATTATATTTGTTAGGACTATCAACTAGATAATACATATACAGGAATTAATATTTATAATCAATCAACAACATGTAATTATGTCGCATCTTATGGTAATAGTAAAGAGATTACTAAATATTGTCATATTGGAAGAGCTATTAATAAAAATCCTCATTTCAATAATCATGGAGATGGCTCAATTTATGAAGTGATTGTTGATATGAATAAAAGAGAATTTTGGATAAGTCATAATAATTCATCTCCTGCATTGCTTGTTGAAGATTTACCTTCTCCATTATATTCATATGCGGTGTTAGGTGGATATATTTCAATTGAATTATTATCAGTTTATCATCAAGATTAAATATCACTTTTAATATTAACATCACTATTTTACATAAATTTTTGTATTTATTATGACTATAATTTATAAACCGCAATATGTTTATAAATAGGCTAACATTTTGCTAAATTTTATTCACCACATGATTTACCAAATATAAATTCACTTGGTGATCCTATCTTCTTCACATCTCTCATAATCCCCTATTGTATCCTTTCTAACACTTCTAATTACGGCAAAAAATGAAATATAAAAAGTGGCATAAAAAGAAATGAGACGAATATTGGCTTGACATCTAAAAATTCATTTTATCAATTTCTCTTCACTGAAGTTTTATTTACTTAGTCAAATACATATAATGAGTATGTTTCTGTTGGGCTTTCTTTTGACTACCTTAAAAATAAATAGAATTCACTTTATAAGAATATATCCACATTTTGGCATTTCTATGTTTGATTTGATAAGACATTTTATAAATTTGTGTTTTTTTAAACTAAGAACATTATACTAATGCAAAAAAGCAAGTCAAAATCACAAAGACATAAAGATGATGTTGCTCCTGAACCGCCAGCTCAAAAGAAGCTGGAAATCCCAATATTACCAGTTCCTAGTAAAAGAAGACTTCCACCTTTGGTAGTGAACAAAGCTGATGAAGAATTGAAGAAAGATCCAGCACTGCTCAATACTTTGAAGAAATGTGTAAATAGCATTATATCCAAAAGAAAGATGAGTGTTAGAAATTATATAAGAACATGGAACATACTTGATACAAAGTTAGAGAGTGTATATGAATTTTAAAATTGATAATTTATTGAAAATTATAGGAAATAATAGAGTCTGAGCATAGCACAAAGAAGATATCATTTAAGCAAGCTGCTTTAGCTACATTTTTTACAATAAAATCAAAGAAATCAAATCAATTCTTTGTATCTTATAAACCAATACCAGTCCCAAGTGATTATGATGGAGTGACAGTCTCATTTCCATTAGAAATAGCCAATATAATGAAAGTAATGGAATCTTTGAAAAAAGGAGGTATATTTCTCTTTATATTTCAAAAATAGATATAATTCATAGTAATTTTATAATGAAAATAATACATGACGTAGGAAGGTATTATTTACATCAAGCAAATGTTCAATATATTCATACTGAAGAGAATCATAAAATAACAATCGTTGGTGATTTACATGGTCAATTACAAGATTTATTTACCATATTTCAATTGAATGGTTTGCCATCTCCAAATAATATTTACGTATTTAATGGAGATTTTGTAGATCGAGGCGAAAATGGTGTAGAAGTGTTTTTTATATTATGTTGTTTCAAATTATTATATGAAAATAGTGTATATTTAAATCGTGGAAATCATGAAAGTATGAATATGAATCTTCACTTTGGATTTCGAGATGAAGTATATATGAAATATCCTGAATGTAAAGAAGTGATGTATCGATTATTCAATGATGTATTTAACACCTTACCATTAGTAACATTGATAAATGAAAGAGTATTTATAGTTCATGGTGGAATAGGTGGTTTAAAAGATATAAATCTAAATCAAATAAATGAGATAAATGTATATTTATTATTGCTGTTATTATTACTATAGAGATTCCGTGAAGTTCCATTAGATCGAGCATCTTTAGAAAATGAAATATTTGAATGCTTATTATGGAGTGATCCAAGACCAAGTAATGATCATCCAGATATTGTATAATAATAATAATAATTATTATTATTAATTAGATGAATGAATATTTCAAGCCAAGCAGTAGAGGTGCTGGATATGAATGGAGTTATCATTTATCTTCATTATTTTGCTTGTCAAATTGCTTAAATTATATTGTTCGATCTCATGAATGTGTTGATGAAGGTTATGAGATATTACATCAGAATTTAGTTATTACTATATTTTCAGCTTCATTTTATTGTAATACTAATAACAATAAAGGTTCATTTATGAAGATAGATGATAGTTTAAGTCCTCAGATTCAACAATATTATAGTGATTCAATAGATAGAACAGATATATCTCATAAAATGAAAAGTCAAGTTGAGAATCTAAAGAAAGATGTTTTAGAAAAATTGAAAGAAATAATTGTAACATATAAAGCTGATTTATATGAATGGTATCAACAAGTAGATAAGACAAGATCTGGTTATATAACAAAATATGAATGGGCTTATAGTTTATATACCACAACTAAACTTGAAATTCCTTTTATATCATATGCTAAAGAGTTAGTGAAAATTGAAGAAAATGGTAAAATCAAATATAATGATTTCTTAGATCGTTATATATTAGATGTGAAAGGATTAGATAAAAATTGGTATGAAAATATTTTAATGAAAATATGTAAGAAATTGTTATTAACATGTTCATCTTTAACAAAAGCATTTGAGAAATTTGATAAAAATGGAGATGGAATAATTGATTATAATGAATTTGTTTCAGTAATAAAATCAATAAATCTTGATTTATCTAAAAGACAAATATATGAATTAATGAGATATTTAGATAGTAAAAGAGATAATAAGATAAATTATCGAGAATTTGCTGAAAAAGTAAAAATCACCTTTTCTTCATTAAAAACTTCTAATAGAAATGATCCTTGGATTCAATCATCATTCTCAAAAGTATTTTATATTTATATATTTCTCTAATATTATATATTAATAATAATTAGATTGGTGAGAAACTATTCAGTAGCAAAACTCCACTTAAAGAAATATTTGATGAATTTGATGAGAATAAAGATAATCAATTGAATGAAGAAGAGTTTATAAAATCAATAAAGAAATTAAATTTAGATTTTAGTGATGATGATTTAATAAAAATCTACAATGCAGTTGATGTAGATTCTTCTGGTTCATTAAACTATGAAGAATTCACAAATGCATTTCAAATCTCTTTAAATGATTTAATTTATGGTTATAGAATTCCAGAGAATTTAGTGTTAGAATTATATAAGAATCGAAGACAGTTACAATCTTTATTCAAATATGCTGATAGAAATAATGAACATAAATTAAAGAACGATATATTCTTTCAAGTAATTCAAACATTTGCTGGATTACATGAATTACCATTTTCTACTGATAATATAAATGATATAATTAATTATATGGATCAAGATAAAGATGGATTTGTAGATTATTATGAATTCTGCATAGCTTTTCAGGTGATTGATATGGACGCTTAGAATTATTGTAATACCGTTAAAATATTTTCTATTATGATATGTTAAATTGTTTTGTTTTTTAAATTTCATTAAATAAGTTTGATTGCTGTTTGAGACACATTTTTTGGTATTTCACAAAAATGGAGCAGACTTTTGATTTGTTTATTTCTATATTGAACAATCTAAACAAAGGAAACATAATCGATAGTTTAGACAAATCAAATGAGGTATTTGACGAAATATGTAAGAAGAATCAAACATCGAAAGAATTTTTAAAGATAGAAGAGGTAAATACATTATTATCGCTATTATCAAGAAATGATGATGTTAAAGGGATTGTTTTTAATTGTTTAGATAAATTATCAAAACTGTCAACAGAGCAAATATCTTTTTTTAAAGTTATTATTTTTGTATGATCTTTAATGATTGTATTTTGAAATACTTACTGACTCAAAGATGGTTAGTGTTTTTGAGAAGATCATGTTTGATTCTGATGAGAAATATATAAACAGAATTCTTGAGATATATAAAACTCTTTTTAGCTTCAATCCTCCTTCTCCAATTAAAGAAGGTACATTAATAAGAGATTTTGATTATTATGATTATATCATGTATAAGAACAGTGAAGATTCAGATAAAATAAAAGCAAAATTATCAAGATTGATTTTGCCAATCATTAAAAATCTGTTGAGTGATGATGGTAATGCAATATTACAAAACCGAGGTTGTTTATTATTTCAGTCATATTATGATTCAAATTTTAAGAATAAAACCAAATATTTGCTGATGTTTGGAATAGATAAAATAATTATTAATCTAATAGATAAGAATGAATGTGTTTCATCTGAATTAATTCACTGTTTTGAAGAATTTCTATCAGAAATGAAAATATTTCCTTCCTGCAAAGAACAATATAAAGAAAATACAATTATGAGATTAATATCAGATTTAGAAAAAGATTTATCCTATGATAATTGTATATCTGTTGAAAATAAATCATATATCATTGATGATCTATGTTATATAACTAAGGTTGGTAGAATTGACGAAGAGTTTTTCCATTTGTTGGATTATATGTTATTTGTATAATTATAATTATGAATAGAAATAGATTGGAGAAGAAAAGAGAATAAAAGATAATCTTGAAGTAAATCCATATTTGCAGGAGTTCCTATATTACAAAGGTGATTTAATAGTAGAACAATATCAATATGAATTTGAAATATGCAAAAATATTATTCTATCTTATTTACCATACAAATATGATCATTATTCTAAAGGTTGGTGTTGTGGAGTTCAGTATCTAGTAGATAATAATAAAGTAAGAAAAGTATTGAAAGAGAATTAGATGAGAGTAAAATGAAAAGAATTAAAATAATTAGAATTAGCAGATCCAATTTCCCAAAAATCAATGCATATATTCAATCAATGAAAATATTGAACAGTTTTTATTATGTAGAAAATGTCGTAAGAGTCTGCATAAAAGAAGTAAATTGTAATGAAATTATAATAAGTGAAAAAGAATATAAAATGAATTTGAATGGGATGCAAAACATAGAGGAATTGAAAAATAATTTTTGTGAAATAGCATTAGATATTATAGATGCAGTTGGAATTATTCATGATTTAAATATGGTTCATGGAAATATAAACCTGTGTAATATATTTATTGAGGAAAATAATCAAATATATTTAGATGATCAATTTAAAAATCATATAAGAGATAAATCATATATCCCTCTTTCCTCCTTACAGCATTTGAGTCCAGAATTTCTAACATCAAAAGAAATAACTACAGAAAGTGATATATTTAGTATGGGAGTTGTAATGAATTTCATATTAAATGGAGTGAAATTATTTGAAGGTAATTCGTTTCAAACCATTTCATCTAAAATACTCAATTCTGATAAGATTGTGATTGAAAAGGAAGAGAATGAATTGAATAGTCTCATTCATCGAATGATAAACAAAAAGAAAGAAGAAAGGCCAGTTTTGAGTGAGATTAGATCAGTTATAGAAAGAGAACATATTTTAGATAATGAATATGTTAATAAAAGTAAACTTCAGATAAGTGATTATTTCCTAGAGATTCTAATATCAAACAATGCGTTACTTCCTGAAGAAGATTATTATGGTGAAAGTATATATAATAAAAGATATATATTATTATATAGGATGTTTTGTTATAATAATTGATAAATATAAAAAGTCGAAACTATTATGGTACTATGGAATATTGGTAAGCATGATGTGGAAACCTCACTTTTTTAATGGTATTTTTAATAGATTACACTTTAAAGATAAATGTGAAAGTCATGATGAAAGAGAAAACACAGCAATTGAGGAATTGATACTTATGGATACAACCAAATATAAAATAGATCTTCGTGAATGTTTAATGTTTGACGATGAAAGATTAATTGAAGTTATAAGTTTCTTCCCCTATATTCCTCAGTTAAAGACATTAGATCTTAGTGAAAATGATTTAACAGACTGTGAATGTATGAAAGAATTATTTGATAATCTTAGTTATCTAACAAATTTAGAAAAATTGAATTTGAGTTGTATTTTTTAATTTGTTATTATATTTTATAGATAATGATTTCTCAGAAGAAAATGTAGAATTAATAAAAGAATTTGATGAAAATATCAAACCTTCTATATTGCCAAAATTAAAAATACATTATAAAGATGAAGATGTAGAGAGTGATGATGAATAAATGATTGCTTTTATAACTACTATATAATTATAATTATAGTAATTTCTTATCCATTATCTTTTGAGCAAATGAACTATCTACTAATGATTGAGCATAGAATTGTTGAATTTCAGGTTGTAAATCAGTTCCAAAATTAATAAATGAACCTTTGTTTGTCATCATATTACAATAACAAGAAGCACTAAATATTGTTATTAATCGACCTCCATGTAATACTTCATAACCTTCTTGAACACATTCATGACTTCGAACTACTAAAGCTATTCGATTTTCACTACAAAAAGCTTCAGTTACATCAGTTCCAAATTCTACTCCAGCACCACGATCACTATGACGATAACCCATTAATGGTTCAGGGAAATTAGCTGTTGGACGAGGATCACTCCATAATAATGATTCATATAATTTATCTTCTAATGACGGTTTATCAATCGGAGGTTCACGACTTCTCTATTCATTTATTAAATAAGTTATATATAAATACGTTTATTCCATTTATATGTTGTAAATTCAATCGAGATCCAGGTAATCCACCATGAGTTACAAAGACTTTACCTTGAACTACAGCACTTAACAGAACCTCTTCAAATAATATATTATATTTATCACATATTCTGCATATGATTTAAATCACATTTTAATTTTTGGGTTATTCAAAATTTTGATAAAAATTGAATTTCGTTATTTTTGTTATATATTTACATAAAGATGATAATAAAAGTGAATAAACGCATAAGAGAAGAGGGGTATATTTTGTATTTATTTTTATGATAGATTATGTCGAAAACTGGTTGAAAGTGGTTTTGGTGATATAGAAGTGAAGATTAGAGATAGTCGAATAATGTCAATCAAATCAATTTTAGTGAATGGAAATGAAACTGTAAAGAAACTGTTATTAGATCGTGAGTTTGTTGGAGTTTTGGAGTTATATGAAGAAATCGAAGAAATTGGCTATTATGAGATGGAGAAATACTACAGTGGTGGTGAACTGATAATCTGTAAAGAGAGTGTATGTGAAGTGTTGATGTTTTGTTTATGTTATAGTGAAAAAGAGATAATAAATGATTGTTATGAATTTGTGAAGAATAATATAGATGATGAAGTATTAATGAAATTAATTCATATTTGTAATGTATTTGGTGGATGTTTGAGAGAGATAGAAGACTTGAAAAATATGGAAATAGAAAAGCGAGGATATAAATATTTATATAAGAATGAATATTTGTTGAGATTAGAAATGAATAATTTGATTGAGATATTAAATATGAGAGATGTGATAATAGTGAATGAGTTATGGTTATTAAATCGTTTATTGGAATGGTATAAATTCCAAAAGAATAAGAAAGATAATAAAGAGATAGAAGATGATTTCAAACAATTGATAGAAGAAGATATCGATTGTGAAAAGATAAAAGAGAGTGAGATAGAAAAAGAGAATAAAGAAATGTTGAAAGAAATGAAAATAGAATTAAAGAAAAATGAATGTAAAAATCATATAGAATTATGTTTAATAAAAGATGAAAGAATTCAAAATGTAATAATCAATAATTACAATGAAGATAATGAAGAAGAAGACTTTAATGAAGAAGAAAGAAGAATATTGGATAAAATGAAAGAAGAAGAATTGAATGATGAAATACTGTGTATATTAGAAATGAATAATATAAAAATGATGGAAATAGTATTGATGATAATGAAATATAAAAATATGAAAAAGGAAAGTATAAATACTAAAAATATATTTAAATAGAATATATCTCAAATACAGAAAAGAGAAATCTATTGGATAGATTATATATAGAATATAATGAGAATAAAAGAAATCGAACAATGAAATGTTTATGTTTGTTTGTTGATGATAAAAAGAATATTTCAATAATAGAAGAAGTATGTGGAAAAGAAATTCTTTTTAGAATATTAAATGAAGATAATTATTTAAACTCCAAATCTAAAGAATTATTAATAGAATATATAAAAGAGAATAAATTGAGTATCGAAGAAGAAGAAGAAATGATAGAAATAATGAAAGATAAAGAATTATTGAGTGAATTAAAAACAAAAGAAATCACATCATTTTCATATCCTCAATCAGAACATTCATTTATATTAGATGAAGAAATCTCTATAATTCCATCATTAGATGGAAATCGATGTGAATTTTCAATCAATCCTTCCTTACCTGATGGAATAATGATAGATAAAGAAAATGGAATAATTAATGGAAAAGTGAATAGAGTAATCGAAAAGAGAGAATATGAAATAAGTTGTAAGAATATTTTAAGTGAAAAGAAATTCAAAATATCATTAGAATGTATGTTAGGAAAATTTACAGAATTAAACAAAAGTGATGAAATAGAAGTATCAAATAATGGAAAATTAATAACAAATATAAATACATATGGTTCTCATCATTGTTATTTGAATTTGAAAATGGAAAATGGAGTTTATCATATCAAATATAAATTTCATCCAAATAAAAGTAATTATGATGGAATGATGTTAGGATTATCAACTGATAATACATATTCTGGTAATAATATTTATTATCAATCAACAACATATAATTATTATGCATGTAATGGTAAAAGTCAAGATATTACTTATTATTGTCATATTGGAAGAGTTGTTAATAAAAATCCAAATTTCAATAATCATAGAGATGGTTCAATTTATGAAGTGATTGTTGATATGAATAAAAGAGAATTTTGGATAAGTCATAATGATTCATCTCCTGTATTGCTTGTTAAAGATTTACCTTCTCCATTATATCCTTATGCGGTGTTAGGTGGATATATTTCAATTGAATTATTATCAGTTTCTCATCAATAAAGTTAGATAATAATAATATTTACATTCTTTATAATGTGTTGCTGTTTATATTTGCTCAAAAATTAAAGAAAGTACAAAAATAGTGAAATTACTATTTTCAAGGCTTAATTATCATTTTTATAAATATCAAATAAAAGATGTGAGGAGAAAATGTCATACTCTTACTACAAAAAGGAGATATTGTAAATTTTTGAACTGTTATAAAAGAGTTGTTGATGAAGTTTATAAAGTATAAAGAAATATATAAAACATAATATAATAAAACGAATTAATATTATTACAAATCTGAGTTCGGCAACGGGACGTCCTTTTGTGTTTTGTCCCGTCCCTTGTCCTTTTCATACACGAAAACTTCTCGTTGATTACACATGTCCTCTTTGTCCCGGGACGTGTAGTTTAACACGTCCTTTTTTGTCCTATATTTTTGAGTTTAAGTTTTTGTTTTTTTTAATAAAAATATTCTGCAAAAGCATTAAATAAGCTTAATATTAAGTATTACATACTATACTCAAGTCATTTTTGTATATCCTAAATAATATCTTTTGAAAATCCATTTAAGCCATATTTGCTATATCTATGAATAATATTTAACCCACTTATACCACTTAGATAACTCTGTATAGTTTAATGAAGAATATCCCCATTTACAAACACTCATCACATAACAGAAGTTCACATGATACATGCTTATCATTGCACTAATTTGTACTATAAAATATGCCTGGATTAAATACAAATAAAAAGTAGAAAAAAGAAAAAATGCTTGATTAACTCGAGTTCTTACATTTTTAATATCATATATTATTCACCTTCTTCCATTTTTCGCGAAAGTATTTCAATCGCTATATGCTTTACAACATATGAGATATACTTTAGAAATTTAAAGAAAATCTATGACATTATATCAACAATACCATGTTTAATGTTCAAGCTCTTATTGAGAGAATTTTCTCCATCGAAAGAGTAATACATTCATACAGGAGAAATAGATTAAACTTAGATACTATTAATAACATTATGAGATTAAAGTATGAATTAGTTGAGAGAAATAAGAGAGAATAAGAACAAAATGTAGGAATTGATGAAGATGAAAATAGAGAAATTACTAATGTGGAAGTAATAAGTAAAGAAGATGATGAGCAAAGTGAAGAAGGTAGTCCAGATTATCAATGTTATTATTAATTATCTTTATTCTTACTTATAAATGTTTTAATTGACAAAAAAATCAAATAATTTATTTATATTACAAAAAGGTAATATCAAATGTTTACAAAAGGGACAAATTACTGTCCTTTATCATACTCTTGTCCCGGACATGTCCCGGACATGTCCTTTTTGTCCCTGTCCCCGCCGAACTCAGTTACAAATATACCTACAACATTAACATAGTTTATAAAAACTATTTAAAAAATTGAATCATCTGGTTCAACATAACTCTGCAACAAACTTATTTTATAATTCTTTTCATTTATCTCTTTATCTCGTTTATTTATTTCATTCTTATATATATTTATTTTATCTTCTAATTCTTTCTTATCAGATAACAATCTTTCAATTGCTGAATTCATGTCTTTTAATGTTGATTCATATTTTTCACATTGTTCTTTTAGCAATTTCATGGTTTTCATTATTGAGCTATTAAGATATAATAATTGTTATATATATTTTATACATTAAATCATCAGTTGTTAATTTATTGATTTTTGTAGATATCAATGTGGAATTTGAATTTTTCTTTTCTTTTATTATTTCTCTTAACATACATCCACATTTTGTTAATGATTTATATATTATTACAGATTTTTCTTCTTTTAAACTTCTTTCTAGTTTATTCTTTAATTCTATATCAATTTCATTTTTCAACTCATTCTTTATACTTATTTTTTCAAGATTTTCATTGTTTATATTAATATCATATATAATACTGTTTATCTGTTTCAACATTAACTCTATTGAAGGAATTTCAGTTGACTATACAAAAATAAATATAATATTATAATAATATTTAATTTTATACTGGTTTTATATTAAATGGAGTTGATGGAGATGGTAAAGGTATTGAAGTATTTGAGGTTGGAGTTGGGGTTGAAATATTAATTGATTGTTGTTGTTGTTTAATAGAAGATGGAGGTGATATTATTATATTATTCATTTCATAATTCTTTCTTTCACTCTTCACATTAGAAGATGAAGAAGATGAAGAAGTTGGAGTTGGTTGTAATATATTATTTATTAATATATTTGCAGCATTTATTGAAAATTGTAAAGTTTCAACTGTTTCGAGTAATTTCACTAATAAGAAATAAAATAAATAAATAAATAAATATATATATACTATGTGAAGGCGTTATAGTACATAATATTCCCATATGATTAGGCGGACTTAAACAAGGACGTAATAATCGAACTAATAGACTGTTATTATATTCACTTATTTTATTTTTA
This sequence comes from Proteromonas lacertae, assembly GCA_002245135.1. Classification (NCBI taxonomy): domain Eukaryota; class Bigyra; order Opalinata; family Proteromonadidae; genus Proteromonas; species Proteromonas lacertae. The sequence goes on from NGBS01000293.1 coordinate 505,254, forward strand.
TTTTCATTATTATATATAAATATTTGGTTGATTAAACCAATCAAACTTTTATTAATATACGATGAGTTACGAGAATCTGCATGATCGTTGAATAATTGAATACTTTCACTTCCTCCCAAATCAACTAAATCTAGTGTTGTTGTTTCAACCTATTATATATAATAATAATAATAATAATAACATACATTTTTTAATCCACGTTTTCTTCGACTAATAATTAATCGAAATATTAAATGACTTCGTAAATATCAAATTAAAGAAAACTACAATTAATATATTCAATTAAAAACGATATGTGATTGTTCTTCAAGTGTAATATTTCTTTCTCTTCTTTCTTTCTCTGCTATTGATATTAATCCATATATTTGAGCTTGACTACTGATGGCTTCTTCACTAGCTCCTTGCACAAATACACTAAGATAAATAGAAAATAATAAATTCTTTTTATACCATTTACCTATTACATTTAACGATAAATTTGAATTAAAAGGAGGTAATAAATCACACATTACTTCATTATATATTGATATATAACTTACTTTCAATGAATAATGATAGTCAGCATGATCACGGATGTATCTAAACACTGTATTCAAGGTTAAAGGTAATATTCCTGGATCTTTGGCTGTTCCATGCATTGAATAAGTTTTGCCACTATTAGTACCTCCATAATTTACTAATAAACTATTTTTTCCACGTAATGCGCTTATTACTAGGTCTTTAAAACAATCATTATAGGCATCAGCTGTTGGTTGAAAAGGTAGTAATAAATGTTCACATTCACAATCAAAAGCTGATTTTACATTTGCACTATTACCAACAATAGGCTAGGAATAAAATGTATAATTCGTTTATACTCTACCAAACGAATCATGACTTTGATAGATATGATTTAATTCGCTATTATTTGATTATATTACAATTAACGATACTATTCCCAAGCGATTTTATGTTCAGCTTTTAACTCTCTTTTAGAAAGTGGCCTAAATCTGACACAGACATGTATAGCTTTACGGTTCTACATACGTAAAATTTAAATTATACAGTCAGAGTACTCATAAAATTTGAAAAATTATTGTTCCAAAATTATAGTCGTTAATAATTCTTTCTTTCTCATTCATTTTATAAATGTCACACTTCTACATAGCGACTGCTCATCCTCCTACAAGTGTGAAATTTGCAATAACTGCTAATTTTACTAGTCCAACTACCAGGAATCTTATTGTTGCAAAGTTTAATACAATTGAGATATTTAATGTTACTCCGGAGGGCTTACAACCTGAATTGGAATTTTCTCTGTATGGTGAAATTATTCATTTGTCACCAATCACTTTAAAAGGTATTGATAGATTTATTAGTTGTAATGCTTATAGATAAGACTATGTTGGTCATTTGCACCAGGAGATATGATTTAGTTATTTTAGCGTATAAATATATTTTTATGTATATTTTTTTATAATAATAGCTTTGACAATGGTAAGATAATAACACACGCAAAAGTGAACTACGGAGAAGATTATTGTCAACCTGTTGACATGCCAATAGTGGCAGTACATCCAGAAGGAACAATGATTGTGATATATTCTTACCAAGGTGATGTAAGAGTAGCTTCATTAGATGCTGCAGGTGCTTTAATTGGTGTAAAGATGATGAGAATGCAAGTAGATATCATCCATGACATGACATTTATAAAAGGAGATAAAGATTATGAATTATTAGTGTTATCATCAGACTATCCTCGTCAAATCTCACCTACAGGTCATATCAATTCCTTTCAAGTGAATATTGAAGATGAAATGTTGAGACAAGTTGAAATCAATGAATCTTTAGCTAATTCCTATACAAAGTTAAGTATATTTAGTAATTATTATATTTAATAGTTCCATCACCTGATTATAAGAGTGTTTTAGTAGTTGGCAGTAACTGTATGACGTATATTGTTAATCATCGAAGTGATGTAATTGATTCTCCAATACAAGATATGTTAAGTTATACTTATATCGACAAGCAAGGAGATCGATTATTAATAAGTGATAAAAGTGGTGATATTTTCATAATATTCCATACAAATAACTCATTAGAAATGAAAACCAATTCAATACATATTCAATATGTAGGAACAGTGAATTATCCCTCATCTTTATGTTATATTGATAGTTCATTTGTGTATGTAGGTAGTACATCAGCAGATTCCCAATTAATCAAAATCTTACCTGAAAAGAATGAAGAAGGTGAATACATCGAAATTCAAGAGACATTTAATAGTTTATCCCCAATAGCTCATTGTATAACGATAGATCCTGAGAATCAAGGCCAATCATCAATAATTGCCTGTTCTGGTATAAACAAATGGAGTTCAATCAAAGTGATAAATGGTGGAGTGGGAATCACAATCCAAGCTGCGATAGAATTAAAAGGAATAAGTGGCTTGTGGAGCTTGACAGATAATACAGCAAATACAAGTACTGGTAGTATTAATGATAAAAATCATAAATATTTAATTGAATCATTTATAAGTGAAACAAGAGTATTGGGAATAGAAGGTGAAGAATTATCAGAAACTGAATTACCAAATTTAATAAACAATGAACCAACAATTCACTGTGGAAATGTAGAGAGTGAAAATTACTTTATCCAAATCGTAAGTGATAAAATCTTATTATTGAGCTATAATAATGGTGTTGGTAAAAGTGATAAAATCATCTATAATATCGAAGATAGTGAAAGTCATAAGATTTGTTTAGGTTGTAATAATGGAAATCAAATATTAGTTGCACTAACAGGAGGAATATTGATCTATTTAGAAGTAGAAGGATTTACAATAAAAGAAGTATGTAAAAAGACATTTTCTTCGGATATTTCTTGTATTTCCATTCATCCACTTAAAAATCCAACATCAATGGAGATAGAAGAAACTGAAGAAGAAGAAGAAGAATCAAATAGTAGAAATGGCATTATAAAGAGTAATTATTGTGCAATTGGTTTATGGGATGATTCAACAATAATGATATTGGATTTACCTAGTTTTAATGAAGTACAAAATGTGAAATTTGAAACTGACACAATTCCTCGAAGTATTCTATTAATAACATTAGATAATGAATCATATTTATTTATTGGAATGGGAAATGGATATATGATCCATTATCAAATAGAAGTAAACAGTATGAGATTAATAAATCAAACAAAAGTATTGTTATTATATATATATTATTAATTTTTAATAATTGAAAATAGATTCGTTTAGGAACTCAACCATTGAATATTATACCGTTTCATACGTTAAAATCTGATCATTTATTCATAAGTAGTGATCATCCATCTATTATCTCCTCTTATAATACGAAATTAATGTATTCCTTAGTAAATCTGAAAGATATCTCCTTAATTGCTCCTTATCATACATCATTATTCCCTGAAGGTTTAACATTTGCTTCAAATAATGAATTAATAATTGGAACAATCGATGAAGTTCAAAAATTACATATTCAATCATTTGGTTGTGATTTACACAAGAGAAGTGATGATATAGGAAGTAGCAGTATTATCTCCAACACAAATCAATTAAATAATCGTTCTCAAATCCGAAGAAGTGAATATTGGTCAGATTATCATTATTTTGCAGTATCTTTATCTGATTTACCTGAAGCAAGTGATCCATATCAAAGTTCCATAGCAATCTACAGTGAATCAGTATGTTATTATTATTATTATGAAATAGAATTTTGAATTAATAGACAAATTCTTATGTGAAAATTTAGAGATTTGTTGTAGTTTAATGGACTAGTTCATTTGGTACAGATCAGACATATTTAGTAGCAGGAACTGGATTTATAGTGGAAGGAGAAGAGAACTGTAAACATGGACGAATCTTGATATTTACCATCCAAAATGATACAGATGAAGCGAAATTAACATTGGTTCTATCATATGATGTAAATGGATGTGTTTATGTGATGAAAGAATTTAAGAATAAGATATTAGCTGGAGTTAATAATATTGTATAATATTTTATATGTTAATAATAATAGTTATATTTATATTCAACCAAATCTAAAGATAATAATATGCTATTAACGATGGAATGTAAATTGGCAAATCATGTCATAATAACAGCGTTAGATACTAATGATAATTATATAGTAGTAGGTGATGTATTACAGTCAATATTTCTATATTTATATGATAATGATACAAATTCAATTGAAGAGATAGCTAGAGATTTTCGATCTGGAATGGTAAGAGATTGTATAATGGTTGATAATGATAAGTATATATATTTTAATAATAATTATTATTTAAATAGTATTTTAGTATCTGATGTAGAAGGTGATTTATATTCATTAGTGAAGAAAGTGGATGATCAAACTGATGAAGGAAGACTAACATTAGATATCAGTGGATTATATCATTATGGCTCAGTAATAACATCAATAAGAGAAGGAACACTTGTAAATACGCAATTATTTGCTGAAAATTCCGATCTTCCCACTCCAAAATATGTATTTACAACAAACAATGGTGAAATTGGTATAATTGGAATATTGAATATTGATCAATATAATTATTTGATTCACTTACAAAACTCATTGAATGAAGTGATAAAAGGAATTGGAGGTTTAGATTATAATAATTGGAGAAAATTCGTATTTCATAAGACAAGTTGTGAAAGTAGTGGTTTTATTGATGGTGATTTGATTTGTAAATATAATGAGATTGATGAAGAAAGTAAATTGAAAGTATTAGAGTTGATGAATAAAGATTTACCTGAGAAAGAACATCAGACTTTATCAAATTTATCTCAATATATTGATGCTTTGAACAGATTATTCTAAGATATTGTGATAATTATTTCATTCTTTCTATTCTTTGCAATTGTTTGTTATAAACATTAAGTTCATTTATAAATAATTTCATTTCTTCTATCTAGTCACTTGCATTAACTTCTATTCATTTATATTCACTTCTGTTAAACAATTACTCTTCATATGCTAAACAAAACACTCGAATACTGTGTAAACTACTCAAATCTAACTTCATAACTACTATATCACTGTCACTTGTTAAATATTTCAATTCATTATCAAGACAATATTAGTATTTGAAGAAATAATATAACTACAACAGTTCAAATAAATTGAACTCAATAATAGATAACTCATTATAACAGGTAAATGTTAGCCAATCGACATAAAACTAACCTTCATTTTATTATATATCATGAGAAAAACGAAATGCAAAAAAATAAAATTAGGAAATTTGATTGGTTAAACTTGGCGTTATATGATTGGCTATTCATTCCAAATATAATTACATTTATCTAATCGATTAACTGTTTTAGGTCGTTATTATATTCAATTTGTATTAATCGAAACAAACTCACTCCAATAGTACTTGTTTCTTTAATCATGCATTTAATTAACTTAGATTATGAATTGGGCTTTGATGATCTAAAGAAAATAAATCCAAACTATGGGAAATATGACAATAACAAGCCTTTTTTTTCTAGTGTTGATCCGTTCCTTATAGTTCGAGATTGCTTCATTCGTATTTACAGTGAGATGAAGAGCCTTATCAAGAACCATGGATCAAAATATCAAAAATGTTTTTTGGTGTATGGTAATGAAAAATTAGGTAAGACAACGTTCAGCTGTTTTCTAGCATACTGTTTAAACATAGATACTGATTTTAGGGAATATAGTATATTTATAATTTGTACTAATAATAATAATACAACTACTTATTATTTTCGAGAAGCTTATGGTGTAGAATATAAAAAAACAACAGTTTTACCTGATACTAATAGAAAAACGATAATAATTAGTGATAATATTCCCATTAAAGAAGATGACTACAGCAATTGTGAGATAGTCATTATGGTTTCATCTCCAAAAGCAGAGAAATACAAAGTTATGAGTAATAAAAGAGCTCCAGTACAATTCTATATACTACCATTCACAGATGAAGAAAAAAATTACTGGAAACATAAGTTGATTGAAAATGAACATCCAATTAATGATAGAACATTTAATGAAGATAAAGATATTTTACCATCTTATATACCACCATCATACAATGAATGGTTTTATATATATGATACTGATAGAGTAGATTTTGTTCCAGAAAGATTAAAGTTTATATCAAAGGAAATAGAGAGAGAAATTCTAAGAAGATGCTTTAATAGTAAAGAAAATTTGCAAAGTTGTATGATTTATTTGAGGATGAGGGAGATGGTTTTATGTTTGAGAGAATGATGCACATTATAATAAGAAATAGGTTGATTGATGAAAGTAGTATAATATATATTCAAGGTGTCTTAGCTTATCATGACAATATGAAAGACTTTGTTCAATATCTTGCAGAAGATGGTGAAATGTATTATGATAAAGATGACAAAGAGAAAAAAGTTGATTCATTGTATGTTGATTTTAGTGAAATTCATAATTTCCCAGCAATTGATGGCTGTATTATCACTAAATCCAGTGTTACATCTGTTCAAATGACAATTTCAGCTAATCATTCTATAAATGATACTGTAATTGTATTTCTGAATGTATATATATAATATTATAATTGATTAGATGATATACGATCGTTATAAGAAGGAGATGATAAAGTATATATTAAATCCTCCTACAGATAAGTTAATTCCAAAAGACTTTGATCGAGAATCTTCAATATATGAACTTGGTTATATACCAATTAATTATAAAGAAGATATAATATTCAAAATGGATAAGCGTAAAAGAATCCTATGTGAAAGTTATGTATATAATATTCTATTACTATTATTTTTTATAGTTTTTAATCAATGAAATTAGCTGTAGGAATGACATTGACAATAGTCTGATTGAAATATATAGTAATGTTAGAAAAGAAGAATTCTTGAAAGTTATGGATAGTGATAAACAAAAGTTTGATGCATTAGAGAGTGAATTACACCCCCAAAATAAGAAAATTCGATTACAAGTATTAACAAAACAATTAGATAAATTCATGGAATATATAAAGAAATTAAAAATAGAAATGGAAAATCTAAAATCTGTTAAACGAACAACTTCATACATCAATGATAAACAAAAAACGGATATTTCCATACTGATTAAAGCATATAAATTGAAAGTTTTATTACTTATGTTTAATAATCTAGTAGATAGATTACCTAATTTAGTAAAGCCAAATAATATAAATTCAAATATATTAAACATGAAAAATGAAGTGGATAAAATGTTTATTGAAGAATTAAATGATATACAAAATGAACCAGATAAATCAAATATAATAATAGAATTACAAATGCAATCAGAAGTATTTAAAAAACAACTGCAAGGATTACTTGATGAATTACATTACAGTGAATCAGTTGATCAATTGAAAAATATAATTGATTTGTTCAAAATAAAAATACATGATTCATCAGATAGATTGACATATTTAAATAATCAAATTGCTGAATTTAAAAATGATCTAGAAAAAATAAAAAGTATATGTAACGAAATACAATCATTGAAGAGTGATATATACACAATTTATTATATACTCCAATCATATTTAAAGTTTAAACTAGAGAAAGATCTTCAAACCTTTCAATCATATTTAAACCCTTCACCAACAATAGAAACAGATGATAACAATGGTAATGATGGTGATGATGATAGTTATGAAAGTGATGATGGTGATGATAGTGATGTAATTCAATCATTTCAATATCAACTTCAATTGTTAAGTATATTTGATCTTGATGATTCAAATGAATTGGTAAAATTAAAACTAAATAATCAAATTAACTCACAGTTATTTCATAATCTGGATGACTATTTCTTCGATGTAATATACAATGAGTTAGATGATGCAGAGAAAGATGCTATGGATCGAGAAATTATTAAGGTATATTTTATTATATTTTATTATTATTATAGTTAATTAAAGATGAATTAAAATCGACAAGTACAAGTTTAGAAGATATTGAAAATGAATTAAACAAATGTAATCCGCAATTTAAAATAATAATTGTTGCATATGAACATAATGTAGTTACTCATCCACTTGAAGTTGGTCATGCTGGTTTTGGGCAGTATGGAGTAGATATTAAAGATGAAATGATAAAAGAAATGAAAAAGAATTATAAATGGGATATAAAATCTGAAGTAAAAGTAATTGTAAAAGATAATGGAGAGAAAATTATACCAGAAGATATAATCATTTCTATAAAATCCAAAAGACTTAGAATTAGTCTTTTAAAAATAACTGAAAAACAATTATTGAGTGTTTTAACAAGTATAACTACCACTCCTCCTGAAATGAAAAGATATAATGATAGTACAACATTAAAATACACACCGACAGTTTATCCAAGTTTACTTATTCAAGAACCTTTTAAAAAGAGAATTAAGAATGAAACAGATATTAAAATGTTGGTTAATGAATTTAAAGATATTATCATAAAACCGAATAGCGAAGACAGTTTAAAACAAATTATAAATCAATACAAAAGTATTATAGATTATTTAAGCAAACCTGGTAATGAATTGGAGTTGAATAAAGAGAATAAAATGATAATAAACGATATTGAAAAAGTATGTAGGAAAATAGATGAAAGTATAGTACTGAATGAAACTATAAATAAAGTAAAACACTTGAAAGACTTTATTGGATTAACTTTACCTACAAAACATTTCATTGATTTAGTATTATCAATTTTACCTATTGATTCTACTAAACAATACTTATATGAAATATTGCGTGGATTAGGCAATCCTATTGATAAACATCAGTTATATCTCTCACTTTCTTCTGATAATCAAGATTATTATAAACAGTTAAAATCAGAATTGACTATTAATAAACAGAATCAAGAAATAGTATTACTTACAGTTCTTGTTGAAGATGCTAAAGAGAAATTATGTAGTTCATTATTTGGATTGAAAATTACTATTAAAGTAAAGAATATTGAAAAGATGTTATTTGAATTGGGATTTACAATTAGTGAAGATGATAGAAATAAATTAATATCAGTTTTACCTGTTGAAGTTGATGAAGAGAGTATAAAGAAGTTATTTAATGCTTTACCTATTACTATTAATGAAGAAGATAAAAGCATATTAATATCATCACTACTTGTTGATGCTAAGAAAGATAGTATAGAACAGATTCTGTCTGATTTTCATATCACTATTAGTGAAGATGATAAAAATAAATTAATATCAGTTTTACCTATTGAAGCTGATAAAGAGGATGTAGAAATGTTATTAAATGGATTAACTGTTACCGTTAATATAGACTATTTGGATGATTTATTATTTAGTTTACCTGTTGAGATTACTAAAGAGGATATGAAAAAGTTTTTCAATGATTTAAACATTAAATTTGATGAACAGAAAATTGAAATGACATTTTATAATTTACCTATTACCAGTAATCAAGAGAATCAATTAATATCATCACTACTTGTTGATGCTAAGAAGAAGGGTATAGAGATGTTGTTGTCTAATTTAACTGAAGATGCTAATAAAGATAATATTTACAGGTTTATAGATAATTTACCTGTTAATATTGTCGAAGAGGATAAAAATAAGTTCATATCAACACTACTTGTTGATGCTAAGAAAGATGGCATAAAAAATATATTATCAAATTATGGCATGTTTAATAATGAAGGAAACTGTTTAAATGATTTATTATTAGATTTACTCGTTAATTCTAGTAGAGATTATATAGAAAAGTTTTTATTAGAATTACCTCATCATGCTTCTAAAGAAGTTATTAATAAGATTCTATTAGCATTACCTTTCACTATTAGTGAAGTTAATAGAAGTGAATTTTTATCTAAATTAGCTGTTCCTACTAAAGATGATATTTATAAGTTTTTATCAATATTACCTATCACTAATGAAGCTACTGATGATGATATTAAAGAGTTATTATCTAAATTACCAATTCTTATAAATGATGAAAATATAAATGTATTATTCTCTGCGCTTCAAAGAAAATTAGATGAAAATACTAACAAAGTGTTTTTGTCAGTATTACCTAAAATACGTGATGAGGTTATTGATAATTATTTATCTAATTTATTTAAATATGCCGAAAAAGAGTATTATGAAAAGTTAATATCAGCAAATAATTCAATAACAGATGTTAAAGGAAATTTGAGATATCATTGTTCAACTTGTAAAAGTATATTTATATTATTATAATATTCTAATAATAGAAACAAATTCTTTATGTAGAATATTTGAAAATCCAGTAATATTAAATTATGATAATACTATTAGTATTGACTGTGAAATATATCAGTATCCTGAAAAGAGAGTGTATATCCGACAAGTTTATAAAGATATATGGAATGAATTAAAATATTATATATTATTTGCTAAGTTGGAAAAATTATTCGAAGATGAAAAATACGAAAGTAGTAATTTAATAGTTGAAATATTGAATGAGTGTATAAGAGAAGATGGTATATTATTTACTCCTATTCTTAAAACAAGTGATTATAAAGAATCTGATATAGAACCTTATATAGAGTATGTGAAGAAAAAGCTGTTTGATGAAAAGACAAATTTACAATATTCATTTAAAATTTTGTTAAGAGGAAATCCAGGATGTGGTAAAACCTCCTTTATTATATTCTTGTTAAAGAAAATTATTGAATTGAATGAAAAAATAGAAAGAAAGAAAAATACAATGAATAAAGAATTGATAGAATTGGAAGAAAAGGATGAAACAAAGAAAAGTGAATTGAAAATTGCAGCAACAGTACATAAAAGTTCAAAGAAAAGAAAATATGATAAATATAGATTAAAAGAAGAAAATGTAATTGAAGTAGAAAATGATAAAAAACACTCTGAAATAGCTATATCTGATTCATATAACCTTAACCCAGAAGATACAAATGCTTCAATATTGTTCTATGTTACTTCACCAGATATAAATAATTATGAACATTTTAATGATTCACAATTTAATCGAATATATTATTATATGGATGTTTTCACTAAGGATGAAATTGAAGAATGGGAAGAAAAATGTTTACCAATTGAATTACAATATTCAATATATAAGAATAGATTCAATAGTAAATATGGAAATGTTCCAAGACATATCTATTATGCAGCAATATATGATATATGTTATGGTAGAGATTATTGGGAAGAGTTATATTCAAAAGGTATTAAACTAATAATAGGTGGTCTTAGTTATATGGATTTTTTATTGAGATATCTAAGTGAACCTTCATCAAATGAAAATAATAAAAATACATCCACAAATACTACATCATTTGATAGTACATTATGCCATTATATGGTGAAATATTCATATATTGATTTTCGTTCTATCGATAACAATCAAATGGAGTTTATATCTAATGAAATATTTGATTTTATCTTCTATAGTATTAAACATACAGCACAACCAAATAACATTAAAGAAATCCAAAGTTGCTTTAACAGAATTGATAGTAAAAAAGAAGGTAATATATTTCAATTATTATTTGAGGAACTAGTATTTTACAACTGTTTATATCATACAGAGAAATTAGTTATTGAAGGAGGTGATGCTAAAACTCCAATAGTTTTAGAAGAAGTAAAAGACAGTGAATTTGAAAAGTTTAAAGAATTATTCGATAGCGATATATATTGTACTAAAATGAAAGGAGTTTGTATACTTCACTTAGCCACTCTTGAAAATAGAGAAATGATTTATTTGATGAATAACTGCTTTATTCATATTATAAGTGATGAGAGAATAAAAATAAGTAGTGATATAGATGAAGGATATAATAATATAATTGATGAATGTATTATAAAATTAGCTATGACAATGGGATGGTTAGATTTTCATTATGTATTTGTTTCATCAAAAGGAAATTCTACAAGAAAATTAAATACCCCAAAAAATCTTATATCACACTTCAATCGAATAATAGATCGAAATACTAATCTGCATGGAATAGTGAGTATAAATCCATCAAATACTAAAACAGAATTTAAGTTTAATGACATTTGTATAGGAGAAGTTAATGGAAAGGTTAATAAAACATTCTATCTGTCAGAATTTAAGAAAGAAATATATGAACAGGAATTTTTTATAAAATATATACAACCATCTTCAATATTGAATACTGTAAAAAAATAATAGTACAGTGCTTTGCAGAATATTCTACGAGCTTTGTAATATAAAATTCAAGCCTTTAATCTTGGACTGGATTGCTCTCAAAAAACAGTTTATTTTTTGCTAAAAACAGTTTATCGTGTTTTTTATTTCCAATACACTATAAACTATCATAAGATTATATTTTTCTATCATGGTATAACATATTGATATGAATAATATTATTAATAGTCTTTACATTACGTAAACGTCAACAATCCCTATTGTAGAGAAGAATTTTGTAGAAATCCTTTTTCTTCCTTTCTTTGTAGAAGTTTTGTCTATACTAACACCTTTCTTTAACTTTTTAATTAATTGCTTTATTCTGTAAGGCTTAATGCCTGTTTTATCAGAATATTTAGTAATGAATATGTTTTAATGTATAATAAATATGTTAGTGTACTGTCTCTTATAATGATTAATTGATGTAGATTCTATTTGAGTTGAATCTGGTATAGGTGAATTACCAACATTGAAGGTAATTTCTGCCAAATCAATAATAATGAATAATAAAGGGAAATAGAACAGTGTTCCATTTCCCTATATGTGTTTTTAGTTAATAGAATCGTTTTTAATGCATAATAAATATATCAATCGATTTCTCTATTTATGCTGGGCTCATATATGCCCTTAGTTTGACTTTCTGATCATAATCGAAATTTAATTTTCTTAAAAAAATTCAAATAACATTGTTGTTGTTATCATCCATCTCGTTAGGGTAATCTTGACATTTGTCTCCATCTCCCCACTCAGTTATGTTTTCTTCAGTTAGTGACTTTAATGAGCAGTATATATAATCCAATTTTCTGTCTATCTATAAAAAATAATATAATATATATAAATATACAATTGACTTTGGATTTGATTGTAAATAGTTAAAACAATATATAAAATTGGACTTGAAGTCCCTGTAGTACTGTATTCTGTCACGAGAATCGTAGATCCAAAATGTTTTAAAATGGCTGATCATTGTATTCATATTTGGATAGTAGCAGTTTCTTTTCCACTTATGAATAATATAAATTAGGAATATACTTATATCTGCTTAGTTCTCTTTGTCTTTTCATGATATCATTCAAATTGTATACTACTATATCAAACTCAGGGTCATCGTGATAGTATTTAATTTTCACTCTGTAGATAATCTCTTGTTTCAAGATTATACTTGCCATAATTCTATATATAAATTAATTAAAAAAATACATTAAATACAAGTGTATTAATTATGTACTTTTTATAAAGAATGAATTGACTTTAGCTAACTATAATTTATATATACTTACTAGGGTATATACCCATCTCAATTATATCAATATCTCATTTCAGGCATAATCTAAATCATCTTTGATTATGAAACATATATGAAATCTAACTATATCAATCGATTGCTTATGATATGCCATATAATAAGAAACACATCAGATTATTCATTATGTCAATGGATCGTGAGATATTATTTTTTTTAAACAAACCTCAAACATTTGTATTACTAAACAAACAATAACTTTATTGATTAGACCCATAAAAATTAATAATATATATAATAGCAAAAAATACAAAGAATATGCCTGACCATTTAACATATAATATGCTTAGACAACCTAACGGTGAACATGCTTTTTATATTCATAGATATAGAGACAATAGAGCACATAGATGGGTCATTCAATTTCCAATTAAAACAATGAAAATATTAAAAAGAAATAAAGTAAAGGTGTTTATATGTGGTTCACTCAGAACTAATAGAAATGATCCAGAAGCACTAGGTGATTATAGACATCATGGCGATCAATTAATGATAAACCTCAAAACCTATGGGTATGACAGAAGAGCTTCAATATTAGTAATGAATAGAAAATTAAGAAATGGAGAACATGAGTATGCAGATGGTGATTGTATTCCTCAAAAATTTAAAAAATATGTTTTTCATCATATGAGTTATCAATGGAATGGAGGGAATTTTTATCACATACATCCAGTTGATAGAAATGTTGCTGATGGAATTAGTAGTAGTGATAGTAGTAGTGATAGTAGTAGTAGTAGTAGTAGTAGTAGCGACTCTGATTAAATACTTAAAAATTCTATAATTATTATTATTATATATGTTTGTTTTTGTTTGATAAACATACTATTAATAGTTACTATATTTTAAATAATATCAATTATAAAAATCACAACATGTCTTATTATGGAGGATGGCCAAAAGGGTTTAAAATTAGTAAAGACTGGAATACATATATTCCTAAATCAGTTAACAGGAGTAAATGGAGAAAGAGCTATGATTTGTATAGAGACAAAGTAAAGAATGCACTACAAAACAAAACAAAAGTTAAATTACAATATAGACAATTAATGAAAATGTATGAACGATTATTAGCTGCTAATCCACCTAAACAAAGAGGAAGACCAAAAGGAAGTAAAGATAGAGCAAAACGTAAACCAAGACGAGCCGGGCCACGAGCCGCGCCAAAGAATGATCCACATCGTATAGTTGTGCATAATGGCAGGCATTATCAGTATGGTATTTATATAGTATATAAATGGGACTCTGGCACATTATGCCAGAGTCCTAACGAGTTTTCTAGGGGTCCGTCCCTTTCTAGATTCAGAGTTGACTTTTACGGGGCCTTCATCGATTGCATCGATGAAGCTCCCGTAAAAGTCAACTCTGAATCTAGAAGGGGACGGACTCCTAGAACACTCGTTAGGACTCTGGCATATTGTACCATAGTCCCATTTACGTAAGGTTCCTACGGGATTCCTCCCAACAGGGTCTACTTCTCAACGGGGTCTACTTCCCTACGGGAACTCCTCTAAGCTATTTCTATACCTACCTATACCTATCTATGAGACGATCTCCTACGGGTACTCCTGTAAGCTATCTAGAAGTGTTGGTTACATCGAGGTGATGATTCTAATCACGCTCTTGACTCTCCTTGCTACGCTGGTGACCTTGTAAGGGCTTTTAATTGAACCGTGGAAACTAATTGTGGAACCGGGAGTTTACAATTGTTAACTTGTTACCAATTGTTAACTAGTTAACAATTGGTAACTTGTTAACAATTGGTAAATCTGGGAGGATCCAGCTAGTTATAATTTTCTTGTGATTTTTAGTTATGAGCTCACATTCAACAAGTTACTCATCCACCCCAACATCCAACCCATCATCCAATACCTCATCCAATACCTCATCCAATAACTCATCCACCCCAACATCCAATACCTCATCCAATACCTCATCCATTAACTCATCCACCCCAACATCCAACCCATCATCCACCCCATCATCCAATACCTCATCCAATACCTCATCCCAAATCCAAAGACCTTTAAATATCCGTAAGTGTAACAAGTGTCACAAGGAGCTTTTGAATGAAGATGAAGGAAGGATCTATCGCTGCTGTGCTAGGTGTAGAGATATCTATCGTAAGGCAACAAGTAAAGCAGCAGCCAGGTGTAAGTCAAAAAGAAAGGCCTTAGAGATGAATGATGAACTTCATGCTAAGAAGATACCATGCACCAGTTGCCATAAGCTCATCATTCGATCTGAATTCTTAAAGCTCAATGGAGACTACTATCAATGTTGTCAAAGATGTAGGTCTAAGAAGCATTCCGACAAGGAGAAGAAGAAATCCACCAGTGATCCTTCCGAGGATGAGTCCAAGGAGATTCTTATAAGACAAATAAAGCAACTCTTTCAAGTGAAGCATGATATGATCTGGGCTAATTGCGAGTTCTTCTGTGCTAATAGTAACTTTCCCAATCAAGTGATTACTTTCTTCTGTGACTCCATGGATGATAAAGAGAAGCCTTGTAATAACAAAATGAGAATTCGTGTGGCCACCTGTGTCATCAATGAAGCTAAAGAGAAGGAACTAAGGTCATATCCTCTATGTTGCTTAAGTACATACTACAAGCAATTGAAACCAACTGAAAATAAACTCCGCCGTAGAATAGAAGCCTTATTATCAAAGTGCCCAGTAATTGCTCCTATGAAGAGATCAATAGAAGCAACCTCAGCAAAGCATGGCAATGAAGACTCCGAAGATCCTACAACAAGGACTGATTCATCGTAAGGAGCTGGTTGATTCTAAGCTACTAGTTTATAAGAACTGACTGGACTAGGGATGATCAAAACAAGATCAATGCTCAAGACCGAGAATAAACCAAGTGAAGGATAAGGAGTTGTCCAGACAAACGACATTGTAAACTCAAGGGCATTGAAATCAAGATCGAGATCCATTCCTACAATTCCCAAGGATTGAACTCATCGCAAAAGTACATCAAGGAGATGTCCTATAAACCATATCAACACGCAAAGACTACTAGGAAGAAGAAGATGCCTCCATTGACTCAAGAGATCTATGATCAGTACTGGAAGGACAAAGTAAGGATGTTCACCTACGTTAGAGAAGCTGTGGAGGATTACAAGGACGTAGTTGATTTCACTATCCTTCAGTTTAGAACCACTGGGCACCACCGAGACTTACCACAGCTAGAAACTCTTCAATTGGATTTAAAAGCTTACTTGGAAGTGACAACTAGTTACCGTGATCTGATCCTACAGAATCATACCTCCATTCATGATCCAGACTTAAAGCAAAGGTTCTTACTAAGCAATAGAGTCGATGATATCCTCGGTCTTATTCCACTCAAGGAAGGAGATGACTATCTGGATAACCCACGATATGAAGCTGTGAACGTTGCAAGAGACTGGACAAAGATGATCTACTCCTACTACAAGGACTGGGATGCTTATCACTACTCAGAACTGAAGAGAGCTTACGATCAATTCCAACCAGACTATAGTTGTTTCAATAAGAAGCAAAGGAGGAAGCCTATTGATCTATCAACTATCCCGCAGTTGGATTACTTCAAAGTTTATCAGCGCAATGGCAAGGTAAAGTATAAGCTGGAGCGTCCTTATATAGATTTAGAAGAACGTAAGCTGGTGAATAGCTTCTTGGTTGCTGCTAACGTGTTTGACAATGAAGGTAATCTGATAATTGACACTGTAAGACCAGAAGATCAACAAGGGATCAAAGTTACTCCTTACAATCTGTTTAGCTTCATGGAGAGGACGATGAAGAGGCCGCTTATCCCGTATACTCAATCAAGGTTCTATTGCTATGGACTTTACGGAGTGTTGCAATTCTATTACGAAACGTGGCTTCAACTTATCAAGGAAGTGCTGGACTACTGTGAACTTCATCCCGACCTGGTTGATGTTGCCAGATTGAAACTCCTTTACGAGATTGATATTCCCAAATACCGAGAAGACTTAGCAGCTATTAATAACATTGATGATCATCCCGAGAACTCACAGGAGAACTCACAAGAGGACTCACAAGAGATGGATTACTATCTAGGTATCGTCAAGGATGCATTCATCACTCAGCTCAAGGTAATGCAAGTACTTTATCTCTACGACCCATTACCCACAGAGTCTTCAACACTGAAGGATGATCCCCAGAAGGTCTACAATCATAAGATGAGCATAGTACAGGACACCATCAGTAACAATGTCGGAAGGCTCTTGGAGTTTAAGTTTCACACCGAGAGATACTTACGAATCTCTAAGGCTTATCAGGAGTGGCTTCCGATTGTAGTCAACAGGGAGGTAAAGAAGGTACTGGAGGATGTAGCTGACACCGTAGTGAAACAAGTATCAGGAGAGCTGATGAAGGAGGAGGAATGGATCGTAGTACCTATCAATCGTAAATTCAAAGTCCCATAGTTGTACCTAGTACGAGTGTTGATCGTATAGATGCCGTTTAGTTGAAGCTGAATCGTTGGAATTACCAGGAGAAGCCAATTCGCAATTTCCTAGGAGTTCAAAATACTCACCTTATTGAAATGTCTTCAGACTCGCAACCTAGTTATCAATCCCGATGTGTTGAATGTCACCAGCAGATACTTATCGATCAAGGATCAAGGAATGGAAGGCGAGGAGATAGCTTATGTCTGGATTGCTTCAACAAGATCAAGGATGAAAACTATTACAAGGAATCAAGTAGATACAACTCCAAAGGCCAGCTCCGATGGTATGAAGAATTAAGACGTAAGAGAAAGCAAGCTGAACAACTAGCAACTAATCCTTCCGATACTCTACCATGCTTACACTGCAAACGATATCTACCCGTAAGTAGCTTCACTAAGAAAGCTAATGGAAAGTACTTGGCTCATTGTGATGAATGTAGGTCCCGTGAAAGCCAACGATACTTTAACCTAAAGCAACGACAACTCCAACATCATCAGCACCAACAAAGCCTTCAGAACTATCACAACTTAAGAGACTCCAAGGAGCCTTTGAAGTACCCAGTAATAGATTCAACCATGGAAGCTATGGAGCAACTTACCCAGAAGAAGAAGTCTATTGTAGTTGATGTTAATCAACTCAACCAGGAGTCTTTAAGAAAGCTTATAAAGGATCCAACCAAGGAGTTGACACCTCCCGAAGATGTAAGTCTCGTGAATGAGGACGAGTTTATCAATGGCATGGAGATGGACTTGGACTCACAACTACATGAGTATTCCAATCCCTTTGAAGTCAATGATAAGAATCACTTGGAGGAGTCCAAGGATGATGATGATGGTGATCAACAACATGATAATCCCTTGGAAGTCGACTACGGAGAGTACGTAATGGAAGAACCCATAGACAATGAACTTACTTTATCCATCAAGATAAAGGTCCCGAGATTACCATGTCACTATCGACAAGATAACCAGCAACTGAACCAACGCCCCGAAGATGACTATGACTTAAGTCCCATATCGGATGGTGATGATGATGAATTAGACTTACCACACTTGCCTTATGAAGTCAACATTCCCGAGATAGAAGTCAAGGAACAGGAGACTCCGATAATGAAATCACCAGAGATGATATTCAAGGAAGCTGCTAGCGATACTCAACCACCCCAACAACAACAATGGCAATTCTATCTATGTCCATGGAGTCTAAGAACAAGAACCTTCAAGGATGTTGATCCATCAATGACTTTACCTTGCTTAGAATGCAGGAAGTGCTTCAATGCCCGAGACTTTGAGATGCCTGATAAGAGATACTATATCCGATGTCCTAGTTGTAGAAGCCAGCAAAAGAACTACCTCTAGGAGATGTACACAAAGCATTCTCAGGAGCTTCAATCACGATTCAAAGAACTTAAGCAATTGTCAGATGCCAGAGGAGAAGTGATAGGAGATGACTTTAATGAGGATGAAAAGGTTAAGTGCTATCGATGCAAGATCAACGAAGTCTACTTATCGGACGAAGTAACTAAGGTTGATCGATCAGGACAAAGGATCTGTGACAACTGTTGGCAGTGCAATGAGCTCTTTACCTCGATGATGCGTGATGTCTATTGCCTTCAAAGGATAGCAATTCAAGAGACTGGTGATTGTCCTTCACAGAAGCTAGTCTGTAACCAGTGTTATTATATGCACCCCAAGGAAGAGTTCCTCAAGATTCAGAAGGGTAAGTACTACGTGAACTGCTCTAGGTGTAGGAACTATACTTCATGGTATAATCAAAGACGCTTACGAAAGCAACAACGCAGCTCCGAGGATAGCAATGACGATGATGAACCACCCCGTAAGAAGAAGCACTTATCAGAGTCAAGAGCTTCTATGTCTATCGATCAATGGACGATCCCGACCCAACCATCAGCTCAGCCTCCGACATCTCGTAAGTAAGTTAAACGATCTCACTCAATACATACTAACCCAATATCTTGTTTGTTGGGGCGATGTTCAATAATAGCTTATGTGAGAACGAGGTGGAGATGCTAAGGTTGCTGAATACGATCGATAAGAACACGACCGACACTAAGCAAAAGGTAGACTCCCGAGTAATCGTAAGGTACGATAAGGACGTAGTCTTCCAGGATACCAAGGAACAAGTTCAAAAGGCTTTGACCTCTGGAGATCTGAAGGTAAGCGTTGACTATGAGAAGATTGATCCACCCTTAGTTAGTTGCATTCAAGAAGTGATTAGAGGTACTCCAGTAAGTATCAACGATACTCAGCAGGAGGATGTAACATCATCGATAGAATCAATCAAGAGAAAGCTGGATGAGCACTCTGAAGAAGTCAGTAAGAAGATCCCTAAGCTAGAGCAAGACCATCAGCACATCCAGAACTACTTGGAAGACAAGGTGCAACCAGCATGTATAAGCATCCAGACAACACTCAAGGAGGTGCAAAGTAAAGTTGATAACATGGAAGAGATGGATAGAGATCTGAAGGAAGTCAAGGAGCTGAGTAAGTCTATCGATAGCAAGATGCCAGAAGACTTTGGAGAGTCGGTAACATCTTCCTTGAAGAGCATCTCGGGAACTAGCAATCAGTTAAAGCAGTACCTGGAAGAACAAGTCCCAGTAATGAGTAAGAGTATTGAAGAAGTCAAAGGCTCCATTGATACCACCGATGAAAGTGTTAGTCAATTGAAAGCATCCACGGATGAGAAGTTAGCTAAGTTGAGCTCCTTGCTATCGTCTATAGCCGGGAGTCTCAACATCGATGAGATCAACATCTACGACATGCTCAAGTACATTACCTCTGTCGATGATAAGAGTCTAGTGAAACTTACCGACCTAGAGAAGCAACTAGTTGGAACTCTCGGAGTCCTTGATAAGATGAGAGTTAACTACGAAGACTACAAGACGATCAACACCGTGATTAACAACAACATGATTAAGTTCAAGGAGGTACTTCAAGAGATTGAGATCGCCAATGGATACAACAAGGACTTCAAGAACCAGATGAATAACATTGAAGGCGATATTCAGAACCTCAATGGAGAAGCCGATAAAACTAATGAGTTCTGCACTGAAGCAAGAGCTGCTGAAGTCGATGAGACTAACAAGACAGTTGCTAGGATAGACGTGGACAACATCAATCAGTACTGCAGCTCTAAGCAAAAGCAAAAGGCTGATAAAGTCCATGAGTTGATGAGTAGCGTAGAGATCAAAGATATTAATGCCTACTGTTCCTCGGAGAGACTCAGCACCGTCAAGAGCATTGAAGAGTTGATCAAGAGATTCATCACTGATAAGAGACTTCAGGAGATTGATTATAACAACAAGGCCGTGAAGGACTTCTGTACTTCAGCAAGGATAGCTGCTATCGATGAAACCAATACCAAGGTAAAGTCCTTCTGTACCAATGATAGATCCAACAAGATCGATAAGTGCTATGAGCGAGTCCATGATCTCAACAAGGAGAGTATCAACCAGTTCTGCACAGAGGCAAGAGCAAGTAACATCGATACTACCAAGGCCAACACCGACTCTATCAAAACAAAAGTAGACTCCTTGAATATCACCGATATCAATACCTCCTGTGCATCATCAAGGAGAACAGCTGAAGACAATCTCCGAGTGAACCTAGACGGCTTCTTTAACAACACCCGTAAAGGACTCATCGATAAAGCAATCAACAACACCACAGCCCTCAAAACAAAGATCGATGGCTTCAACACTAGTAATGTCAACGACTTCTGTGCTCCATCTCAGTTAACCAAGGTCAATGATATGCAAACAAAGGTTAACGATCTCCAGAGCAAGATTAACACTATCAACACAGCCATGGCGGAGCTGAAGACGATGGTAAGTAACTTAAAGGCTAATCCAAGTACCTTGTTCTATTCCTTTGAGAATGTTACTCTCGATGAAAAGTACAGCGGATTGTGGTGCTCAAGCACTTGGAAGTACTACTTCGATTACTTGGATGTGGAAATTACTCTCAAGGAAGACAAAGGTAAGTGTCAAGGGTTGATAGATTTCTCCTCAGATCATCTTCAGTTACATAATAACTTTCTATCAGCAGCAACTCATGGATTAGGTCCAATCCTTTACAGCTTCGGGACTAACAAGAAGGGTGAACTCTATAGAGCTGAGATTGGATATAAGACCGAGTATGTGGGGATGGTTAATAGATACGACTACTACAACCTCTTTTTCATAAGTAAGGTGAATAGTTCTGCATATTCACGGGACATAGATATTCCTAGCAATTACGATTATCCCCTGACGATTAGATTCAAATACGCTTACTGTTTACCTGGAATTGCTCAGATGAAAACATCGGCTTATTAGAAATTACTTAGTTCATCCTCGTAATACTTTGTCGGGATGCAGCAAGAGCTTCATCCTTGGATGATGATCAAATGAAAGTACCTTCTCAATGATCCTGGTAATGAAGAAAGCAGTTCTTCTTCCGGGCATGGACAAGAACGTCTACGACGGAACCTTCCTATCCAAGTCCGATATTGCTCTGCAACATCGTCCTTGGTAAGGAAGCTTCCTCTGAGACGTCCTTACCCATACTCCGAAAGAGATCACTGCTTCTTCATTACCATCACCTCGTG